>VZTG01007081.1:490039-553229 GCA_013397845.1 Melanocharis versteri | reverse complement strand
TGTTCCCTGTGGAAAGGTGAGGTGTTTCCTGTGGGAAGGTGAGGTGTTCCCTGTAGGAAGGAGAGGTGTTCTGTGCAGGAAGGTGAGGTGTTCCCTGTGGGAAGGAGAGGTGTTCCCTGTGGGAAGGAGAGGTGTTCTGTGTGGGAAGGAGTAGTGTTCCCTGTGGGAAGGTGAGGTGTTTCCTGTGGGAAGGTGAGGTGTTCCTGCTGCGGACTGAGGAGGGGCTGGGGAGGGCAGAGGAGACACACGGCCTGCAGGGCCAAGGCGTGTTATGGCTGACTAAAACACCTCCTGCCTGCTCCACCTTCCCGCAGAGTACGGGCAGTGATCATCCTTCCCTTCCATGCTGCCAATCCACACAGCTTTGCTTCACTCCACCACTGGGAATGTTGCTTTTCACGCAAAAAGGGGCTTCTCATGAACACACATGAAACAAACTCGAGTCTTTTCAAGCAAAGGGATGTTTAAGACTGGATTTCTAATGGAACAATGTAGTTGTCAGGCTTGATCATTTTCTCAGGCAGTTTGTTTTATTAGGCTTGGACATGCTGCACTCTGAGCAGTGCTGCAGTGTGAATCCACCCTCGTGGGCTCTCCTGCTGCCCATGGGCCTGGCAGGGCCGAGGGGAACAGGCTTCACCCTCTGCCTGTGCTGTCACCCCACAGCCCCACCAAAACTCATGGCAAAGTTTTCTTCAACTTTGAATCCCACTGCAGCTTGATGGCATCAGAAGAGAGATGTGCAGTTGAGCTGACAATCAGTGATTGGCATCATGCAGAACTCATTATTGTGTCAAGGATTTGGCATGTCCGTGGAGAGGAAACCATGTGCGTTGTGTTGACACTGAGCTCAATTCATATCCTACCGGCGGCAATGCCAAACCCTTATCTCATCGGTGCTCGTGCCAGAGCGCCTGCCTGTGTGCCAGGTCCTTGTCAGAATAATGAGTTATGCCTAATACCAATCATTCCGTGGCAGATGCCGCCTGCTGTAGCCATTTTGTACAGTTGGGAGCCTGAGCAAAATGGCTGGGTTTCCATGCTGGGTTTCCATGCTGGGTTTCCATGCAGATCTGGTAGGGCCAGGCAAGGGGAAAAGATTTCAAATGGCATCTAAATGATCTGCTGGGTTTTATGGCAACTTTCTTGATAAAACATCTTCCTGTAGTTTTTCTCTTCTATACCCTCCCCGAATTGTGCAACTCCCCCCATATGTTCATTATCTTTCTGCTTTTAAGATCTTCAAAATTACATTTGTGGATGTGGCATTCTGAGCACCATTGCCTTTCCTTCATCATCCCCTTTATTAATGCAGCTAATTTTTGGAGACAGCCCTGATTCTTCCCCGTGCTAGCAAAGGGCTCATCTGCAGTGCTTGCAAGGGCACAGGCCTCGGTGTCAGCCTACCACACCTCGGGGTTTTGCCAGTTCCACTTGCCAGGAGATTGTCAAGGGAGATGTGCTGTCTCCCTGCTGAAAATAACCCTTTATCTCTCTAACACTGTAGAAGGCAGGAAGGACTCGCAAGGAAAAGAGAGCCCAAAATGTAGTTTTGGCTTTTCCCTATGGGAGAAGTTCGAGGTGCCACCAAAGCGGGAGAGAACATTTGAGCTGTTATTGAACTTACAAGCAAAGTCTTTGTTGTGGGAACTGAATACTGTGGGAAAGGGAAAGGAAAACTTCCATGGGGTACAGCAGTAATGCGTGTCTGTAAGGGACCACAGTGTAGAGTAACTCCTGTTTACCTCTTTGGCTTGAGTGGGTAATTTGCAGGAATAAAAAGAGCAAGAAAAGGCTGAATGTTCAGTAGTTCACATTTGCTTTGAAATCAAGAGGCCCCCAAACCAGCCTGGTGTTTTGTGTTACAGAGATATGACAGTTCATACCCAGGTGCTTTCACGCATACGTTAAAAAAATAATCACATCACACTCCCCAAAGCCTGGTCATCATTTGTTCTCAAACCACGTTCAAGTGACAGTGCTTGAAGATAGGTTATTCATAATCATGTTGTTGTTTAAGCTGCATTACTATTTTGTGTCCAGCCTGTTGATTTTTCAGGATTCTTCTGCATGAGGCTTTTTCATTAGTGTGTTATATGGAACAAAAACCCCTTAGTGGATTCAGAAAATATTGTACTTACAAAACCTCCATGATTTTCTGGTTTTAATAGAAAAATAAATGCACCTGGGCTTACAGTTAGGATGCCAAGATTTTCCACAATTTAATTTGAAACAGTTCAAGAGCTTTACCTTGGATATCAGCAGAAATGAGGGCCAAATTCAGATACAGTTTAATTGGGTACAAATCACTTGGCTTCCTAGAATTACTTTAGCTCACATAAAGTCCACTTTAATTGGACATTTTAAACATACACATATTTGCATTTTTTTAATAAATCAGATGATTGCAACACAATTCTAGACAGACACTTCCTGGGATAGACAGCCTGGTTTCCTAAATCTGGGAAAGCATCACTGCACTGTGGGGGGGTAGCCAGGCAGAAGGGCTAGAGGAGACAAAGGATGGTTACAGAACAGATTTCTGTTGAAAACATGTTAAAAATCGTGGATGAAAACAAGACTTTGGTGTGAATTGGAGCTTCTCTGATGAAAAATTTCTCTTGTAATGAGCTGGTCCATCACCATCAGGGCCACCATGGGTTCTTGGTGTGCCACCCCTTCGCTGCAGTTACAGCCACGCTTCCTGGGAAATGTTTTCCATGGGAAGACCACGCGGATGTGATACATCTCTAAAGTTACTTTTGGTTCCTAGGGGCTGTGGTATCCAGTTAGCCCTCAATTTTATGAATATTTATACAACATAAATGGGGAAATTGGTGGGTTCCCTTGGTGGAAATGCGATATTGGTATTTTTTAAAATAAACTTAAATAAGGTCAGAATTTTTTATCCTCTAGAGAAAATTTCACGTCTGATTAAATAGTTTACATAAACTTAATCTTTTTCTGCTAGATGCATTATAGTCTCAGATATTATTCATGTAGCTATTCCTCTGTGAACCATAAAATGTTCATTTCTTCAAAATGAATATGAAGCTCAAAGCATTAGTGGTCTTAAGAGCATAAAAAGTTTATTGCTTTGTGCTTAACATTTTTCAAGTAACTTTCGAAAGCTGAACAAATTTTGCATTTAGATTAATGGAAGATGTTTTCCATTTGAAGGAACTAGCAAGGGAGCAGCAATAACAAAAATCCCCCAAGGTTAAAAATGTAGTGCTTTTGATTTTTACCAGAACTGTGTTAGCAGAACAATCATTTCTCAGCATGGAAAGGTAACATAATTGGTCTATACAGTGGCAATATAGAAAACGAGTATGCTTCAGAGAAAGCTAATATGGCTCTACTTAATAATTTCCTTCAAGAGCCTGAATTTGAATGTATATTTCACCCAGCTTGAGGCAAACAATTTGTACCCAGAAGTTCTAGTGGAAGTTACCAGGGGGTCATGCAATTTATTTTAGTTCTTGAAGTTTTCAGAACTGAAGACCTAAGTGCACATTCACTTGCATTGTTTCACCAGTAATTTGATCCAATTGGGCACCATTTTCTTTCTACCCTATTATGTTAGTTCTAGTGCAAAAAACCCCCAACACTCTCATGAAATATTGTGAAAGAAAAGTTTTCTTGGAAGAAAAACTACTTCTCAAATTTACACAACCAGTCCTTTAAGAATTGCTCCAGCTCTTTCACTCCCTGGCACCTGAAGCCTGCTGTGCTGGCTTCTTAAAAACTGATGTTACTGTGTGAATCCACTTTCCTTAGGACTATGTGATTGTGGAAAATAGTGGAAAATGCTTTTTTTCAGAATAGACAAATCACATATTTGCCCTTAAACTCAGGACAGTGCTTCCCTCCGGTGCTGCCTCCAGCCTGGATTCCGTGTCCCCCAAACCCAGCAGCCACATGCCGTGGATGGTGCTCCACCTCTGTGCTCCTGGGCAGAGTCACCTCATGGTGGTAAATCCCGTTGTCTGTAAATCTCGGGAATTTGCTGGGACAGGAGCTGAGGGGTCCTCTCCTATAAAAGTGGCATAGAATAGAAGGAAGGGGTTGTGCTTTTTAGAAGAAAAGCTCTGGAGCCTCTTTGTCCTCTGGGCTGCAGAGGGCTCTGGGGGACCTACAGGGCTGGGCACTGGGAGGGCTGCTCAGCTCCCCAGTTGAGGGTATTGGGTGTGGTTTACAGCTCATCACCGTGCAGGAGCAGGAGGTTGGAAGGGGCCAGGGAGTTGCACTGAATTTATCAGAACCTTTTATCTCAAATGTTCTGGAGAGATGCATTAGGAGAAACAGATTTCAGAGACAAGAATTGCTCTTCTGGGTCTCTCCCTGTGCTGGGTGGTGTGAGCAACTGGGATTAGAAGGAAGATGCGTGCTTCTCATAGAGGAGAGAACAATGCAATTCTGGAAGTTTCTTTCTTAGAACATGACTGTGTCATGCCTTGCAATACAGGGGTATATGTTTACAACAGTTATTTTTTCCAGTCATGGCCCTTCCTTTTAGAGATGTGTTTTCTCAGGTGAGTTTGTGGCTTCTTTAAATATTAACTTACCTTTTCAGTTGTTTATTTTTATTTTAGTGGGATGATGCTTTGATTTGTAAAAGAGACTTTCTGGCTTTTTTTTAACATGTCCAAATTTTTACAGCAGAAGATCTTTTGTGAGTGTTTTGATAGACCTCTTACATTCTCCCTCAGCCAAGGTAACAAATGTTTTAATGTTAGTGTTAATTTTATGGAATTCTTCATCTGTTGCCTTTCTGAAAATCGTTCCTGTGCTTTTGAAGCCAACAGAAGTTTGACCATTGACTTTCAATTAAGTCACTCTGCTTTTCTTACTTGGATGCCAAATATACCTGAACAAATCTTACAGACACAAGGTAGAATATAAAATAAATCCATCCCTCAGGTAATCATCACCAAGAATTAATGTGTCTCACTTCTGAAGCCAGCGACAGTCCTGCTGGAAGCCTGCCTCTGGGAAATGCTGTTTTTCCCTTCCCTGGCTGTCCAAGGTTCTGTGATCCACCCTTCCCAAAGTGGCCATTTGTCACCACGCTGCTCTTCGAGCTGTGGTTCGGTCCGTTTGCCGTGGTGGGTAAGGGGATCCTTTTCCCTTTAAGAGGCCATGATGGGGAAAACATGGCCTGAATTTCGTTAGCAGTGTGACAATGAGAGAGATAAGTAGATGTGACAGTTATGAATGACGCACTGTCATGCACTTCTGCGTTCTGACTCAGATAAATTGACACTGCTGTCAAACACAAGCTATGGAGAGGAGAGACCTCTGATGAACCTTCTAATATGGTAAATGGGAGTCTTAATTCTTCATTAACTGGAAAAAGGAGATTTGGCCATGTAATTTTCTCCTTGCTGCCTGTTTTAAAGATTCCAATAACCCAGCATTTACAGTTGACTAGGCAGGGATTGCTTTTTCCTATGCTAGCGACATGTAGGCTGTGAAATCTAAGGAAGTGCCGCTTAAACACAGACTTATTGCCTTGGTTATCTTTAATGACTTTGAAATGTATTGGCCTCATTATGGAACAGTGCAGTTATCAATTCCTCTAATTAGGTGATGTGGTCCCATAAGAAATTTAACATTAAAGTGCAAAAATGAGTTAGTGGCATCAATTGCTGGCAACCTGGATGTTGGCACTGAATTTAAAGCAACGGTGCTCTTTTTCTGTGTAGCTATTCTGCATCAGTCTTACTCATTCAAATATCAACAGTAATTGTTTTCAATTCATATATTTTGGCCCGTGTGAAGAGCTGTTTATTTACCTGAGCATTTCTTTGCCCTCTGAAGCTCCATCCTGTGGCACACAGTTGGTGTAGACACCAGTGAACCATGGACCAGCTGATGCAGAGTGAACTCCCCTCACTGACAGGTCAGGCTGGGCAGTAAAACTGCCAGTCCACGTTTGCATTTTCTGTGGCCCTTTCAATCTGAAGATCTCGTAGCAATCTATAAGCACTGAAGTGCCTTACCCACAGTCCTACCTCCCAGCAGCAGAGCTGGAAACAAAGCACGATCCCCGCAGTTCAGTCACCTTCCCAGATTTGTAATGCCGCTGCCTCCCACGAGGGTCTGTTGGAGGTTGCATTTCTCTTTTCCACCATATGGAAAGGATTATTGGTGGCCAATTTAGAACAGACAGTCTCCTGTCTTGCTGGGGGGAAAAGAGGGTCTGAGAAACCTTATTCTAATGTTGTCTGGTTTGTGCAAGTGTTTTGGTATGGCTCTATTCAAAAGCAAGTGCACAGTATTTTATCTGTTGTTATCTTTCTCTTTAAATCACACAGCACAAACCCATAGTTCATTTGTGCATGAAGATAATCTCCATTTTCTGTGAGTTTGTAAAGCTTGGTGGGGATAATTTCTGGCAGGGCAGTGTGTGGTGTTACATGGGGAGGGTATTTGTGAATACATTGAGAGACCATACTGCTAAAAATTGGAATTTTTATGTACTTTAGAATAAATGGTTCCAAAGACATCTAACGGCCTCAAATTGCAAACCACAAATGGTCACAAACCCAGCATGGAGCTGGGTTTCTGTCTGGTTAGGCAAGCTGTGAGCCAGGGATGGAAACCTCACCCCATGCTTCCCACACAGACATGGATTTGTACTGGCCTCACCTAACTGCACTGCACCTGTGAGGCTGCACCTCTTTGCCTCCCCTCCCAAAGGACAATCTCAGTGGATTGTATGGATGCTTTGGGAGCACAGGGCATTTGTTAAAGACTCGAGGCTGAGAAGAGGGTGAGTGGATGAATGGATGGATTCCCTTTTCCTGCTCGGGCAGCTAGGCTGGGAATTCTCAGTTCCACTGCAGCTCCTCTCTGTTTGGCTGTGACTGCTTTTTAAACTTGTGGATCACAGTGAGATACTTGGCACAGCGAACACAATCCTGCCACCCTTTCACCCTTTCCATCGTTCGTTCCTGGTCTGGAGGGGTGGTGACTGCTGGCCTGAGCCATCCCAGCATTTCCATCCCTGGGCACTTCGTGCAGGGGCTCCTGCTCTGTTCAGCCAGGTCATTGAATCTCTGACTGCTACAGACTGCAGAAGCTGCTCATGGGTATCATGATTTATTCCAAGTGCAGGTGATGCCCTTCCCTGCAGCGTGTCCCAACCCCTCCCAGCAGTGTGTGGAACACAGCCACTGCCATCCCTGGGGATCAGGTCTGGTTTGTTCCCTCAAGTTCAGAAAGAAAAGCGAGGGCACTCCACTTTCTGCTTTAAATAAATAAGCGTGCCCACATGCAGTCCCACCCAGTGTTTGTTGCTGCAGAATTTACAGAGTTATGTAAGAATCACAGATCACGAATAGTTAGGGGTGGAAGTTAGGGTTGGTTTCTCCTTTTTCTTGGACTGGAAGGAAAGAGGTCTGGGGTAGTTCTGCTTCCTGAGGGAGCCAATTCTGCTCTATTGCTTTAGCTTTCAAGATATTTTTGTTTTCCCTTGTAGATGGGCTCTGTTCTAGCAATGGATATCATCTGAGTATCTGAGAAGCATGGTTGTTATCTACACTTGACTAAGAAATAAAAGAATTCGTATCCTTCCAGTTTTCTCCCCTGTGTTGCTTATTCCCAGATGGAGGTGATGAGTCACCTGCTCTGGAAAGGATACTTTCAATGATGGCATTTCATACCCAACCATACATTTGGACAGTCAATGAAAGAAGAAAAGGACCAGTGGCAAGAGAAGGGCCACCTGTTAATTCTGTAAGTTGTGCAGGAGTCAAAAAGTTGGCAGAAAAAAATTGGACCACAGTTAACCTTTGTTTAAGCATTTTCTGCACAGTCCCAGGTGACAGCCAGCATGTGATGCGTGTTCCTAAACCATACCTCTTATCCTCAGCTCGTGTAAAATACTTCTGCATTCTTCTTACAGACATTTCATGAAAATCAATGAAAATTATTTGTCTAAGAAAAAAAAAGCAGGCCCAGGTTAAGGCCAAGACAGACAATAACTGCATCCCAGTCCTGCAGGCCCTGGAACATCTCCCTCAAAAGAGACACTGTCGCTTTAACAGGGGCTGCTGTTTCCTTGAATGGAGTTACCCAATCTTTCATCAAAGAAACATATCTCCCATATCCCTGTCTTTAAAAACAGCAATTATGTGTAAATGCCTTCTGATTTATTTGAGCCAGGGCCACCGGCCAGTGTGAGTCACCACAATTTATTGCTAACCGTCACTTTTACATGATAGGTTTGTAACAAATATCTGCCGCATATTGTTAAATTAATCTTCCATTTAAAATTAATGGAGTTAGACTCCCCAGGTTCAATGTAATTTCGTGTTCACGGGCAGGGAGTGATGTGAGCTGCATACGGAATGAGCCGAGGCCAAACGCCCTAATCTTTCATCACCTTGAACCTAGTGACTAGGACGCCTTCTCAGCACCAACTAATGAGATTGAGCTTGCTTCTCTCCTGAGGATGCCAGCTCAAAGAAGCTTTTCTGCTCAGATACAGCAGGCTCCGTCTTATTTTAATAATTCCTCAGATATGACATGCCTGATGTTATGTATGAAAGACTCAGGCTTGAAAAAGAGATGAAATGAATTTTATATCATTACTTCAAAACCGAAACCAGCTAAAGGAAGTATGTCACAGTTAAAAATGCAGTAAGCATTTTAGCTATGAAATATTTTGAAAGTAAACAGGAGTCATTCTTTCATTTATTATTATAATGCAGCCTCACCTTAGACTCGTCTTCTGTAATTCCAGTCCCATTCATAAATTAATAACAATAATGTAGATGAAAGCAGGAGACTGTCCAATGAGCATGTGGATGGGACCATCAGAGAGAAGAGATTTAATTCCTAATGGAATATGCCATGCTATAGTGCTGAGCCTCTATCATTCCTCTTTGTGGGCATTTGTAGTAAATGAGCCTTTCTTTTTTGCATTGGCATACTGCAAATCCATCCCATACTGTTTAAAAATAATTCACTTGAATTGTATCAGTGTACCTTTCTGTCTGTCCTTTACTGCAGCTTTAAAGAAGTAGGAATTTCGCTTATATTTGAGTATTTACCAGTGCAGGAGACGCAGAGCATGGGTGGTATGTGCACGAGGGCCTGTGTGCTGTGTGCTGTGGGCACAGCCTGTGTCACCCTGCTGGCTCCCAGCGTCCCTGCCATTGCTGAGCCACGGGCAGGGAGCTCTGCTCCATCCACGCTGGATGTGGCCTGGCCATGGACGGGTCCCACGTGGGGATGGGGCTGGCCTGGCCCTCCTGTCCCGGGCAGTTCCTGCTTCCAGAGCCACAGCCAAGCAGCAGGAGGGTCCCCTGCTCTGCTCCACCTCACCCATGGGCTCTGCTCAGTGGGGAGCAGCTGTGGGGCAACTCCTGGGAAGCAAGGTTAGAAACATGGCATTTCTCAATCTAGAGGAATGTCTTAGGAGAGAAAGGAGAAAGGTCCTTCCACAAGCTGCTGTCAAATGGGGAAGAGCAGGCTTTGTTCTGGGGCGCGTGGTGGGTAGGAAGAGGGATGCAGAATGTACAGGTTTCCAAATCTTCCTCTTATTTTCATGTGTATGTATGGGGGGAAGGACGTCTGGGCCCATCTGGACAGCTGACTAGAATCAGTGGAGATTTCTTTCCATTGTGCTGCTTTGATTTAAAATCTCTATCAGTCTTCCCATATATCCCACATGGGGCAGTTTTCCCTTGCTGAGCAAGCCTCACCCAGGTTCTTTCATGTCTTTTATCCCTTTGTATCAATTGCAGCTATTTTGATTTCTGTGGAATTATAATTCTGGTTAAACCAGTGAACCATGTAACCAGTATCAGGCACTTTTATGTTTTTGGGGGTTTTGTTGCTGAGAATCCCATCACTATTTTAGTCATTTAGTAGAACTACTGATTTTGACTTTTTGGATTTTTGTTTGTTTATTTTAAAAAAGTTGTGAGAATATGACCTTGTTCCTCTATACTATTTCACCCGATGAAACCCTTAAAATTTGTCAACTCTTTTTTTTTTAAATTATTCTTTTATTTTTGGAGTGAAGCATTTGCATGTGGTCCAAGGTGTGATTCACCAGTTCCCACACCCACAGGTGCTCCATTTCCTCTTTCTCTGCATGGCTGCTGCCCGCTGCCCTCCCAGGTGCAGTCCTGGGGTATGTCCAGGTAGCCTGGATGTGTGGTGTTTATGACCCCACACTCTCCAAGGTGCCAAGGGGAACTGCTGGGAGTACAAAACGTGGCTGTGGCCGCCACAGCTGGGACCATTCCGTGGAGTTTGGCCTCAGGGGAATTCTGCAGGGTGGACAGGAGCACTGGGAGAAGCTGCAGTGCCAGCAGTGCCAGCAGTGCCCACCTGTGCAGGACCAGCTGCCCGTGCCCAGCAGGAGCTCTCCTGCATTGCCTTTGTAGCAGGTTGCCTTGTGTGTAAAAAATACAGTGCCAGCAAGGACTGGCTCTGCTGTCTCGCAAGAGAGAGAAGGATAAATCAAGTTCCTTTTCTGCTTTATTTACTTGCTATTCATTTTTATACCAGGCTTTGCAGCAGACAGCAATGAAACTTCTAGATATTCATAAACAAAAATCTGGTCTTCTGTTCACTGATATAGATCAGGGAGGCCAGAGTGTACGTTGAGAAAGAAGAGAGTTGTAAAAAATGTTGAAATAGATTTATTGGAGACTTCAATATCTGTTGAAGTCAGCAAAGCTGGAATAAGCTTTAAGTAAACACTATCAATTTCGGTGATAAGATTTAGAAGGTGGCTTCTATTTTTTTTGCACTAGATGAAACAATATCACAAAGCTTGTCTTCATGGAAATGTGATCAAGATGTAAGCACTGCTACCGCTAACTCCTTTACCTTAGGTTTGGTTACACTCAGTTACTTCTCTTTGAATAGCAGAAGATGTATCTCTCAGCACTGGAATTTTTCATTATGTGGGCTTTGCATCTTAATGTTTTTCCTGTCTCCTTATATTCTGGATAGATGCCATTTTGCAAGGTGAAAAGGTTACCAGTTCCATCTCTTGCATCGGTGCTGTGCTGGACTTCTGGATACCCTTGGAAGCTTTCATCTTATTTTTTTATTAAGGAAAAAACCCTCTATTCAGGTGAAATGAGTTTCTTAGTTTCAGCATCCAGAAGTATAAAAAAGTTCCCTTCTATGCAGTGCATTTGATTGGGAATAAAAATGACTGATGACAGCCCATACTGGACCCTTTTGTTCAATTCAGCTATGATTATGGAGCCTATTAGCTGGAGTTACAACCTATTTAAGAGCAGTGCTTACTAGTAATGGGGGCCAAATGATTTTGGAAAGTTCAGATTTACTGGGCTCCCTGCAGAAATGAATTCAGCACTGAACATATTGATGCAGAGCCTGAACGAGGCTGTTCCAGTGGGACTCAGAATTGTGTGCTTAGCAAGAAATGAGCGGGTAGTAGAATTAAAGATCAGATAGATGTGAGGCTCAAGGGCAGTCTAAACTCTGAAGTTCATCACAGCAACTTAATCAGACTAAAATGAGTGTTGCACTGACAGGAATCAAGCCTCTGTGTGACAGGAAATTTAGCTTGTTACAATGGTGCTCTGTTTTTTCTAAGTCCCTGGTTTTTAAGGTCTTGAAGTGTTTTAAAGTAGTTGTGAGATGTCGGGGTTTGGTGGCTACTTAGACAGCTTGGGTTTTGTTAATGGACACGTTGACTCTCTACTTGATATTTACCTTTGCCATAATGGATCTGCAGTTTTAGTATGAAATAAAGACCATCTCATTGCACCTGTTCAAAGCACGGTTCTCTCGGTGGTTTTTGGCACAATCCTGAATGCTGCTCTGGGGAGCGGAAGGTTTGGGTTTCTGGTCCCCCAGCCCTGCACCTGAACAAGCCCCCATGAAGCAGCCTTCGTGTGATGCAGTGGGTGGGGGGCAGTGGAGACTGGCCCCAGGAGCTCTTGCAAGGGACATTTCTGTGCTGATCACAGTCTCAGCCATCCACTGTGCCTAAAGCCTCTGCCGAGTTTCTTTCAAACACCTTCTCAGCTCCTGAGGAAGCCTTAAGCCACAACCCCACTTCTCCCATCCACATCCAGCCACGCCCACACATCTTCAGAGCTGTCCAGTCCTGTAATTCCCATTCTTACGGACACACAACTCTCCCCTTCTGCAAATTTCTTCACCAGAGTCATCTGCCCCTCCTGTACCTCCCCCACACGACCCCTCTGGGTCAGCACCGAGCTCACCCAGCCTGGTTCCTGTGTCCTGCTCATCCGACGCCTTCCTCCTGCTGTGTCCACGTGTACCAAGAGGGGCTACACTCCCAAAACACAGCTCAGGAACACTGCACTCTGCTGGCATATCTTCCATAATCCTCTTTTCTGACTTTGCTTCTGCCTTGGGACAGGAAATTTATTAATTCTAACCCAAATTTCATCCTACATATCAATTGAAGCCTGACTTGGAAGTCATTTTTTTATTGACCATGGGAATGCTTTGTTGTCCTTGGATGGAGCTGGGAATATTCAGCATTTGTCAGATTGCTGCTTCCCTTCTTCTGAACAGCAGCAGCAGAATCTGGATCCAACCTGGACACAAGCAGGTGGGACTGTGTGATTCTACACCTTCTGAAATGCAGTTCTTCGGCTGTGAAAAAGTGGGAGAATTTGGTGTTGTTCACGTAGTAAACAAATGGGAGCCGTAGGGTTGGGTTTTATCATTAATACTTTAAATTTTGACCTTAAAAATGCACTTTCACGGCGCTGCATTGGCCTGCAGCAGGAGTGGCTCCGTGCAGAAGGCAGTGGGAATGTGCTGTCCCAGAAGGAGCCGTGGCTGCCCAAGGTCAGGCACTCAGAAAGGGCTGGGAATGCTCTCCTGGGGCTCAGGAGAGCAGCACCGGGGCAGTTTCTGGGTCACCGTTCTGACCAACTGTTCACGTAATTGTTACACGAGATGTTGCTTAAAGGAGTCCTATTTTCAATCACACGAGCATGTCCCAGATTTCTGTAAACCATCTGTTCGAGGGAAGAACTTCCAGGTTGTGGGTTTTCGGGTGAGAGGGGAAAAGGCAGAAGGGAAATTTGAAGCAGGAGTTGGAAGTCGTGTGTCAGCTGGGCTCTGGTAGGAGGCTCTTTACAGCTAGAATGAAGGATCAGGAGAGAAATGCTTTCAGCTTGACACACAGATGATAAAGCAAGCCTTAAACAGAAGCTGTGGCTGCACAGCAGGTAAAGAAATCCTGCTTAGATTAAAAATAAATATTTTATGCTGCATGTATGCAATGCTTTTTTTTTTTTTTTAATAGCTTAAAGCCCTATACAATTGGCAGCAAGTAGAAGAAATTAAAAGATAGGATTTGCATTGTTTTATTGAGGTAGGAAGCCCTCAGAAAGCTAAGTTGAGGGGGTTTTTTAATGATAAAAAGAAAATTATGGACAGGCTGTGCATTTGAATTTTGAAGCATAAAACCACTTGGAAATCATCCTGTCTCTGTATGTTTATAGCAAGGAGCAAACCCAAGCTTGCAAAGAGATGATTTTGGAGGCAGGAAGAGGTGTGCAGTGCAGGGGGCTCAGCTGTCACGGGCAGGAGCTGCTGCTCCCTGCTCAGAGGGGTGACCAGGAGCTTCAGGATATCCCTGCCAGCCATTTGGAGCATTTTAATGACTGAAGCAGGGTAAACATTTGTGAGGATAAACATTGTCTTCCTGCTGAGCAACAATGTCTCCTGTATGAGAACAGGATTGTTTTGGCATATGTCGGCTCTAAATATCCCTGCAGATACTTTACAGGAATTGCTGCCTCTTTAAACATTTATGCTATTAAAAATCAGGACGATTGTTGACATAAACCTGTGATAGCAGCTGCATTGTAGACAGAGTATGAATTTTTTATGTTATTGATGAGAAGTTTATATCATTTATGTACTGTAGTAAGGGAAGCATATGAGTGCTGAATACAGAAAATTATGGGATGGAAGCCATGTCGGTATCAGGGCACACTTTTTATTAATGTGGCCCTCTCAAAAGGAACATGAATGCAGTAAATGGCAAGCAAAACAAAGCTAAGTGATTTATAGTATTTTAAAAACTCATGTGGGGATGAAAAGAAGCTTTTTGGCTCTGCTGCCAGGGTTTTCTGGTTTGGGTGCCAGTGTCAGCACTGAGGGAAGTAGTGATGTTTTCAGATCATGAGGGTTGGCAGCCAGTGGGTTGAAGCTTGGGGGCTTGGAGGGTTTGTGACTGGGGAGGCTGGAATGTCATAAAGGGATGCCTGCAAAAGGAGTTCTGAAGAACATCTCTCTGTGTTTTCTTGCCTTGAATTACCAGGTCTGAGGAGGCAGAACTAAAGCTGAGATTGTCTCTTGCTCTTCAGAAAAGACATCTACCCTCTTCCTGATCCCTTTCTGTTTTCTCTGTTGTCTCTGATGGTTTCTCTGTAACCTGCTCCCCCCCTGAGAACAGCTGGGGAACTTCTCTCTGCTCCCAAAGGGAGCTGCTGATACAGCACCAGGTGTCAGACACTGGTTCCTACAGTGCAGGAACATGGTTTGGTGGGACTTGGCAGTGTTGGGTTTATGGTTGACTTGATGATCTTAAAGCTCTTTTCCAACCTAAATAATTCTGTGATTCTCTGATTGAGTTGCTTAAGTGTCAAAATTTCCTTTACTGGAGGGCAGAGGGGGCTTTGTAGTTTGTGAGGTTTGCTTTGGGGGAAGCTCCACAGCAGCTCCTTCAGTGAATGTCTTCTACAAGGTCTCTGTGTTCTAAAGCTCTGCCCTCCAGCACAGCCTCTGGAGGTAGAGGAAGCAATTCAGCTTTCCTCCTTCAGGCACAACTGTCCTTGTTTTTGCAGAATCCCACTTGGTAGTTATACAAGTGCTTCACGTTTCTCAGCATCAGACGGGTAAATTAAATTTTCATATGTTGTCCATACTCATTTTTCCTAAAAATGTCACTGAGCAAATTTCCAGGATGTTCTTATTTTAATGGAAGCTCAGCCATTGCTCAGATTGTGGCCCTGCTGGCTTTTCCCATCCTCACTGGAGATTGCACCTGAGGCTCTGGTATTGTGGATGTGAACAGCCCCACCACACCAGTGCCATTCCCTGTATGTTCCTGCAGTGCAGGGACACCTGCCTCCCGAGTCCTGGTAACCCAGCCATCCATCCAGGGTGTTCCTGAAGTGAGGGAACATTCCCTTACTGACAGAAGAGTCACCTGGAACCCCACTTTGTAGGAGTACTGTGGCTGCATTCCCCCAAGTGCAAGGCAGTGCAGGTTGGGCAGTCGGGCCCTCTGCCCAGATCAGGGCCCCAGTGCAAGGTCTCACATCACCAGTTCACATCATTTAACCTCCAAACCGCTGCCCAGGGGTAAGAACTGCCCACCCCCTCAGCACCTGGCTGTATTTAAACCCTTGACCTGGAGGTGGAAGGGGCGTATCCTATTCCAGTCCACTCAAACATCCATCCTCGGCGGCATGTGTCTATAAATTAATGTAGCACTGGGCTAATATTGCAGACGAAAAGCTACGTTAAAAGAACATTATTAGGGTTGCAAAGTCAAGCCTGTGAAAGTTAAGAAATTGAAAATTAGGGTTGCCTCTTCAACCTTAATTTGCCCCCTTCTGTGTACGCACTATGAAACAGCCTTTAATTACATGATCACATTCTCCTCTGCCTGAGGCAGACACCTGGCACAGAAAATTCCAGCCCAAATGGTTTGAAGTTGGGCAAAGCTATAATCAATTGAAAAAGAGGGTCTTGTAAGAAGTGCGTAGCAACTTTAACAAAAGGCTGCGGTTTGTGTTGATTTCCATTTATTTTGCTGCATTCAAAGTTTATTTAACTTAAAATATTCTGCAGGTAAAATCCATCTCTGTGGAAGACCCAGGAGGGCTGTGTGCACCTCAAATTGCTTTACACAATAAGGATCTTTTTAACAAAAATCATCCATTGTTTGGACATACAGTGCCAAAAAAGATGAAACTGAAATGGGAATCCTACTGGTTTAGGTGTTTTATATATATAAGTATGAAAAAAATATAAATATAAAAACCCCAAAGATGAAAAATAATCTCTGCAGGTAACAACCAAGTCACTCAGTCAAGTAAGTTGAATATTAAAAGGAGAAACTTAAATTCATTTTCCTGCTCTTTTGAAGCCCAGCAGAGGGTTTTTTCAATCCCAGCTCTCTTTTCACCTCAGAGCTGCTTGCAAATTGTGTCTTGCAGATGAACAACGCATGACATTTATAGTTCCTATAACACAGGTTCCAATGTATGGAGAGTTCAGGCACAGGTGGGTGGTCCTTGCCCTTGAAAAGCAGAAGGGATGCTTATTTCTCAACACTAATGGCTGGTTTATAATTGGCTGGAGTGCTGGCACCGTGTTCACCAGGATCAGTCTGGAGTTTGGGCAGGAAGAGGCTCCACCTCATACCCAGAGCATGCTCTGTTCATCACATCGGGGCAGGTGCTGCTCTCCCAGTAAAGTGAGGAATTGGAAGAAGTTTGGCAAGGAGGGGCTGACTCTGACCAAGGTTTCAGACTGCAGCCAGCTGGAAATGTGCTTCCCTGCATCCCTCCCTCAGTCCCAGGGCTGTGCCAGTAGCTGAGCTGGAGTGATGGAGTTCATTCTTTGTTTCCTGAACGTTGGCTGTTGAGGGGGATTTCAGGATGACCAGCACACACATTCCATTCCTTGGGAAGTGGAAATCCAGGATCCCCAGCAGCTCTGATAGTTCTCAGCATCACATTATAAGCTCAGGACCCAGGAAGGAGTCTGCAAACCTGTTTATTTTGGCAGCCAAATGAACAGGTTAAATTTTGTAATATTGGATGTTAGTGTGGAGGAAACCTTTTCTAACAGCTGACATTACCTGAGGTTCTTTGGCACATCACAGCCCAGACCATCCAAGCACCTCCTTCAAATCTCTAGCACCAGTAAGCTACAAATTACTTAACCCAAGGTCATATTGACAATTAGGGTAAAATCAGAAATAATCACTTGGTTTCTTGTCTTCTAGACCTCTCTAATCTTCACTGCTTTGGCAGTGCTGTCTCTACTCAGCATATTGTCATTGGATTTTACAATTCTTAGTGATCATAATTCTGTTTATTTTATACAAATACTACTTTTCTTCCTGTTCTGTTTCTACAATCACTTATTAAAGCTGATTTTCTTGCAAACTTCTTGTGTTCTGATCTCAGCACAAAATGCCATAGCTAAGATTAGCTCTAACCTTCAAACTTCAGACCTTCAGACATCGGAGATGAGCCAACCATATGTAAGTCTTGTCTGTGTGTTTTTAAAAGTGGTAAAGGAAACAAAAAACAAGCACTGTCCTTCCAAGGGAACTGGCAAGCTGCCACCTTAATTTCTCCAGAAGAGCTCAGGTCAGGACAAGTCAATCAAAATCACTTTTCTTGGACAGGAGCTCAGGTACACCAGTAGAAAATCCCTTTCAGTGGAGGTCTGGAACATTAATCAGGAACTGCAGAGTGCTCTTTTGTAGGACCTTGGGGACCAAGGAAAGTTGGTGGTGCTTCTGCATGGAGAATTTTGCTTATGTTTCCCTCATGCTGTCCAGACAGGATCTTAAGGGAGGACCCTCATTTTTTTTTTTTCCACATCACTGTAGGTTGTGCTTCAGCACACTGAAAGATTCTTTTGGCACCTTCCTGAGGAGGACACAAAGAAGTGTGCAGAAACTCTGTAATTCCACAGTAACCATTGACTCTGTAATTACATGCTATGTACAGTTCAATGTAAATATGTGGGTAACACAAGCAATTTATATTTTCTCAACTACATTATTAAATCTGAAAATTGCAAACTACATGGAAATTAGGTTCAGAATAAAATGGGTAACTTCACATACTGCATTATTGCAGCATATTATCTCTAGAAGTCTGTCATTACTTTGGAGTTCCATGTTATTTTTCAGATAATGACCAAGTGCTGAGAGTTTGTGGCCTTGTCCAGCTCAGTGCTGCACAGCCCAGCTGTTAATTTGGGTTTAGGAGGTGGAGGATGTTCTCAACTCAGTCTTTAACTCTTTTTTACATAGGGAGGAGGATTTTTTTCATTCAAGCAAGCAACGTGACTGACTGGTAACCATGGCTGGTTTGCATTTATTGCAAATATACCCAGTGCACTTAACGGGGGGGTTGTGTCTCTGCCACGAGTAAAACCAGGCTTCATGCTCACATCCAGGGTTTGCTCCTGCCTGGGGGCTCTCTCAGGTCCATATCAGGTGTGAATTCACCAGTGAGACCCTCTGACTGCCCAGATCTGTGCTGTGCTCAGAGGCTTTGCTGGAAGGGCACAGCCAGGTGTCCTAAGGACATTTTGAGACTTTGTTCAATTGTCCCTGACTTCCAGGCTGAGCAGCTCATTTATGTCGTGTACACCAACTGCTCTTTGGGGTCTGCTGGTATTTGAACCTCTCCCTCCTACGCTTTTCTCTCTCATTGTCTTCGCCCTGCAGAGTGTGGCATTAAGGTTAGGTTATTTATTTACCCAGTATGAATATGTAAATCTTTGTAGCCCTCTTTGTCTAACCCTTTGCACTTCAGGCCTTTTTTTCTTTCGAAAATTTGAATGAAAGATACTGAGTGAGACTTTTAGCTTAGAAACAACTGCATTTATTTATTGGTTTTCCCACAGAGCATATAGTCATGAGAGCTGGAAAATGCCTCTGTTCTCTGGTTACATTTGTCTGTGTTTTATAATGTATATATGCACTTTTTATGCCTGTTATCAAAGCCCAGCAGTTTGTTGTCAGTTCAGATGGAAAGGTTTGGTTTTTGTAGTCAAACTGGTAATCAGGGCACCAGTCCAGGGGCATGTGACCTACTGAGAGGGTGAAAGTAGCCATAAAACCTGAATGGAGAGACTGAGCTTCTCTCTGGAAGACAAAAAGATGCAAGGACGTGGTAAAGTGCTGCAAGATAGATAATGATGGTCACCCATCAGTCTTTGTACTCGCCAAAAGAAGTCACAGCTGTTGCTCTTCTTCATGAGGAATCTTGATTTATTTACGCTCCTTTGCCTTTACACCTGTATCTTCTGGGGCTTCCAGGCTTTCCTGGTAGATTTATTAGCTGCTGTGGAGCAAGGAGGGAGACTTGCAGGGAGGGGGGAAATGGAGGAGAACAGAGAAGAAACAGAAGGAAGACAGAACAGTGGGAGGGAGAGGGAGGAAGAAGATAAGAGACAGATGAATGACGGCAAATGGAAGAGAAATGAGACAAGGAACATGATGGGGGAGAAAAAAAGCTGGAAGGGAGCTTTTGAGAGAGCATGTAAAATAGAGGTCTGATGGAGGATTTCCAGCAAAAGTCATGTAAATCAATGGTGAGTAAATTAATAGGGCAATTGTGCAAATGAGACTCAGTCGTTTAAGCCAAGCGGAATAGATCATGGATGATTTAGGGAGAGTGTAACCCACAGGGCACACCTTTCAATCTCCTGCAGATCTGAGGCAGGATGCTGACACGTCAGAAAGTGGAGCAGATGAACAAAATGAGGGGCATTAAAAGGGAGGAGGTTGTGAGACAAACTCCACACGCAGAGCGGCATTAAACTCCTCAACACCAGAGCCACATCTTAGACTAAAGGAAAAACTTCCTGATGCTTCCAAGTCAGACAATATTATTGTGGTTTTAGATAAGGTCTCCTGGTATTGCTTCAATTCCTGATGTGATTGCTAACTTTTATCAGAAGAACAAACCAAAAATGCATCCTGCAATTCTTTAAATGTGTAATTTTGCAGAAAAACTGTTTCCTGTAGTTGCCAGTACAAACATTTCTGCCACCTGCCATCACTAAACTATGGATGTGGCTGAAGAGGGAATGCTGAAGGAGTCTGGAGCAGCCACCTGACCAGGGAGTGACAGCACCTGGCTCTGCCCTTGCTGTCCCCCATTCTGTGCCCCTTTTGGGGACCTGTACCCATGTGTGCAGCAAGGACAGGACACAGTCAGAATACGCTGTTGTCTCTCACTGGTGTTACAGCTGTGCCCGCTGCTCCTGGCTCTTGTTGAAATTCCAAGAGTTCCAGAGGAACCCTGTTTTTCCAGGATTTATTTAGTGTCTAGGGCAGTTAATGTGCTTTCACCCACCTGTTTGAGACTGTCTGCAAATCTTCTCCAGCCCTGAAAATGGATTCCTCTAGCTCTGAAATGGAGCAGGCCGTTTAATCCTGTGCCTTTTAAATGCAGTGGTTACTAATGATTGTGAAGGATCACAATTAACCAACTCTTTAAATTAATTTCTGACAGTCATTCTGCCTTAGAGATTTTTGAAAGCATTAGAGGTAGTGCCACGTGGCCCAGCATATAAAATGTTTTCTTTCACTCTGACTCCTGTAATTTCAACTCTTTCCCAAGGTCTTAAGAGAAATAAGTGTTTTCTAAAGACTTTTTTGTTTGATTTCACCATCTTCCCTCTCTTCTCCTTGGAAGTGGAGTGTGAACTTGATTTACATTTTACTCAGTAGAAAGTTAAATGCAACCCAGGCATCTTGTTAAGGACAAATATTTTTCTAAGGGAAACAAAAGAAGTGATGAAAGATGTGGTGGAAAGGGAAACCTTAGTGCTGATGGGGGACAGCTGGATTTTGTCAGTGATGGTAGTTCCTTCCTCCTTGGCCTGCTGCTCTTTCTCGGAGAAAAGCAACATTTTTATCTAAAACCCATGCTGATAAAATAGCTCTTAACTTGACAGCATCCCTTTCACAGCCTTAAAATTCCTTCCTGAGATTCAGGTTGGTCTGAAATATTGCCTTGGAAACCCTGGGATGCAGGTATGAGGCTGTCGTCTTCAGGAGAATTCTCATCAGCCTGGGGAGAACCAGAGCCCAGTGGGGACTTTCCCCAGAGCTTGGAATTGTTCCTGTGTTTTTCTAGCAAAGAGTTTCCAGGTTGTGGTGTTTCTCCATGCCACACTGCAGGACTTCATCTCACCTCATGGAAATGTGGACTGTGACTGACTGAAGACTTAAAAGCCATTCATTCTATTCATGAAAACTCTCCTTTATTAAATAAATACAGAATGTATATATATATATAAATATTTTCAGGATCAGCCTTCAAACAGGGATCGGTTATAAACGTTTGGTTATTTATAATTGAAGTTGCATTTTATAATTGATTTCTAACACAACTGCTGTACCACTTTAGTGATATCTAGCAAAGGTATGAAGGTTAATTAATAAAGAGTATCAGACTGCATGGGGATTATTTTGGAGTTATCTTGTAGAATTCCACCCCTAAGCTGCAGCTCTCTGAAATGCTGTAGAATGATTTATGTTTATATGAAATGCTCGGTTCTTGTGTGATTTCCTGCACTATTCAGTCATGAAAATCCTGGGTTTCTCTCAGTTTCTGGTTACTTGTTCTTCCTTCAGTGTTCAAACAGCGTTCACGTCTTGCTTAGTTAAAATGTCAGCTTAGAAACTAATTTAAGCAGACTCCTATTATAAAACCTAAAAGTAAAATATCACCTTCCAAAAGATAATGAACTTCCTTAGAGTTGAGCCCTTCTCTGAGCAGGAGCTGTGTAAGACAGACCTTATCAGGTTGCCAGGCCTCCTAACAGATATGGCTTTTTCCTTTGGATAGATATTTTAAAGTATTGTTCATTCGAAGGAAAACAAACAAGTGTTCTGTCAGTGCTCTAAGCTACCTGAAAATAGGATTTACAGTTCTATATAATTGCATTTTCTTTGTGTTTGCATAGAAGTCATAGCATAGCTGGAAGATGATGGCAATTATAATTTATTATGCTGTAATTGTTACCTAAATGTTTTTGAATAAGCAAAAATCACATCTGTTTAGGAATAAGTTGCACAGCAAGAGAATTCCCTTTGAAATGAATGCTGTGTTCTCAAATTCTGTAACTGTACACATAAAACAACATATTTATTTCCCCACTGAGTCCATTACATTCCCAAGTCAAACTGCATCCTCTCTTCCCTCCCCATATTAAACCCTTTGATTTAATGGAGGTTTTAACTACTGGTTCTTTAGGGAATTTTCAGTAGGCTTTGCACAGATTAGGTTATTGGAAAGTATAGTTATTTTCTTGTAAAGTGGCAGTTCTGTGTCAAAATTGATTTTCTCTGGTGCTGCAGTAGTAAAACAGATAAGCTTCTGCTTTGCATCCAAAATACACCAATATTCCTGCCATGATGTTTTCCTTCTGCCTCCTGACCCAGCTCTCTTACAGGCTGGCTTTGAAATTAAAAGGACACAAAGCTGTGCTGCACAGAATGCCTTTGGATCAGTCATTAATGAATCTCCTTCCTTGTATTAATGTGCATTTACCAGGGATGGCCGGTTGTTTAGAAGGAATAAAGTGCATGCTGGGCATTGCAGAGCACTTCAGCTGAGGGGCTGGGCACTTTGTGGGCCTCTTAGAGCAGCTGGAGCTGGGGATGTTCAGCATCTGGCAGGAAGTCAGTCCCATGCAGTGTTTCCCATACTGTGGAGTGTTGTATAAAGTGTAGATAGGAAAAAAAAGTGAATAAATACCAGAAGTACGTCAGTATGTCCTCTGTGTGAGCAGCATGGAGAGGTTCTGTCCCTGGATGTCCTGGCCAGCTTTCGTCACTAGGATGGGTCCCTCTCACTTTGTCTGTCACTTGTTCATTCCTGTGCAGGTTGGGCTCCTGAACGAGGGAGAGAGCTTGTAAATTAAACTTGAAAAAAAATGTGTTGGCACACATTAACTGAGTCAGCCTGGTACTGCTGGAGCTTCAGTAGGCCTGGTCCAGGTTTAGTAGGATTCACTGATCCAGGGAATACCCTGATTTTCAGAGTTTTTCAGACTTAATTTAGCATAAGTTTTCAGCCAGTCCCTCATTTATGCAGTGAGGGTTTGTCCATCTGTACTGCTCATGCTGTGAATGGCATTGTTGTCGCAGGCTCCCGAGAGATTAATGTATTTACAGACTTGTGTGAGCCATTGCAGCAATCAATGGTAACAGCCTTTGACAGAGACATAAAGGATCTATTAAATTAGACCTGAGTTCCTATTAAATTACTGCGCATAAAAAGCTGGGCTCACCTTATCTGCAGCAGAAATGAATGCTGCTTTTAAAGCCTTTAAAGGAAGTTTCCAAGAACAGACAGTCCAGCAAGGCAGTGGGATAATGAGGAGGAAACAGGGATCTGTTGACACCTGCACTGCCTGCACCGAGGCCGCGGAGGGAGCGGAAGGTTTCTGCATTGCAGACATGAAGGCATTCCCCTCCCCTTCAATCAGCTCCCCCCACGCACACTTCTCTATACTAATTAGATTAGAGACAAATAAAATTAAACTATTAAGGCAATTAAGAAATTCTTAACATTTGATCAGTTAGTTGAATGCAAATCTGTCCTCCATCGCACTGTGAAGGGCTGATTGCACAGAGTGTTCTGTCCTCGAGCACGTGTTGGTTTCTGGTTAAGGCAGGCAGTAAAATCATAGAATGTGCAGTGGTTTGGGCTGGAAAGGACATTTAAATATCACCCAATCCAACCCCCTGCCATGGGCAGGGACATCTTCAACTAGCTCAGGTCTCTCAGAGCCCCATCCAGCCTGACCCTGAATGTTTCCAGGGATGGGGCAGCCGCCACCTCTCTGGGCAACCTGTGCCAGGGCCTCACTACCTGCATGGAGAAAAATTTTTTCCTTAACATGCTTCAAATATTCGAGTTCAAATAAAACAGACAGATCTGTTTTCTCACTGTTGCTTCTCTCCGCCATGCTATTCACAGGTAATTGCTGCTTTTTGGCCACCGCAGACTCTCATTTATCCAGTCTCACATTCCTCTTATGTCCACAGTTAGACAAGCTATGTCAACTTCATTTCCAGGACTGGTCATGTGCTCAACACCTTCATGAATTTGTCATAAATCAAACAAATGCCTGTTGAGTTCACAAAGAACTGTCCCCAAATAGTGAATGAAGGACTTGAATCAATAAGGTTTTATGATTGTGTCTCTTTTGGAGGGAAGAGAAGGACAGGAGGTGACAGACAGCTTGGATAGGTTGTACACACAATTTATGATCTCCTGTCAATAAAACATGCATCATAGTGTGTCTCACACTTGTTTCAATCTTAGTGTTTTTTTACACATTGTTGTAGCCAAAATCAAGTGAAGGCACCTCATTCCTGGGCCCTGCCTACAAACCCCTGGTGCATCTTAATTGAATTTCTGAGATCTCACTCCAAAGTTCCCAGAGCTGATGGGAGTCTCTGGCTCTCTGCTGGTACATTTAGTTAACTGAGAAAAAGTTTCTATTTTATTGATTTG
Source organism: Melanocharis versteri (assembly GCA_013397845.1). Lineage (NCBI taxonomy): Eukaryota > Metazoa > Chordata > Aves > Passeriformes > Melanocharitidae > Melanocharis > Melanocharis versteri. The sequence goes on along the minus strand of VZTG01007081.1, from coordinate 528,936 downwards.
AGCAAACCAAGCTATCCTTAGGAAGATGAGACAAGCTCTCAGCACAGCCAGGGTGAGGTTGCAGCCCTGCAGTAACTTGTTCTGGGAGCCAGATGTTGACATTACACCATTGTATATCTGCACCTTCTGCTACCAATGCAAAGTGGTGCATATATGTGCAAATCTGTTTCCTGCTTATCAAATCTGCCTTTAAGAGGCAATAATGCTGTTAATGCTGTTAGTATTTACTTCATGTTCTAATCGAATGCTGCTGTTCGTGCTCCTAGAAAAGTTCAAGTGCCCTTAAAAAGTAGAAGCTTTACTTGATAGGAGATAAAATCGAGCACTTGATATTAATGGTCTTCTAATTAAAGGTGGAGCAAGCTTGCCTCAGTATCTTCATCTCAATATGTGTCTTTCTGGATGCATAAAAAGTGGGTTGACCATTGAAGCTTTAGTGTCATTTCACAGGTAAAACAGAGTGAGTTCCCCTCAGTGTTGGCACTTTGGATGGGTTTATCCCATAAACTGCCAGAGTTTTGTTCTTCCAGCTTTCCTAAATGGCAGCACAGGGCCATACCCAGAGTGACTGCAGCCAGCAGTGCTGCCCTGAGGTCCCCTGGGCTGTGGCTCTGCCCAGGTGGCTTCTGCAGGACTGTCTAGACAGTGTGTGAAGGGCAGGCTGGTGACCTGTGTCACCTTCTGGGCTGCTGAGAGCCCCCGCTGTCTGTGTGCTGCCAGGGGTGTCACACCAGTGCTCTCCACACATAAACAAGTCGTGGAATTTCATTAATTCATTCATCAATAGAAGCCATTAGAAGAAACTGTCTTGTTAACTGGTGTCTTGGATACTAATTGGTGGCTTCTTCTAAACATCAGCCTGCTGCTGCCGAGGATAAAGCCCTGTGGTGCTGGGTGTGAGGAATGCAGGCAGCCCTTGGGAGTGAACTGACCTGACACCCCTTAGTGTGGTCAGAGGCATTTTGGAGAGGGGAGCACGAGGGAGAGCGGACAAAACAGTTAAAATTAGAACAAAAAGGTTTCTGTAATTTTGTAGTTTATCTAAATCCAGTCTAAATATGTGTTTACTTAATTACATGTGGGGAAGAAAAGTTCAGGGATAGATGTATAGATATTTAGATGTAGATATAAACACACACACTGTGTGTGCACATCAAATATTGAAGGCAGAGAGAAAACTAAGAACCCCAAAAATAAGAGACAGGAGGAGGAGATGGAAAACAGATTTTTCTGTGGAAATGAGTAAGAAATATGCCATGACCTCCCTGTGATGCTGGGACTACAGGTGCTTGACTGGATGGTTTTATCCACAGGGATATTCTTGCCCTTGCCTGGGCCCTCTGTAGGTGGGAGGCGTGGTAAAGCTGCCAGTGGGACACCCAACCCACCCTCAGTGACCTGCAGGCCTGTCAGCCCCTGGGTGATGGGTGCTCTGCAAGGTCAAACACTTGTACCCTCAGAAATAATCTGGACATGTGATGCACATCTCTCCACAAACAAAGAACACAGTCACCAGAATTTATTTTGCGTGAAAGTAGACTACAGAAATTTTAGATAATCGAAGATATGTTGGAGATGCTGCAGACGGAGTCAAAGCCTGCCATGGTTTCCATCTGCAGGCAGTGGAGCTCATGGTGTTTGCAGTCCGTGTACAGTCATCTGAAGACAGGGCATATCAACATCTGGTTTGCTGATTATGTCTTTCTTCTGCCTTTTTTTTTCCCCAATGCAGTCTAAGTTTTGTACATCAAGTGAAATTACAATTACACAAATAACTCGGGATCAGGTCCAAAGAAGTTGACAATTTTTCACTATTTTGATTCTTGCTGTTCACCTTTTAAGTGCTGTTGTTGAATAGTTAACATTTGCCGTATTTCAGCTTGTTCTGTTGATTGCACAGGTACTGCCAGATCTCTGTGAAATATTCCTGTCACAGGAAAGAGCAACAGTGATAACACTTCCCATTGAGTGCTGTGGGTGAAAGTTAACCAGTGAACTGGATGAAAGTTATCCCAAGTTAACATGATGGACTAATTTTGTCTAACTCTTCCTTGCACTCATGTGCAAATTAAATATTCTATATAGGCTGATTCTCCTCCTTTGGCCACCCACCTGGTATCACTTGATTGCATTTCCATCGGAAAGCTGCCAGGATTGGTTGATGATGTTCCTGGAGAGGTTTTCGCAGGGATTCAGCTGAGACCTCCACAACTAAATCATTTTGAGGTCTTGCCCAGAACTCTCAAACAGAAATAGAGAGCAATCTGTAACAGATCCTCCAAGCCACCATGTTTGTTGCTTTTCCACCACTGGATTGAAGCAGTTGCTTCTTTTTGAAAAATGCTGGTGCCTATGAATGCCACTCTCTGTGTGCTCCTGGTCACTTCATTCCTTGTTGGTTCTCTCCTGAAATGTTTGCGTCGGTGGTGAACCTCAGCCCCCAGGGACTCCTTACCCAGAGTTTTCCTGTGGGTTATTAATCAGCCTGGGCACTTTTTCACTTCCAGTTCCTTTGTAGGATTGGTTGAGTGGGGTTTGCTGGGGTTTGTTGACTCTTTGTCCACCTCTACACTGGATAAAATCTTTGTCCCAGAAGAACCTCCTGCAGCTCCGATTTCTGCTCTTCCCACTGCCACGTGCTCGCCGTTGTTCTCAAGGCTTGGACCCCCTTCAAGCCTCTCCCTCCCCCCTTTTTTTGAATTACTAGCGGGTGACAAATAGCTACTGCTTTCCACTCCATTTCGCCAGGCACAGCTTCTTTCCTGTCCTCCTGAGGTTTCTGACCTTTCAGTCGATGCCTTTTGCAGCCCCGCGGGGGCCTCGGGGGAGCTGTAATGGACTCACGTTAATTGCCTGTTGAAGGACAGAAGCAGTTCCTAGCGGGATGATTGGTGGTCCCCCTGTGAGTACAGCTGTCCTGGTCAGTGAAAAGATTGATCTGACACACACAAACATTTCGGCTCAGTGCTCAGTGTGTCTCCCAGAGCTCGCAATAATCGCGGCTTGGGCTGTTTGCTGGGGAGGGGCGAGGGACGATCCATCCCAATCCCCTGGGGCTGCCGCCAGTTTAGACAGAAGATACCCCACAGACTGCAGGATAATCCAAAGATTTATAAAGTCAGTCTTATGGGTTGGTATTCTTTCTTTTTTATTGCTCTCAGTGGAAGCAAACCTTCCATTCTGGCTTAAACATGTTTTAATGTGATTTAAAATGCTAGTGGTGCACTTTTAGAAGTGTACATGCATGCATTCAGGAAAAAAAATCTCCCATGTGTGCGACGTCCAAACACATCTTTAAAAATTAAAAAAGCAGAGGCATTCCTCTTACGCTTCTTGCCTGTTTTGTGCAGCTGGATAAACCATTATGTTCTCATTAGAGCTGAGTATGGGTCAGTTTGCTGAGTTCTGTGCAAATATTATTTTTTCCCCACTTTTGCTGTGTATACATTCAACCTGTGTTGGGCTTCAAGCTCCAAATCTGAAAGAGAAAGTCAGCCAAAGTCAGCAAATGTGCTTTGATAGCTGAGGTCAAAACTTTGCACTGTTATCAGCCTCTGCATGTTTTCTATCTGAAAATATTAATCAGGTCAAATCTACATGTTCCTTGGCATGTGTTCAACAAAATATGTGTTCAACCTATCCCATGTTTCATCATTTGAAGCCAGGGTTTTGCAGAGATCTGGTCACTACACAAATAAGCTTCTCCTGAAGTAAATCTCCAGTAAAGTTTAAAAGGATTGACTTAACTGCTGCTTAAAAAGATTCTATTATTAGTTGCTTCATCCTCTCAGCTCCATGTTTCACATTGAACTGAAATGAGATGGTCCTGCATTAAATCCCTGCATCCAACCACAGATGACCCTGAGGTGTACAAAATCACGTACAGGATCTCAGTTTTTTTAGACCACATTTTTCTTCATTAAGGCTTGGATGGAAAACTCAGGACTAAATGTTTCATGTCACTGGAATGCAGGGTCCCCAAATACCAGCGTCTTATCATGTGCTAGCCGTTGGTTAGGTGTTAAAAATCCCACGCAGAAATAAACTATTTCTCACAATCAGGCTAAAACTTATTTGTGACAAAACCTAGCAACTATTTGCCTCTAGCACTTTACTAAATATTCTGCTTCTCTGAAGTGTGGACTGGGCAATGAAATCAGGAAGCAACAGTGAGAAGAGAATTCCAGAGATGGTGAGACATGGTAAGGATGAGGCAGGTTGCCATATTTTGGGATTCTAAAGACATCCATCCACAGAGCAGAGAAATAGTATTTCTTCAAGAAGTTGCTGTATTGCAGGTGTCAATCAAAATTGTGTATTTCTGTTCAGAACATTCTGCTCCAGCAATGTATTATTTACAAGTGGAGGAAGCTTAGAGAACACCCACCCCTGGCAATCGCTGGGTACTCTGAGTGCACTGAAGATAAGCTTTGCTGAGAGTTTCCTGGCCTTGGTACTACAGCCACCCTTTTTAGCTGGTATTTTAGTCCTGCATTTTATATTTAATAAAGGTATGCACGTGATCTCAGGCTAGGTTCAGGGTTTGAGATGGAAATGTTAGGGCTTTTTAAGCTAGCCTACAAGCCACTTAAGTATTTTTAGGCTGAAGAAGAGTTACCTTTTTCTAGTTCAGCCCCAAGCAGTTCCCAGCAAGAATAAGTAAAATGAATGCTTGAAACGACATAGGAAATAAGATGGGAAGAAGCATCTCTGTTTGCAAGCTGTGGAGCAGTGTCCAGCAAGAAAAGATGGAGTGGCTGGAAAGCAGCCAAGAACCCAAACAAAAGCATCTTCAGAGGTCCAGAATAGCTCCAGTGTCACTGGATTTTAGACAGATTCCACTATAGGAATGAAGCCTCCTTGTCTCCTCTATTTGTCATTGTGGATGGTTTTTACCAAAAGGATTAAACAAAAATTTAAACCCTATTGCCATGTCCACTCGAGTGTTGTCAGTGGGCTGAGGGAGCTGTGACAGTCAGATCATGGCATCAGAGATGTTTTAAGTGTAGAAAACTCACAGACATTCAGCATGCTGAAACAGGTCAGTAAGACCCAAAAACAACATGAAATATGTGACTAGATGAGAAATTGGATGTCTCAGAGAGTTGAATTCTGTTACCTTAAAAAAAATATTACGTTTATAGTCTTTATGAGAACTTGAAAAATAATGTTTCAAATCGAAGGAAAGATTTTGTCTGTGCTCAGAATGTAATGGGGGAAATGGCATTTCAGCCAGCTCTTTGAACTACTCAGTATTGTACAGCAGTGATGGAAAATACTTTGACACCTTTAACATTCAGAAAATACGTGAGACAAGGTGTACAGGAGCTGTAAAATGGAATCTAGATTTGAGGGTACGAGTATATTGGAGTAAAAGCTGAAAACCAGGCAGGAATGTGCTCAGCCTTTGGACAACAGTGTTGGCCAGACTGCTTACTTAGGGAAACAAGTGGAATTCAAATCTGCTTTTTTGGGGATGAGATCTTGGTGCCACTGCCCTGCACAGGCCTTTCATTGCTGGCAGCAGTGTGGAGGTCTTTCCTGGGGAGAAGGTATTTCTCAAAAAGTGATTTCTTGGTGGGAAAGTCCCTCTGGTTACCAGGGGCAGCGAGGCAGATGCTCAGGAAAAGTCCATCCCCTCCGAGGTCCAGCTGTATGAGCTGACTTCTCACTTCAGCCTCTGCTTTTGCCTCAGCCTCTTCCTTTCCCTCTTTCCCCTTTTTCCTGCCCATACTAGTTTTTATTCCAGAAGCTTCTCTCCCTTGAGCATCTTGGTCCAGTAACAAGCCAGCAATGTAAAATTCATTAACAAAATTTTGAGCAACTACAAAGGCTTGTAGATCTTGAATATTTGGCTTTAAAAAATCTTTTATATGTCTACATTCAGTAGATTTCCAACACTGTAAAATCCTGCAGTCTGTTTTCTTTCAGGGGAATTCTTGCTTTCTGGGAGAGATCTTATCAGTGCCTTTAGTTTTGTCAGTAACTGTATGCCTGAGGTATAAATATAGAAACCAAACATGGCAGGCATCATAACATTTAGGGGTTCATTTTTAACTTGGTGTAGGAGAATTAATTTGGCTTCAAGCCCCATGGTTCTCAGTTTAATGGGAATTTTAAGTGTTCCTTTGCTGCAAATGGACACTTTTAATAAACAAGTGATTTTGTGTTAAAAGTAAATGACTATTGGAGTACAGGAAACATGTGAGGGATCTGTACCAAAGTGAGACCCCTTACAGGAGGGACGTTACCTGGCAGCTGGGATAAAGCAAAGATTCATTTCACTGGAGTAGGCTGACACATGAGGAACTCACAGGGACCTGGACCAGGGTTTGTTCAGCTCTCTGGAAAGACTTACAAAGGCTGGAGTGGGCCCTGGATCAGATTCCAAAGAGTCTGGGATGACAGGGTGACCTCAGAAGGCAGTAACAATTAGGAGAGTGGTTGTTACTCAGTCCCTGGCTGGTGGTTGTGGCTGCACTACAGCTTGGTGTGGGTTTGACAATGAGTTTGAACTGTGTTTCCCCAGCCACATCGCGTTTGGTGACTGGCAAGATGAAATATTCCTCTCCCTGTTTCAGTTCTTATGATCAGGATTTGGCCCAGTCGGTTTGGAAATAGGTGTGTAATTAATATTGCCAGGGAATTTGGAGGGGTGAACATGAGAGATCAGTAGCTATGGGAAGAAAACGTCTGTCATCAGTCAGGGATTCTCTACTTAGCTGCTTTGAATGACACCAGGTATTTCTTCATTCCTGAAATTCCTGCCCTGAAAGTCTAATTCTGCAGCTGGTGTGGCAGCAGAGGGAATTGGCTGGCACTGCCTGGACCGGTACCAAGAACTGTGGAGAGAGAGGGGTGTGGGGCACGGATGTTTTTCACTGGAAAGCAAACATGCTTAATTTTGCATATTACCTACACTGAGAAAAAGAAATGACAGAAAATCTGGTTTTATGACTGTAAAAAATGGAGTCATATTTTGCTTGTTTAGTGGAAAAAGCCCAGAAGTCCTGACCGAGCCATTCTCTGGAGGCTGGCTGCAGATCAGTATCAAAATTTAGCAGCTTGCATCCCTTTCCAGTTCTTTTTTTAACACATGAATGTGATTTTGCTCCTCGGCCAGCTGCAGCTCCAAGCACTGAAATTAAACTTAACATGTTTTACAAAATGAATGGAAGGCCAGACAAGAGCATCTTGTTTCCAAGGATCACATAGCCCCTTTTCGGGATTACAGAAACTCTCGTTCTATTAGAATTTGGCAACACAGCTTGAACTGCACAAACACGATGTCTCGTTTGTTTGCCAACTGGTGGGAGACGCTCGGAGCCGCTTCTCCACTCGCAGCTGGCTCGGGGAGGTGGCGGAGTCTCCGCCAGGCCGCCACCGGCGTGTGGGGCACGCCAGGCTCCGTGTCCTCTCCAGGCCGCCATCGGCACATGGGGCACGCCGGGCTCCGCGTCCCCGCCGGGCTGCCATCGGCACATGGGGCACGCCAGGCTCCACGTCCTCTCCAGACTGCCACCGGCGCGTGGGGCACGCCAGGCTAATGTCCCCTCCAGACTGCCACCGGCGCGTGGGGCACGCCAGGCTCATGTCCCCTNNNGGCCCCCACCGGCACGCAGGGCGGGCCAGGCTCCCTGTCCCCGCCAGGCCCCACCAGGCCTCGCCAGGCCCCGCCAGGCCCCGCCAGGCCCGCCGCCCCAGAACAGATTCACATGCAGGCCTGGGCAAGAGACAGCGGGAATCAGAGCCAGCTGAGCCAAGCTGGGCCACATTTCTCTTGTCTGGTAACAAATTCTCTGCAGGAAATAGCGTGGCTGCCCATGCGTTGCTGGCTCTCTGCAGATGCCTCGCTAACGAACCCCTCAGCTCGTTAATGTGCCGTTGCCAGCTCTGTGAAGGCCTTAGGAGGACACTTTTCAGCCTTTGTGTGGTTCATGATGTGCATTGTTCTGGGTATTTCTCATCCATGACCTGTCACCTAGTGTCTAAGCAGTTGACTCAGATACACTTAAAGATGTTGAACACCACTTTGAAAGATGTTGCTGACTCTACGTAAAAATACGCACTTCTATAGCCACCCTGCGAGCTTCTTTCTGGAAATATTGCCATGAAACACCTGTATGTTTTTTTTAGGAATGTCATTTACGCAAATGTATTTTCAAATCATCAAATGGTTTCATTTGCAGCCTTTGTCTGGAGCTGAGAGTCAGATATGCCATTCTTTCCCAGTAATAATGGATGATGGTGTTGACTGGGTAACATTTTGTCCAGAAATGCAGGATGACTTACACCTTGTGCCACCAGCACATTTCTCTGCAGTCATGCTGGAGTGCATAGGTGCAATATTGGCTTTTTTGTAAATGCTTTCAAAATACTTGTTAATTTTCAAATTAAGCTTGTCTAATGGCTGGTGAGCAAGGGTTTGAAAGTAGCAAGTTCAAAGGTTGGTAACAAATAGCTGGATGAAAAATATCTCACTTTCTATTAGAGAGTGGCTGTTACTCACTTGTTATTGAGTCTACTTACAGTGTGTGCAGAAGGCTGTATAAACTGTTGAAAACATGAGGATGTCTGCCCATTTTTCACTCCTTGGTTTAAGAGATTCATGAAAAAGGCAGTGTGTATATATAGGTTCTCAGCATCAGTCTGAAATTACAGAGTTCTTCATCTGTCTTGAACAAGGAAACTGCCAAGGATTCATCAGCGCTGCCTGTCCCTATTTCAGACCATAAATGCCAAGTTTATACACTAAATACTTGAGATATTTTCCTAATGGCTGTCTCCAGACTCCATGAATACTTCTAACCTTTAATATGGTAGAAATGGATTGGACAAAAATAGGTGTAGTTACTGTGTGGCTGCTATTGGTAAATTATTGCATTGAAACCTAATTGAAAGGTTGATTACTGTGGGTCACTTGGAGCTATTTTGTAGAATTACATTCAGTCAGATATTGATGCCTTAACTGTTGTGACATCTTTCTCTCCTTTCTGATCTGCTTCTTGTCCTTCTGTGCCTCCCTAAAAATATTAGTCTTTTACTTCTGGGTTCCTCTCCAAGCTGTCAGGCTGAGGGACACATTCTGAATCACATCAGTCATTTCTGGTGTCTAACACTGCACCCTAAGAGCCGCAATAGTGGAGGTGCAGCTGTTTCACCCCAGACCCCACCTCAACAGCACCGTAAGCTGCTCAGAACCCAAATGATGAGCTGAAAGAAGATGCTCTCCCTCCGTTTGCAAAGCACCCAGGGCAGCTATTGCCTCCTCCCAGTAAATCCCAGCCTCATCATCTCTCAGTGGGAAGGGCTCACTGGAAGGCTCTGGCCTGGGTTGCATTTTAATAGCAGATGGTTTCCCAATTACCATTCTGTTTGCATCCTCCCTGCTCTGCCTGGTGACGTTGCCCTTTTGTGGACAATGGGGTCACGGCTTGTCAGTGCTCTGGGGCTTCACCAGGGCTGTTGGGCTGAGGGGGTTTTGTGTTGTTTTGTTTTCCTTGTCATGCAAGAAGGCCGTGATATTTCTGTATCTGGCAGCGTGTCTGCGTGAGACGAGGCAGAGTGAGCGAGGTTGATGTGTGAGTGACAGATCCCTGGGTGACGCCGCTGGGAAGCTCTTGATCTGACTGGTTTGAAGTTGAAAGCTCACTAGGTCACACTGAAAATGGTTGCCACTGGGCATTTCTTTCATCCTTGTTTATTTATTTTCCCTTCCCTTTCCTGAAGTTTTTCCACTCAGAAGGGGGCTTTGCTGTTGTTCCTCATGCTTCTTGTGGCTGGTAGGCTGAATTCTAACCTTTCACTGCACCTAATTGCTGTTGTGTCTTCTACTTTTTGGTGTTCTGTTTGGTGGGCAGGGGAAGGAAAGGGGAGGCTCATGCCTTTGAGCTTGGCAACTGTGCCAGGGACTAACCAGGTAGAAAGTGACCATTTTAAGCAAGCACCAGGTGTTTTTAAAGACATGGTCTGTTTATTATTTAGCAACCTGCTGTTCAAAGGTTCTGGCATTTGTCAGCCGGATCAAAACAGAGGAGCCAGGTGGTGATTCTGTGACATTTTTCTCTCCATACCTGCAGCGTGTCCTTAACTAAACAGGCATAAAGAACAAGGCATAAATTAACCTGAAAAGACGAGGTGGCATTAGAAGAACCTCTGATCCTCCTGTCAATGATCTGTTGGCAAAGCTAAAATAGCCACTCTGACAAGAGCCAGGAGAGGATTTCCTCCCCTGTGGATGTTGCCAGCAATTTGTCACCTGGCACAGAGGTTGTCACTGTGGTAGTGCACAGAGTCAAATGCCAAAGCCCCATGTTGTGCATCCTGCAAAAGGGTCAGAAAATCATCTGGCATGGAGGGACATCAGGAAGCCAAAACCTGTGCAGGGGCTCTCAGGTAGGATGGTGAAAATCTAGGCACTGGCAGTGTATTCAGGGGCTCACAGCAGTTTAGGAAGGTTGTTAATGGTGTATTGCAGGTATTGCATGGTCCATCTGCCCCCATACGGCCCTGGGTGCCCAGTGCACTTGGGGCTACCCATTCATTAGGCCTGCCATAATACCACTTGGTTTTGCTGAAGTTCTGAGCTTTATCTGACAGCTTCTCTCCAGGGATTAAAAGGGCCCAAATTCAGCTTTAGGCCACCTGATCTTATGAGTCACTAATTACTGCCAGTTTCTCATTTTTACATTGAAATACATGAGAGCTGAGTATGAACAAATAACCTCAAACTGGTACAAGCAGGCGTCTGGCATTTAGAAGGAAAAGTTGTACTGTGGGCTTGGTTCAGTCACTGATCTGTCAGATTGCTCAAGGCAGAGAAAGTAGGTCTCACTTTAAACTCATGATTGTACCTGGCAATAATTGGTTGTGCAGGTGACTGAAGTGAAATGCAAATGTGAGACCTTTGCTCACTCCAGCAGGAAACACTGAGACTTGCAGGTTTCTGCTCTCCATCCAAGTGGAAATGAGGAATCGTGACATCTGATACATTTTCTGCACTCTGCACGTCATTGTTGTCCAGATGTGGTATTCCATTGTGGTTCTGCTTCTCAGCCTTGAAAAATTAAGATTTTTGGCATAGTCTGATAGGCCATCTCAGCTGATGGTAGAGCTGATGTCACCAGCCAAATATTGTGTGGGAAGCAGAACTGGGAGAGGAGACGTGAAGATGCAGAAGTGGCAGGTTCAGGGTTCTGTTGCCTTTCTTTGCTATGAAAACTTTAGAGATTTAGCTACAAATGTCCTTGCATGCTTTCATAAACCAGCAGTGCAGGTGGAACAGGGGTAACCCAAAAAGGAAGCCATCACCCTCAGCCCTTCTCTAATTCGTGGTCAGCTCTGAAGCGGAGAGGGGTCATTCCAGTGGGGTGTAGTCCTTGCTAATTTAGGGAAGCAATTAAACCTGCCATTTCAGGTTTGAAGTGTCCAACTCAGCAGTTACTTAAAATATCTCTCTGAACTGAAAGGAATTGGAATGAATTCTCAGTGCAGATAAATCTGCAGTATAATTCCGGGTCATTTTTTGGAGGTGAAGATTTGGGCCACTGGGCTTGTGCATGGGTGGCTGATTTAACTCCAGAGATAATTTCAACGTTTCTAGAGTAAATCCTTTCCTAAGCAGGCTATAACACACTGATGAGAGGGGAAGACAGCAACAAGAAACAGTTGTCAGGAACATCACAAATTTGTATTTCATGGAACTAGGCACTGTGATGATTCGCTGCAGTTAATGAAAAACATTTCTGCTCAGTATATCCACCTGTCCCCCTTTGTTAAAAAAAATAAAGAGTCAATCCAAAATGGGATCATTATCTTTAGTGGATGCACTTCACATCACTGAAAACAATTTCAGCTTAGTTAAATAACATGCAGCCTGGAGATTAAAGCTGTCTCCTGTTCAGCTGCAGAGACAAGCAGAGTCGTTGGTACAGAGATCACTTAGAGCTCGATATTCCTTTCAGTAGGAACTTGATGTATCTTTTTTTTCCCCTGTCTGTTATTACATGCTACTAGGTTTTATTTATTTAAATCTCAGCCTCTTTTTGCTGACACAGCAAGGCATAACCAGAGATGTTTAGTAAAACTTAGATGAGCCCCTAAGTGGGCCACTTGTTCTATAAATCTTTAAATATTTCATGTTGCTCCTTTAGAAATCACTGTTGCCAGACTAACCCAATCTGCTTTGAAACGACTAGGGCATAAAATAACAGCTCTTTAAAAATTCTCCAGTGATACAGTTATTTGGTATATTTTTAGGGAATACCAGACCTTGTGGCCTCTAATGAAAGATCAGCTTTAAACTTGAAGAAGTTTTGCTCCAGAAGGAGCCATTCTTTCCAGCCCCTGGACACTGCTAGGATCATGTTGCTCTCCCAGGACATGGCCAGGGGAGCCTTCTGGCCCTTTGAAGTCAGTGGCAAAACTCCCACTGAATTATAATGGAACTGGGTTTTAACCTGAAGAAATAGAGTCTTTGTTGTCTTTTATCACCAAATACAGATATTCTCTCTGAATTAGCCTGGACTGGCCAGTCGTGGAAGAGATTGATGACTGTGCCAAGCAGCACGATCCCTGGAAGCAGGAAAAGGGGGTTATGTCTTATGAGAGACCAGAACTTCAGGAAGACAAATTGGATTAGACCGTTTCCACAGAAACTCGGGAGAGCATCGTGTGTGGGCTGTTAATGGAAACGCTGCTGCCTGTACACATCCTCCCTCATGATAAATGTGACACAGCCCCTGTGCAAATGCAAGTGTTATCACATTAATAGAAACTGTTCCAGCACAATTAAAGCCGTGTTCATTAAGGAAGCCAAGCAGGAATGGTGCTGACCAAGCACAGAATTCCTGAGAAGATGGGGATGCTCCTCTTCCCTTCCCTGCTGTGTCCCACAGCTGGGCTCCCGTGGGTTGGGGCTGTGGCTCTGTGGCTGCTCAGCCACCTCGTTCAAAGGTGTGAACACCAGAGACATGGGACTGAACCTGAGGGTGAAGGACAGGGAATGATATTGGATAATCCTGTGGAAGCAAAGCCTAACTGATCATGCTCTCTGGCTGTGTTCTAGTTTCCACGAGAGCTTTGAAGCATATAGACACATTTCAGCCAAATTTCTTAGAAAATAAGGTCTCATTGAGTATTAAAATTATCAGAAAACAGGCCTCTCTGTAAAGGGTCTTACTGGTTCCATAATTTAGGGCAAAACTGAGCATACGCTGGCATCTTTTTAGACATGTCAAATTCAGGAGCCATAGCAGGAGAGAGGGGCTGCACCCTGGTAACTTCTTAGAGCATCATCTGGATCTCATAACTCCATCAGCTTCTCCACACAAATCCATAGCACCAAGTTTTTACTATCTCTTTACTCAGAGAATGACTTTTGGAAAATGTTTTTGAATAAGATTAACAGAAGCACAGCCAGCCAGCTGTGGCATTTCCATCGGGAGAAGGAGCAGAGAGTGGAGCTGAATGAGTGACTTCCTGGATTCAGCTGTCTCTTGATGTTACAAGGTGTTTGGCACCAGTGGATTCAAAGGTGTTCCTGTTTCTGCCCTTCCCAGCCCAGTTGTACCTTCGGTATTGATCACAGCACACAGATGTGTTTATGGGGCTGCCATACACTGGAAGCCAGTTCCTAGTATTGTTGTTTTTCAAAAACTGAAGGTTTATCAGTTTATTCTTGTGGTTTGATTTTTTTTTCTTCCTAAGATGGGTGACTGTGCCATCAGATTTGGTGTTACAGTGGCACACTTGTTCCATGGAGGTGAGCCTTGGAGATTAAATCACCAGGCGTCAGGAAGGCAGTGATTTAAAAAGCTTACAGCTAAAATTGTCAAGCTACAGCCCCAAGGAGGTTGGAAGCACCAGGAAAACAAAGGAAGGGCTGAAACTAAACCAGTTTTCATAAATTTATTGCAAGTTGGTCTACCTTGATTTTTACAAATGGGTGTGAGTGAATACAAAGAACCCAAAAGGTCAGTAATAGGTGGACCCACCAGCAAGGTGCTCATCAGCACAGGATGGCCACACATTGAGTCCTCTTGTTTAGGCCCCAGCAAAGCTGTGTAATCTTTTCTTCTTTTTTTCCCCTACTCTGAAAGCCAAAACCACTTCTATTCTTCTGTTGCCCTCTGTTTTTCCAAAAACAATACTTTAAAGACTTGCTGCAGATACGATTCCACCAGCTGTGTCGTTGGGAAGCTGGGTTTTCTGCTGGGGCAGAACAGCAGTGACTCCTGAAGAAAAGCAGCTCCTCATATTTCTGAAGCCAGCCTGTTTACAGAGGGGCAGCAGCACATTCCTGTTTCCAAATCTCAGGGATTTGATAAATTACATCGCATTATGCTGGTGTTGGTGACAAGCTTAAAAGAGGATGTTAATGGTTGGTTTTAAATTAAGGGAATGGCGTTTGCTCCTCTGTGAAGGCAGAGGCCGGTCAGCTTGGGCACTGTAAGCAGTTCTGTCTCTAGATTGTATTCACCTGCTTCCCAGGACAGGGCCTGCAGTTTGGGCAGCAGGGGCCTCTGACCATGGGTTGTAGTGGCAGCACAGAATGGCAAGGATGGAATGATAAATCTCATTTCAGTTTCAGAAAAACAATTGTGATGGATGACTCTGTGGGCTCCTTGAGAACATCCTGGGCCTTTACCTCTGGAATTGCCTTGAAAACAGAAAGAAATGTGCCATGGGTCTCAGCAGGGATGTGTGAGTGTGAAACTGGAGAGCAGCTTGGAGTAGTAGGTACTGACAGCTACAGCTGAACACTTCACTGAGCATATGCAGCAAACAGGAGGGGAAAACGCTGGGAGAAGTTACACACTGCTGTTAGTTATTTCTTCTGCATGTACCCCTCCATGCCTCTCTGAGCTGCCAGACTACGATCAACACGAGCTCTCTGTGAAAGCACAGACGCCCTCATCCATCCCCTTCCCCTGTTCACCACCGCTGGAGCCCTCGTTTCCTCACACGCACTCCAATCCGCTTTACTGCTCCCTTGGTGTCCCTTTATTTTGCACTGAGTGGTACAATATGATCCGTTCTGGAAGCACTTCTTGCAAACAGTAAAATACATTTTCCCTGAAGCCAACATCTTGCTTCACATTTGCACCATAAAACACCGAGCAGAGCAGAGGAAAGTTCCAGGCAAACCAACTGGCTGGAGCTGCTCTGTGTGTCTTCCTTTGTTTTTCTTTGGCTGATTCTGTTAAAATTTAAGGTGCTACACAACAGTCCAGGGCTCAAATGACTGTTAGCTTTGTTTGATCATATATCTAATTTACCTTAACATGGGATCCTGGCATGCGTTTCTTTAAGAGACTGAATCAATTTTATGCTAAGTGATTTCTCCGAGTAGATTTTTTTTTATTGTCCCCTTTGCCTAAAGTAAATTAGAGTGATAGCTGGAGCAACCAGGGAATGAAAAGGAGTCAAGTCCTCAAGTCACATTAGCAGGCTTGTTGAGGCCTTTAAACAATCATCACCATCAAAGTACTCCATAATAACTGTAAAAAAGCTAATCACAGGTGGCAGTGGGCGTGAAATGTGTGGCTCTGTGCTCAATCCTTGGGATAATGGGGGTATTCATGGGATTTCTAGAAGGACTCCTTTGTGCAGCGAGTCATGTGCCTGCTGAGCTGAAAGGACTATTTTGCTCAATTTGTCTAAAAGCGCTGGCTTATGAGATAGCTGCAGGGGTTTCACTGCTCAGGTTGTTTTAACCCTTCCTACGCAGACAGGTTTTGGTCTAGTTCCAAGACTTTGTGCTGGGAAATGTCTCCAATTTCAGGGAGTGGAGCACTTTACTGGTCAAGAATCAAGAGTGTGCACAGACCACCAGCTCTGCGGGGCAGGACCTGGGGCTTTGGCTCTGCCTCTTCACGGATGCTCAGCTGGAAACACTCGTTTTTCCTCCTTGGCAGCACTGGGAACCCTGAGCCCTGGGAAGCACCCTGAAGTTGAGGTTCTCAGCCACCACTGAGATTTAATTCTCAAAGCCAGAAGTATTTAAGGCTTTCAGTTTGGGGGCAGAGTCCCAAGGTTCACCAAGCTTTTCTTATGATCTTTTTGATTGCAAAAAAACCTTCAAACAACCTCTTGGTGATTTCTAAAGAACTATCCCGAACCATGGAAATGTTTTTTGTTGTGTGAAACCTGCACAGTCTAGAAATATTTTCCTTCCTCACTAGAAATAGTTAAAAGAATGCCTGAAAAATGAAATCTGTTACCTAAGAGAGTCTCAAAAAAGGAAAATATTTATTACATTAGAAATCCTTTACTTCAAAATGGAAATAAATATTAATTATCTAAATGCACCAAATAGTTAACTACCATAACACATTTATTTAAATTTCAGTCAGTATCTGGAGGTGAAGCAGAGACCAGTGCTGTTTTCTACCAAAAAGCATATAGCTAATGGTTGGGTGTTAATTAATATTGCTATTAAGATACAGTGTGAAGATTTTAAGTGATGTTTCATGTCCCTACATGTCATCTCAGAACTCAGGAGAAAAAGAGGAATTGGAAGCTTAATCCCTCATGTTATTTTGTGTGGTCACCATGATATTAAAATGGATTCTAGTCAAGAGCTTTCTAGTTTCAGGTCAGGCTAAACCAAGTCAAAAACCTGTAAAGAAACCATTCCCAGGTTGGTTTCCAGGTTGCATCACCACAATGGTGATCCAGGTGACTAAATATTGTAGTTATGTCTTTATCATGTTTTGAATGCCAGGGTATTGCATTGGCAGGGGAAGAAGGTTCTCTTTCAAGTGGGAATGATGATATTGGCTGAGGCAGTGCAAGTGTCACAGGGGTCTGAGTTCTCCCCTGACACACGAAATACCTCCTGAGATGATATATCAGAACTTACAGGCAGGAGCTCGTTTCCTCTCCGTACCTGGCAATTGCTTTGCTGTTGAGTCTTGTCACAGAAAGATTTCCTTTTACCCTTCTTCTCTCCCTTCCCCTTTTCCCTTTCCCCTTTTCCCTTTTCCCTGTCCCCTTTCCCCTCACCCTGTTGTCACCCTGTGCTGCTGACAGCAGGACACAGCTCCTGCTCTGCGTTTGCAGAGAACCCAACACAGTGAGGTCACAATCACAGCCTGCGAAGATCCATTAAACCAGTGAATGAGATGCCTGCCCTGGGCATGGCACAGAGTGCAACCCACCGAGGAGAGGCTCTAAATATCACCACAACTTTCTTCATTCCAGTTGCCCTCTAATTCTTACAATGGGGGACCAGAGCCACTTTGCCACAAAGAAGTTCATGGTGTTGATAGCGAGTTGTGCTGAAGCAGGGTATGGCTGAGACAATGTAAAAAGCAGGTAAAGAACTGGAATGAGCTGTTTCTGCCTGTCCTTCTGTTTCTCACATGCACACAAATTATTTAAATGTGCTTTCTGGCACCCCGAGTTAGCCTCAGCTCTAGGCTTCTTTTGCTCTCCTTAATTTTTC
The DNA here is from genome assembly GCA_013397845.1 of Melanocharis versteri. Taxonomy (NCBI): domain Eukaryota; kingdom Metazoa; phylum Chordata; class Aves; order Passeriformes; family Melanocharitidae; genus Melanocharis; species Melanocharis versteri. The sequence goes on along the minus strand of VZTG01007081.1, from coordinate 511,487 downwards.
TCTCTCTCCTTCTACCGTTAACATAACCATTATTTGAAGAGAGATCCAAATCCTTTATTTCTGATGTAGATAACAGGAGAATTCTCTATCCATTCCCCATCACCCCAGCCCAAATAATCGCAGTGTCTGGCATGGAAAAATTCCAGCTGTGATCTTGAACCCGTGTCACCTGCAGAGCAGCACAGTTGTTTTGCTGTATTGCATTAGTAGGACTAAATTGTGGAATGTCTCAATGTGTCTAACCTGAGGGGTTTTTCTGGAACTGCCTGTGGGAGTTCCTAGTTCTTGCTAACGTTAAGCTGAGCCATTCTTTGGTAGTGCTTAATGGATCAGTTTTAGGATTTGACTCCTCCCTGTGCTGATTTGGTATGGAACTCTGGTTCAAAACACCTGGCATTGTTACACGCTGGTGCTGGAGGCAAAGAGCACAGGTGAAATCCTCCCTTTGCTGATAACATGGCAAAGCTTTCATGGATTTCTGCAAAGCCCAGAGTTCCCCACCAGTGAACTCGCCAGCTGGAAAGTTATCTCAAAGTCGGGAACATTTCAAAATAATTTCTCACCACATTTGTGCCCCAGAGGATGGTACCAGTGTCCGTCTATTTTGGACACCCATAAAGCTCCTTTGTAGCTGAAATCCTTTTCCTTTCTTCTGCTGCTTGTGCAGTTTGATCCTGCACCTTGCAGCCATTGCCTATTGAAGGTACGCATGCTGCTCCATTCACCGCCGCAGCCTTTGAAGAGTTAAGCTCTGCAGTCACTCAGAAGGTGGACTTCTGCTTTTCCTCAAGTCTCTATTCATCTCCAGGAACTGAATTTTTCATGCAGTAATTAAAATTTGTAGGTCAAACCTCCCATGGCACCGTTTTCTGCTAATATGGGAGAGCAACGGTCGGATTCGCTTACGCTGCTCTTCGCCGCACTGAGATTTAAAGGATGAAGGGTGACATTTTCCCCCATTTTGTAAATTAATGCCATTGATCTGCCTAACAAGAACAAAGTTAGGCTTCAAAATACCAAATGATAAAGAGATTAAGACTTTAAATGGCTTTCCAAAGACAACCTCTATTGTAAGATTCCAAGCAGAGTATTGAACTTTCAATTAGAATTTCTAATAGGCTATTGACTTAAATGGATAAAATGTTGCAAGTGATAGCTTTCAAGATGACAAAAATTGCTTAGTACATTCTGGAATATTACTTTATGAAGCAAATTCTGTTCTGGAGGCTGAGTAGTAATAACCCAGGCCCCGGGCAATATTGTTCTGTGTCTCTGTGCGGCAGTTTTTCAAAATTGAACTAATGCATTTTGAAACATTTTTCTCTTTTCATGTTTTGTAAATCTTTGGGAGTGTGAGGTACTTTAACTTTCATGAAAGAATCTTAAATCTCTGGTGATGTAGTTATGATTGCACTCTTTATGAAACACAATCCATCTACTCCAACGCTGTATTTTCACACGTTCTTCCATCTGGGGCACAAACAATGTGCCCACCTCGTGTGGCGGCTCCTGACTGCGCTCCAGAATGTGCCTGTTCTGCAGTGCCTGTGCTGCAAATAACAGCTGAAACTCTCCCAAATCATCCTGGCGCTTTGCACTGAATTGACTTGAAGGCTTGTTATGAAACACTAGCTCTAGTACATTTTTCAAAGGATATTTTTCAGAGACTAGCCAGCCCTTTCCAGGATAAAGGGTTAATATTATGCTTATGTTACAGTGCATTAAAAACTCTAATTAAAACAGCATTACATTCCCATCTGCCAATCTCCAGTAATCTTCTTTAATTGCAGTAATTAAACTATATTTACATGTTCAGAATACTTGTAATTTAGCAAATTGCACTCTCTGCTCTACATTTAATCAAACAACCAGTTCCAGTATATTTAGTGTGGAAAGAAGTAATTTCAATGTTTTGATTACTATAGCAGATTTGACAGAGTAAGTGCCCCTCTAGTAGAGACTTTGAAAGGGAAGGCAAACATGAAATATAGTCCTGTTCTGATTGTCATGTGAATGCCTAATTACATGTTAGAGGATTAACTATTAAAGGGTACACACTGTTTCGCTTGATTTTTTAGGCACAGCTGACATAACAGATAATAAAGGTTGCCTATTTGGGGCTGTTTGGTGGAATATGTAAGCTTTTCATTATTATTATTAGAAGTCTTAAAACCGAGTATTAAATCCTGTGAGTTAGTAAGGTCTTAATGCCCCACATCTTTACTTTAAAGACGTAGGTGAATTGAAGATTATGTTCCCACTGCTCTGTTGGCAGCTGGTTTCCCAGCTCCTTCCCTTCCCCTAAACCTCTTTTTGGGGGAGGCAGGGTTATTCTTAGAATGGCACTTCCCAGGTAGCTCTGTGAAATGCTTGTTCGGATTTTGCATGCAGTGGCGGGGATGGGCAGGTTCTCCGTGCAGGGCTGGTGCTGTGCTGTGCCCTGGGGCTCAGTGGCACTGGGGTGTCCCCAGCTGGTGCCAGCCTGACTCAGACACACGCCATGCTGCATGCAGGAAGGTGGGGAGTGGGTGGGGGAGCTGATAACTTCTGCACAAAGGGAGGCTTCTCTTTTACTGCACATCTCCTCTGTGATCTGGGTCTAGAGCGAACTTGAAAAGGGGATTCCGGTACCAAGCACCTGGTCTTCCCCAGATAAATCGTACAAAGCAGAAGAAATTCCTTCTGATCTGCCAGTACCAGATGCACGGGATTCAGGGCCAGCCCTGCCGGCAGAGCCCATGCTGGGCTGGGAGCTCTGCATCTGCCAGGGGCCACCCACGTCCCCCTGCCACACCTCCCCGTCCACAGCCCCGTTCGTGGGCATGCGAGCTCAGTCCCCAGACACCTCTGGAACTTTTTATTGTGAGTTCTGGTGACGAGTTCTGGTCATTTACAGAGATGAGGTGTCATACCATGAACGGCGGTGGGGAATGAGCCTGATGCCCAGAAGATGTGGGTGTGGGTGTTAAGGACAGCAGTCCTTGCAGGGTTTGGGACCCCTGGAAGTCCTGGCTGGCAGATGATGCCTAAAAGAAGGCTACCTGGAACAGAGGCTGCACAGAGTTAAAGAATAAAGTAGATATTTATTGAAAGGCCTTCACAGGACACACCCTGGGAGTACAAAAGCCTGGCCAAGACTACACCTAAGATGGACCCCCAAGATGGACCCCGGGTCACGGGTTCTTGCCCTTTTTATAAGTTTTGGCCCATTTCCATATTCGGGCCAACTGTCCAACCACAGCTTCAGTCCACGCAGTCCCATCCTTTCGCACTGTCCCCTCTCAATCCGTGGCTGTTTACATTCTTGGGGCCTGAAGCTGCAAATATCCTTGGTTCTTCGGGCTGCAAACGGTGTGTTTTGTCCAGCCAGGCCAGGAGAAGAGCTGTTTGCACTATACATGAAGCCCAGAGTTACAGACACACTAAAGCAGTATAAAATCTAAAAAATATGAAAGTTAAAACTAAAGGTATCACAGAGGAGGGTGTGGTGGGCGCTGGCAGAGGTCACAGTGTGGTTCCAGTGGGCAGTGGGTGCTCCTGAAGAGCTGCTCTTGGCACACGCAGTGTGGGAGGAAATTGTGTGTGCAAAGCTGCAGCCAGGGTGGTTCTCTGCAGCAGTCTGGTTACAAATATATTGCTTTTGTTCCAAAGGCAGCCAGAAAAACCATTAAAAATCCCTAGCTCTGACTAATTTTCCTTATTAAAATGCCCTTCTACCAGTATGCTCCTTCCCAAGACCCAACCTCGGACACCCTTACCCGTGACTGGTTCTGGGATTTCTTACATCATGCTGACTTCATGCATTTCAAGGAGCTACCTCCTGCTTTTCACTGCTGAGATGTAAAATCAGGTCATTCCCAGGCATTCTCTGGGTCTGGGTCACTGTCTTTACTCCCGTGTACTGGCAGCAGTGAAGGCTCTGAATTGAACCCTTCCAGCTGAATCTGTCTCCGTGTAATCCCACTGTATGGCTTTGCTCTCTGCTTCAATCCACACCCCCAATTTTCTGGTTTAGAATTAGAAGAGTGTATGTTCTAAAAAAGCCATTTAATCAAGAGGAACATTTGTTGTATTTACTCTGACTGTGCATTTATATATATATGTATATATATATAATAATTTATTTTTAATTTTCTAGAGTTGTAGATAAAAAATTATAAATAGGCCTTTTGAACCATATTTTTAAAAAACAAGATTAAAAAACTTGGACATTATAAACAAAAAATTGGTCCTACTATGGAAGATGTAAAGAAATTAGCCTAATTCTACTAATTTCTCATTATTTACTCCTGATCTAGGTGAGTGTGGCTGAAGTAAGAATGACAGCAATGCTGTTCAGTTCCTCTGTAGCCACCATCGTGGCGTTCACATACATGAGAGAACTGCCCTGTTTTGGATTTCTCATTACACTCCGTGGTGTTCACAGTGAGGATTTCAAGATGGGTCTTCTTAAACCTATTAAAAATCAGAATCGTGCTGGTCATACGTTTAAATAGATTTAGTTTAGTGGCTTCAGGGGAAAGTGGGGATGGGGAGATGAATAAAATAAAAATCTGATATAGAAACATGTCTGGTTTTTCAAAGGTTTTTGCAAAAAAAAAAAATAGAAGTTCTGGCATTTCAATTTGCACTAATTTCACACATCATCTTAGGGAGTGCAGGGTTTGGGCCCCTGCCAGGCTGGCTGAGAATCCTCTTTGGGAAAGCACAGTTTATGTACTGAATGGATGCTGCACCACATAGATATTTCCTAATATCTTTCATTAAACGTCCAAATGGACACTAAGTATGTAAATACAGCAAAACTCAAAGCCTGGCTTTGAATTTAGATTCTAGGAAAGCTTTTAACAGTAGTAGTCTAACGATATTGTGCTATGTCTGGCTTGCCATTTTCAACGAGTAGCTTAATGAGTTTATTGTATAATGAAGGACTCTGATTTATTAGCTTTTCATTATGCTCATTCCATCAGCTTCCTGCTAAATGCTCTAACCTTGGCAGAGATGTCAGTCTTTATCAGGTGGTATCATTGCTTTTTAATAAACTCTCCTCCCACGTTGATCATATTACATGTGAAATCCCTTCTCCTGCATTATTCCCAAGGGAAGGAAAAAGTATATTTATTGAAAAGGCTGCACTGGAGCAGTGCAGAGAATTCCTGAGCAGTTCGGTTCTGCCCCTTGGACTAACTGAGGCAGAATGGGCAGATTTGGAGGCTGCAGGTTGGTCCTTTGGCTGCTCCCCTCAACTGGCAGAGGACTGAGCCCGTCCTCACCACACTTTAATTACAGCAGAGTGCAGCTGGTTTAAAACTGGCACTTGCAGGTATTAACAAATATTTCTTTAGCGGGTATTTAATGATCAACTCTATTACAAGAATTAACATGGTGATGGCACGCAAGGAGAGGGGGGAAGGAGGGTAAAGTAATATTTTACAACCTGAAAAATTAAGCACTGAGATAGTTAAGGCCCAGCCCTCATTAGCTGAATGGTAGATTTTTCTAATTAGTTCTTTCTAGTGTAATTAGCATGGATGAGTCTAATCATCTCATGTGAAACCAAATCTAATGCTTGGGAAGGAATGTCCTTGGCCTCTCTTTCAGACTGATTCCAAGGATTTTGTGTGTTTCTGCTGAGATATTCCTTAAAGAAACAGCAGCCTGCCTTCCTAGTGAAGGTGGGCTGGGAGGAACAAGAAGTCCTGGACCTCATCATGCATTTTTATGGAAGCCTAGAGGAAATTCTCCCATGAAAACCGGCAATCCTCATGTGGCAAGTGAATCAGATGTGGGCAGTAGCTGTAAGAAGGCCAAAATCATCAATGAAATTTCGAATCCACAGGAGAAGTGAGTGTTCAAACATTGGACTTAAACCCCCACGTTTTTTGAGCTCCATATTTCCCTGTAGGGATATCTCCTTAGAAATGAACACAGAAAGTGAAATGGAAAATAGAGCTTAATTTGCTGCTTGTGTAGCTCCTCTTGCTGTGGAACCCAAACAGTCAGAATTGCGTTCCCTTTGTTGTCAACAGTCTGAGCAAGGGAAAACAATATTGAGTCTTGTTGCAAATAATTTTGTTTATAGATTGCTATCAACGCTCACTGTAGAATTAAAGTATTACAGTCAGTAAAAATGTTGAGTGTACCCTCTTTTTCTCTCTTTTTTTTTTAAGAAATTCAGGTGTGAAGGGCAGGCAGGACGCTCAGTTGGCCCCATTTTGGGCTGATGTGTTTGTACTGACTGCTCTTCACCAGTAATAATGACTGCATTTTCGAATTTGAAAATGTTGGGGAGGTTAAGGAGGTGCAGGGATCTGCCTGGTGCCATAACACAGCACATCCATCTCCTGGTGCTGTTCTGACACTGAGCACAGAGAGCTGCAGCACAGAGGCTCGAGGGACAAAGTGAAGGGCAGGACAAGGAGCGCCAGGGAATCCAGTTGTGCTTTAGCTGGGAGCAGGGGCATCGCTCAGGTCACTTCATCCCAATGTGCAGGAGCATATTTAGCTCAGGCCCTCACTGCACTAATTATGATTAAGTCTCAGTCAGTGTCATTTTGGACCCAGCACTTCTGTGAGCTGACCTGTGCCACTGGAGGTTCTGGATTCCTTTGTGTCTTTCCTGCATGATTTATCCTTTCCCTGGCCAGGCTTTGCAGTTTAACAGCCTTCATTTCTTAAGTACTTGAAAGCCTTTATCTGGAAAATTAAAAGGTAAATACAGTGATTAAAGATATCTCCTTTAAAAAATACTTTGTTCAAGCCCTGTCTGTGGGGATTTTGCTTTTGCCAGTGGATTTACTGGGAATGCTGTAACCTGCTACTGCATTTACCTGTTAATGAGCTCAGGTCATTTGTTTTGGAGTGAAAGGGAGACAGGTGATACTGGTGTGGCTGTGTCAGAGACAGCTTCCCCTGGGCCCTGGGAGGAGGGACACAGCCCTGAGCCTTTTTTCCACAAAAGCAGTTGAATGCAGGTAAGCAGAGAGTGACAAAAGGTGCAGGTGATGCCTCTAACTCACTCTGTGGCCTCAGGGTGTGTCTGTGGGATGTGGTTTTCAGCTGAGAAGGGAAAGTCAGGTACACAATACCCAGCAATTCCTAACCCTTTCCAGGAAAATGGAAACATCCTTGTTTCTGTGTTTAGTCCTCAGCAGACTCCTCACTGGATATCCTTTGGATCACAGATCCTGGGCACTGCTCTTCCTGAGGCCATCTGGCCTTCTGGATCTTCTGTGGTTCTGGAGAAAGGGATTTAGGGCCATTCTTGTGGAAGCAGACAAACCGTTCCACAAAATCTATTGAAATTGCACTAAAAAAACTGAAAACAGGCTTAGGGCTGACATTCTGCAGCCAGGGAAGAAGGAAGGCATGGTCTGTGACTTCGTGGGAATGGCTGGATTTACAGGTGTTAGGATGAAGGGTTCTTTTTTAGCCCATTCCTATTAAAACCAAGGAATGGTGTAAAATTGCTGTGCTCATCACCTGGTGCAGGACTGGATTTCTCCAAGCATCCAGCTGGAAAAATGGGAAATCCGGCTGGCTTGGGAGTGGTGGGACCTGCCTCTGGAGCAAAGTGACAGTCCAGGGGAAAAGCAGCAAATAGCACAGAACTTGAGCCATGGAAGCCCCATGGGATTTATGGCATGGCAGAAGAGTAATGGGACAGAATTGAAATGTAGTTACTGATATTTTTACATGGAAAAGAGGAAATGAGATGTAAACAGTATTAGTGTAATACAATTTTCATGTGAGATTAAAAGGAAAGCCAGGATTTGTGAGATTTGGAAATTGCAGTTACAGGATAAGTGATATTTGAAAGGATCCTACTTGATTTGATTAAACTGGAGTTCAAATGTCACTGGAGAGATACATTACTTACAAGTTTTTCAGGGTTTTTGTTTGTGCGTCCCAAGCCGTGCTCATATCAAACCTGGGCAGGGATGTGGGGGGGTCACAGGTTGGGAGGGGGCTCAGGCTGGGAGGAAAGCTGGGTGCTGCTCACAGGTGGGAGCGTGTTCTGCCCTGTGGGCACTGTGCTCCTGGGCTTGGATGAAGTTTTTGGAGTCCATTTGTGGTAGTTCCACAAAAAAAATGCATCTGCTGTTGAATCCTGTTCTCTGGCTGGAAGTGTTTGGATCATGCCACATCCTGACCTCTTAATGGCGGTGAGAATTCGGATTTGCTGCTGCTTCTGCAGGTGTTTTGGTTTCCATTCTCTCTATTTTTGCTGTGATGAGGTGGTGCCCAGGGGTGGGAAGTGTCTGACAGACAATAACGTGGTCAAATCCTATATCCTGTGTCCTGCCTTTGCTCACGCTGGCCTGGTGACACTGGCCTGGCCCAGCACTGGGATGGCTTCTGCAATGACTTCTGTAACAAACCTTTCTGAACCCAAATTTTGCAGCTGAGGCAGTGGGTTGAGTAAGGATTCTAAGGCCATTGGAGAGGAAGGTGCTTGATTACTTTACAAGCCCCAGTGATCTCTCAGCACTGTTGTCTCTGGTTCACAGGCTGTGCCAATTTGGTGTTTCCATTTCCCTTCCCAGGCCTCTCTGTGTGACACACGAGTTTTGGTTAATAACAGAGAAGCTTGGTGGGCAGATCCCTCCTGTGGAAGTGTCCTGCTCTGTGACATCATGCCAGGTCCCCCTGACAGTGCTGGCATTTTCTCCAAGTGCACAGACCAATCCCCATGTCCCAGCCTCAGCCATGGGAGATGTTACACTGGCATCTGGCACTAATATCTGTTGTTGACATTTTGGGAATGAGAACAGGAGCTATTAGCAAAGCTGTTTGCTTGTACCTAATTAATGTTCAAGTGTATACCCCTTCCTTTATCAGCCCTGCAGCAGCAAACCAGACCTGGCGTTATCTTTCACCAGCTTTAAAACTTAATTATTTCCCGCCTTGGTGTTAAAGGCCAGGCAGTACAACTTGCTACCCTAATATAGATTTAATCAAGTTACACAGCCTCAGAGTGGCTTGATGGCTCTTTAGCTGAAGTGACTGCATTTATATATCAATAGAGCAAAATCTGGAGTGAGTTTTTTTGCTTTGGCAGGACACTGTGGAAATGAATGGATGGGTGAACACCTCTGTCTGGAACAGGCTTGGAGAAACACAGGCAATTTTGATTCATTCAGTCAAATTGCAGTGTTGTGCAAAAAGCACTCCAAACGTTTTTCCAATATTGCAAGAAGCAGAGCAGTGATGCTGCTCTGGGGTGCTCGAGTGGGTGTTTTCAGCTGAGTGAGAACAGAGCCCAGATCATGGGCACAGCACCAGGGAGAGTTTTAGCCCTCGGCTTCACCTGAGGCAAGCTGTGCCTGCCTGTGGAGGGGAGGGGGAAAAGAGACACAGAATCGAAACTCCTCACTGCTGAGAGCACTGCATGACAAATTCTGTCTGTGGCCACTGTCAGAAACATGACTTAGAGGGGCTCACAGCATACGGAGAATCACACTCCAGTCCTGACAGGGCAGTGAAGCAGGCAATTGATGTAATCCAGTATTTTCCTAAGAACTCAGGAAATATGTGTGATCTTTTGAGTTTTTAAATCTAAGCTGAATTCAACATAGTTGAATGCACGGTGAGTTAATGGCCACGAAGGGTTTCTGCTTTGGGGAGCCTCATTGTAATGTAGTGTGATACAGCTGCTAAAGTGATTTTAAGTGGTCTCAGCTTGGTTTGCATTGAGACCCTGCTTTAGCCCTCTCCTCTTTGCCATTCAGTACAAAGATCAGCCTGTAAGTAATATGCCCTTAAATAATTCAGAGAGCAAAGGTATGCTGCTGGCCTCATCACTAAAGATGATGTCCGGGTGAACTGTGTTTTGGGTTACTGTTCTGAAATAATCTCTGTATGTTTGAGTTCTTTAGCACCACGAGAATTAGTGGCTGATTGGGAGAGGTGGCTCTTTGAGGATGCTTTTATAGCACAGACTTTTAAACCTGACCAGCAGATGCTCTTGGTTTTGCCTACAATGAAACCTCTTAAATGTGGTTGTGATGTGAAGGGTACCCATGATGGATGTCCAGATTTATTTTACTGAAACCCAAGACATTGCTAAACCTGAATTTCAAGTGTGAAGGTGTGAATTTCAAGATGTGCCACATCACTGCACTTTGTTTTTATCTGGACTTTTGGGTGATTTTTGGGTGAGCTCAGGTCTATCTAGGCATGTTAGCAAAGACCAGACTTTGAAAAGAATTTAGCAGGTCAGTGGCTAAGATTGTGTCACAAGACATCCCCTTTTACCAGAGCAGGGGCTGCTGAGTACTTAGCCCTTTGAAAAAAAAATTCTCTCATTTAAGAAATGTTGAATCTTTTATTAGAACTTATGGTTGTGGGGGCAGTTTTAAGGGGTTGTCTTTAACACAAGTGTGGGTGAGGGGAGATAAAAAAGCCTAAACACATTGCATTACATGATTTATCTCTGATGAAACTCCCAGGAAATCCTTCCTTACAGAGACTTCCTCAGAAGGTTTGTTCATCGTCAGACTCTGTAAACTGAGCAGCAAGCAGGTTACAGCAGTTTGTGTCCTGTTCATACACCTCTCTGTGTCCATTCTGCATCCACCTGAACAAGTGTTGAAAAAGCAAAACCCTGAGAGGCAGTAATAAAATCATAACAAATCCTGCATAGACCAGTAACCTCCAATTCCTGTTCCATGGGGGTCGAGTACCCTAAAGCCTGATTCAGTGCAGGCAGCATGGCTGCTGACCTGGAGGAGCTTTATCCACGAGCCTCTGGTTTCCCTTCTGCAGAGCAGGGCTGACTTTGCTCCTGTGGCTCCCTGGGCTCTGTTGCCCTGTGGAAACACCAACTGTTGTTGCTATGATAACCTGAATGTAAGACAAGATTTTTCCACCGCAGAAATCCATGTATGACAAAAATACACTTGGCTACAAATTTATGGGCTGCATTACATCCTTTGGGTGCCGAAGGCTGAAGGCACCCAGGGCAGGTACTGTCATATAAATGCCTGCCAAGTGTTTAAGGCATTTGTGTTGGTGCTTTCTTGGTACCTGTGCTGCACCAGAGGATCCAGGAGCTCTCAGCCACGCACTCGGTGCCAGCAGGTGCAAGGGCAGGTGGAGGGAGGTGGCCCAAGCCTGCGACACTGTCCCAGCAGTGCTGCCTTTCCTACCAGAGCCAGGCAGCCAGAACACAAACAGATTAGGAGGGGGTTTAGGAGGAAGCTGCCTATGGCAGCTCCTGCTGGCTTTTGGGGAGCTGGGCTTGGGAATCCTCTGCAGGGCTGGGGAGGAGGGAAGAGGGCTGGGAGGGGCTGCATGTGTTGGGTGTGGGGCATCTGGGGGTACCTGTGTATGGCAGAACTTCTCAGGTACCACTTGGTTGGTCACTTTTCATTTCTTAAAAGAGTATTTTTGCTTTCATTTTTATTCTTGAAAAAGTAAGAGTGACCTGAAATTGGAAGCTGTCTTAAATTGAGTTACTGCAAAATTAATTTTGATTATTAAAACGGCAGTACAAACATTTTCACTTCTTACACATTCTGTGCCAAATTATGCAGCACAATGCAGTAAATTTGAGACATGCTAAGGTTTTGCATTAGGCAAATAAGAGAAGGTTGAAAGAGTTGGTTCTGTCTTTTATCATGGTTTAGCATCAGACATATCTCCTTTCCTTGTAAGTTAAAGCTGTCTGTGTAACACTATTGTCATCCACGAGGGATCTGGGACCAGCATTACAGATTTAACATGCTCAGGGAAACCAATACTGAGCTATCAACCGATACATGACACTAATACAGGGTTCACTTTTACACTCCGCCAAAAAGAGAGAGAGACAGATTGTTCCAAGTTTAGACAAGCTGTAAAATCCTTTCCTAGCAGGTACTGCACTGGCCAGCCCTTGAGACTGTTCTAATTGCTTTACATCTGTACAAAGGTTCCTTGTAATCGGGCTTTCTGCCTCCATTTGTCTTCTTTTCAGCCTCTTAGTAAAGGCCTTAATTGGTCTTAGTGGGGCTTTTCTCAGTTAGTGCAGCCATACCTTAAAGGCTGAGCGAGTGCCGGCGTTACCTGGGGGGGAACGGAGGGAGCAGAGGAGAGACATCAATACTTCTTTACCTTTAACACTGTAATTAATGGGCTCAGAGCAAGGAACAGATTTGGAGAAATTTTAGCTCTTTGGGGGATTTTGAGACAGATCAGACAAAACAGAGCCAGGGTGGAATTCTCTAGAATTTCTCCCTGCTTCATTTCTCTGCGAACAATCATTAGCCTTGTAATTGTCTCCTGGTAAACTGCTGTATCAGGTTCCATTTTGTCCTCTTTAGAGGATCGAGTTGCCTTTAAATCAATAGTTTGAAGTACTGGGGGATGTATGTGAAAGGAAGTGCCCTCTAATTTCTGTTTCTTAGCTACTAATTATTTAATAATACATTTTATTGCCTATTAAAATGTGGCATAACTTGCTTGTCAGCAAAACTGGATGGAACATAATCATTTGAGAAGGATAATTGGCACTTCTGCAGATGGCTTTTATTGCGAGGCTGGTTTGTTGTTGCAGGAGCTCCTTGCCAGGTTTGCTCACGGGCTCTTCGGGGCGGTCAGCGTTACGGGCGGGCTGCTGCAGCACAGCTCAGGCTTTCACGTGTGGCACGCTGAGAGTTTGGGGTGCACGTGGGTTTCTGACCTGAAAGCCGCTGTGGTGCCCGGAGAGTTCCTTCCTTCCGCTCTGATCTCTGTAAGAACCCTTGTGGGTTTTACCACCACGCTGCAATTTGGTTACTAGATATAGCAAAATAGGTGAATTTGTTTGGCTAACTGATTAATGGAGGTAGGTAAAGGTGGGCCAGGGGGTTGTCTTGAAGTAATTTTGATATTATTATTATTTTTTTGGTGCAATCAGAAATGCATGCGTGCTTTCGGCTGAATTCTGTATAGCTTGTACAGTCAGTATGTGCAGTGACACTCTGGGTGTGCTGCAGTGCCTGCCCTGAAGTTTAATCGCTTTAGACAAATAACTGGAGGTTGGCTCACTGCCCTCCTGTTGCTTCGAGGTCCTTGTCATCATTAGAGTGAGCGGGTAGAAAATCTTTTTAGAAGGCTGTGCCTTGGCCAGAGGACAGAGGCAAGGGCTGTGCTGCAGGCCCTGCTCTGATGCTCACTGGGGTGCTGAGCTCTCTGGGGGGTGCTGATGGCTGGACAGAGGGGATCAAGGACTCTGTGCCAGGGATGGGGAGCTGGGGGAGCTCTGCCACAGGGACCCTGCAGTTTGGGCGTGAGGGAACTGCTCCTCAAGGGTCGCTGATAGACAAGAGCCTCTTCCTTAGTTTCCAACAACCAAACTTTCCAGGGTGACCTTAGAATTCCATTCTGATTCTTCTGAGGGAATGATTGTGTTGTGTAGGAAAGCTCTGGTTTATGTTTATCTTAAATTAAATGAAGAAGAGACTGGAGCAGGCTGTTTCTTATTAAATACTCCTGCAGTTAAATTCTGGTGGGTTTTTTTCCTCCTGGGGAATGCTTTTGTTTATAAAGAAGCATTCCCTCTTCTGTCACTGCTTTGCTTTATGTCCCGTGAACTGGCCTTGTTTGGGGAAAGGTTTTTTAGACCAGTGCTCCTGGCAGATCCAGGCTGCACTGGCATCACTCAATTCCCTGCTCGCTATCCCAGGTTCATCCTCCGCTCTAATGGTTTCAAGCTAAACCAGTGTTTCCATTTTCTGCAGAAAAGCTTTAATGAGTATTAGTGTTGTTCTTTGGAGAAGTGTTGGGAATTCAGGGATTGCATTGTGCATTTCTTCAGCGTATGGGAAGTACACAATCCATGGGAACTCTGTAGCCCACATTACATGGTCAAAAGTGGTTGGAATTAAATCATGCAGGTGAGATTCAGTGTCTTCTTGGTACCAGTTTCTGATAATGTCTCCAAATTGTCTCTGCCTCACGGCAGTCAGAGAACAGAATCAGGGGTGCTGATGCTCTTGTCCACAGCCATTCCTAGTGAAGTGAGTGCTGTGCAATCAGCCCCTCATGGAGAAGTTAATGCAGTACCAGGAACTGGTCCTTAAAGGAGATGATTAATTTACCTGGAAATCGTTTGTGTTTCATTAGTGAGGACAGGCCTGGAGCTGCCTGTTTCAGAAAGCAGTTGCTCCCTAGGCATTGGTTCTGTGGCACCCACAAAGTGCCCATGCCGTGGGGAGATGCTGTGGTGCAGATAGGAATGGCTGGACGGGCTGGAAAAACAGTTTTCATCAGCATTAGTGCCTCCTGATGATGGAAATCAGAACAAGTACATCCAAGAAATGCCATCTTTGCTGGGGTTTAGCTGCATGTGCTGCTGGTGGAAGCAGCATCTCTTGGGGTCAGCAGAAATCTCTTGTTGAGATTGTGATAGAGTCACTGTGCATGTAGACAAGATGGAAAATTGATCCAGTACACTTCAGCTGGAGTTAAATGAACAGAGCATTGTTAACCTGACAGCATTCTGAAGAATTCAGATACAAGGATTTTGCTCTAATGTCATATACTGAAAATTTGCTGTCAGACCCGGCTCAAAGTTTCTCTGCAGCAGAGGCAAATTATAAAGGTATTATTTTCCCCTAAGGTGAGGAGCAGGTAGTTGAATTTGTCCTTCATCTCCCGTGTCTGCAGTTTCATCAGTGTGACTGGCGAGTCTCCAGAGCTGGTGTCAGGCAGTCCAGTTTCAGATGGGGTAGATGAGGGATCAGGAAGATGCAGGGTCCCAGAGCTGTGCTGGGTTCATTGCTGGGATTTCAGAGCACTCCCATGGACATGATTTTTCCTTCCCTGCTCCCTGTCCACATCTCGTAGTCCCTGTTCCTCTCCCTTGACCTCGCCGGGCCTCTCAGTGGGGAGTTCACACTGCAGTGTGATGCAGTGGGCATTGCTCCAGTCCCAGCATTAAACTGGAGACATGGGCAGAGCAGCTGTGGAAGATGTGCCTTGGCTGCCTCCAGCCCATTCCCATTCCCTTTCCCATTCCCATTCCCTGGGAGACACTGGCAGCCATCCAGCTCCACCAGCACAGTGAGTGCCTCGTTCTCCAGGGCCCTTCACTCCACCTTGCACTTTCCATGGAGTACAGAAGGAGCACCAATATAAACTGCTCTAAACACTATTAGATGTAAGATGGGGAAATCTGCTTCCTGGCAATTAGAAATGAGCTAATAACTTCAGGAGCAGCAGCAGCAGCCCAAAGAAATCCCTGAGCAGAGCGTGGTGTGTGTGTCACAGGACAGGCAGGAACAGTGTCACCAGTGCTCTGGTGAGGTCACTTAGCTGGAGGTGCTGGCTGGGGAGTGTCTGTGGGGTGAAGGGCCACACTCACAGCGTGCTTTGGCCTCCTGTAAAGCACACACTTCCAAATTTTACTTGCATGTAGTGTTTAAAAAAATAATAATAAGCAGTGATTAAAAAGAATCCATAGTGAATATGGTGCTATCATTAAAATCCCTGCTCCAGACAGTCCTTTTAACAAAAAGGCTTTCTGTTGTCTACAGTTGCATTGGTGAGGAGGGTTATTGAGGTTATTATTTGGGATACCTTCTGCATTTTTGGTGAGGCTTGAGGTACCAGTCATGCAAACAAAGCACGGGAGCACACGTGCCTCAGCTCAGGTCTGTAGGAGGTCAGAGCACCAAGGAATCTCAGGATCAGGTATTGTAATGTCATTTTAACAGGTGGTCCCAAGCTACAGGAACAAGGATGCATCCCTGAGCCTTTTGGGGCAGTGTGAAAGGCAGGTGCATCCTCTCGTGGAATCAGGTGTCAGTGTTAGGGAGCAAGGAGGGAAGAGACTCCTTGGGCTTGTGCTCTGCTGCCCAGCTCTGCTGGGGTGGTGATTGCACGTGTTGTGAAAGCACAGGATTGTGCACAGTCGTGTGTCTGGCTGGGAGTGCTGCCTCCAGCTCTGGCTTCCAGCACAGGAGGGACCTGCAGCTGCTGGAGAGAGTCCAGAGGAGGCTCCAAGACGATCAGAGGGATGGAGCAGCTCTGCTGGGAGGAAAGGAAGGCTGAGAGAATGGTGTTGTTCAGCCTGGAAAAGAGAAGCTTCAGGGAGAACTTACTGTGGCCTTCCAGCGCCTGAAGGGAGCCCACAGGAAAGATGGAGAGAGACAATTTGTAAGGGCCTGGAATGACAGGACACAGGGAATGGCTTCCACTGCCAGAGAGTGGGTTTAGGTTAGATTTTAGGAAGGAATTCTCCCCTGTGAGGCTGGGGAGGCCCTGGCACAGGGTGCCCAGAGCAGCTGTGGCTGCCCCTGGATCCCTGGAGGTGTCCAAGGCCAGGCTGGAGCACCCTGGGATAGTGGAAGGAGTCCCTGCCCATGGGACAACATGAGTTTATGGTCCCTTCCAACCCAAACCAGTCTGTGATTCCATGGTGTAGAGTCATCACCTAACTGGAGGCCTGTAGATGGTCACTGTGTCATCTCCACATGCTGATCACTTAAAAATGAAAATTCTGGGGGTTTGAGCTTTTCTTTTTGACCAAGAGGAAAACATAGGCCTTAAACCAGTCTTATTAAGGTGATATTTGAGGAAAGAAATATAAATTTGCACAGCTTTTGAAAATAAAATCCAGAGTAGGCCTAATTGACTCGAGATACAGTGACAAGTGGCTGAGCTGTAGCAACAGGTACTCTCTGTTAGGCACAGGAGGTGACAGACAAAGGGAAAGAGCACTCAAGAGCCTGAGTGACATTTTTATACAATGCAGACAAGTACTTGGCAGCATCTTCCCTCTGCCATGGCTCTGTGTATGCTGATTCTTCAGCAAACAGTTCAATTAGCTGTGGTCGCCCTTTGTTTGCTGGAACACTGTTGGTGTTATTTCCTGTTTACTTAATATCTGAATTTTATTCCAAAATCCCAGACCAATTAGGCAGACTATCAAAACATTTGACTTTATCATAAATCAAAGAATGTGAAGTAGCTTTTTGTGCTAATTTTTGTTGCTGGGTCAGGCAGGGTTTTGCTGGGTTTTATAAGTTTTGAGCTGTGTTTGAAAGCACCAGCTGTGACTGCGGGCCCAGGCAGCATCCATCAGAAACTGATGGCTCCCTTCAGTCCCTTAGTGTTGGAAACAGCAATCACATTCTTAATCAAACTTATATTAAAGCAAGCCAAAGGAAGCAGCTCTCATTTTGCATTTGCAAGACCTGGTTTTGCAGTGAACTTGGGGGTGTATTCAGGTTCTCAAGGGAATGGGCAGAGATTTTAATTCCCTAACAGTGCCTGAAACAGTCAATCCATGGAGCAAGTGGAGGTCAGGTGTCAAGACAGGCAGCTGCTGAGAGACAGGGAAGAGAAATAATAGGAGGGAAGGGGAAAAAAAAACACCATCAAAGTGAACTGATTCACCATGTGAAGTTAAGTGAACTACATTACAACAGACATAGTGTCTGGAGGAACTAATTGCTCATGTGGTTAGGTAAGTCAGCTCTACCTGAGACCTTCTTGACTCTGGAAGCTATTAAATAGAACAGAACTTGCTAAAAGCAGGGAACTTCAAAAACATGATCTTTACTTTCCCTCCTTTCTCTCCCCCCCTTCCTTAAGGGAGACATTACTGATTGAGAGCAGATTTCAACAGCTCTTTGGCAATACAGACAACTAATCTGTAGTCTCAAGCAATTACTGTTGAAGCCCTGCTGATCTTTTCTTGAAAAGTCCAGAACCACAGACATTTTTAGCATATTAACAAAGAAGATGATCTAGGTGTTGTGCAAGCTTTGAATCTGCTCCATAAAGCATTTTCTTTGTCATTAACACAGATGTGACTCATTGCTTGTAATACAAAATTTGACATTTATGTTGGTGGCAATTAAAATTGGATGAAGCAGTTCTGGCACAACCAACCAGCTTGAAAGTGTGTAGTGAGCAGAGAATACTTCTTTTTTTGCATTCAGAGTAAAAATGTCTGGGTGGCTTTGGAAGAAGTGGGAAATAGGTGTTCATCCATATGTGTGCTTTGGCTCAGATTGGAAAGGCACGTCATACACCTGTGGAGTTCCTCCAAGATGAAAAGCTCAAGTCATGCCATTGCATGGATTTCTGGAAGTGTAGCACTTGTGAACATGTCATTTAAACTCACCTGACTGAATAGATAAAGCTGGGAATCCAGCTTTCAACACCTGTGTCTGACTGGAATCACTGGCACAGAGCAAAGGTTGTTATTCTTAGGACATTCCCAATTATTCTGTGACACAGCAACACCAAAGTGCTCTGGTGAATGTCCATGTGCTGCAATTTTCTGCTAGCAACAGCACCAGAGTGAGAAAACGAGAGTAACAGCAAAATGGAGAACATCAAAAGCTGAAGGAAATGAAAGCACTGGGCAACTGGTGTGGACTAAGTTTGATTTCTTGCCAGATTTTTATATATAGCCTGAGTATGAAAATTCAAGTGAACTTCTCCAACTTATTTTCAGCCTTTGCCATAAGGAAAGCATTTTCTTTCACTGAGGTCAGTGAGTGTATCAGAATTATGCCCAGTTCCTTTCAAAGGGGAGAATACACAATGGGGAATTTTGCTGTGATTTCCAGGGGAAAACAGGAGAATTGACTTGAGGATTTTGGAGGTAATTGTATATGGTAGGTTCCTCTTGAACAGAGTTTTCCAGGAAGTGTCAGGTTCTTGATTCTTGAAAAGATGCTTTTACCAATGTAAGGGGTATTTTCTGTGAGTCCTCAGAAGTTTAGAAAGCAGCATTTTAAAGTAAGTATTTGGAAAGCGTGAAAAATTTCCCTGTTGTGTGTCCCTGAGTTAGTTAAGCATCCAAGGAGTATACGAATAAATACATTTTATTTCCCTTTCAGCTCAGAGAAGAGGATTTTCCTACTGTGCAGACTTTGAACAGGAAAATTGAGATTACCAACAAAAAAAAATACACTTAACAGTGTTCTGGTTTTCAGTAACTGGGGCTATGGAGGTGATGGAAATTGTTGTACAATGTAAACTGTGCTGACTCAAACAGTTGTGCTAGTCAGCAGTATGAAAAAACCCAAACCCCCAGAATTTCACCATACCAGAGTCCATATCTGGATAAGGAAGATAGAAGTCAGGTATTTTAGGTTTTTCTTAGAAAACAATGCATGTGATTTCCTTTTAGTATTGAACTTCTCTAGGCACAGGTTGAGTGGATGATTTGCTAGTTGTTCACTCTGTTAATAGTCCTTTTATTGAAGTGATCAAGTTTTCTTGACATGACTTGAAGAGACAAAACGAGTACCAGGAGATGGGGTTTTGTAGTGCAAGTAAATATATTTTATGTGTGAAATTTTCTCCCTCCTACCTAACCTTGACAGCACATTAAAAATGTTAAAATTAGCTTCTGCTGAAGCACATCACTTGTCTCAAAGAAGGATTGACATTCTGGGTTTTATGTCTGCTTTTATTAGTTAAGGTAGTGAACTGATGTCCAGTTTAGATATCTAATCAATATTATAATTTAGCCAATAAAGCTGATGTATTTTTGTATCCTGTGTTGTGACCCAGCACCAAAGGCACAGAGGAAATAGAGGTGAGAGTAAAAGCTGAAATCTTGAGGCATATGTGTAAAACCTCTGGGCCAGGACCCACCAAAATGGAAAGAAAACAGAAAAAGAGGAAAGGAAGCTCAAAGATTGTATCCAGTTGTGAAAAAAATAAGTGAAGGAACTTGTAGTCAGTTCTGGGATCATGAACATTCAAACAGAGCAGGGAGAACTTCGTTGCTTTTTTTATAATGAGATAACATACACATAAAAATAGAGGTTTGTTTATTTGTTTGTTTGTTTGTTTCTATTAATAAAGAAATTCTGGTAAGGGTAGAGCTGGGGATGAAAAGTTTCCTGAAGCACCAGTGAATTTGAGTGTTTCTAGGTCTGGTATCCTCAGAATTAGCAAAAGAAGTAGGTGGAGTAATTTCCTTTATTAATTCCTTGTGGTGGCACTTAATGGGGCTCTGTTCTCTTAATTATTGATCTTAGCATTTCAGCAATCAGACATGTGGAAGTGGGCACTATTATCTAGTAATTGACCATACTGGAGGGTTGACATGATGCTAAGAGTGTTTAACATAGAGATAAGATCAATTATAAGATAATGGTTTCCACTGTAATGAGCTGGTGCAAGTAGAAAACTTGCTCTTAAGGCATTTATCAGGGGAGAATCCTGGGACAGAGCCACCACAGTTTTTCTGGTGGATAAACTTAGGATAACTGTTGGTTCACAGAGACTGAATATCTAAATAAGGTGGGATGATGGGACTGATAAAATTTCCACAAGTGTTGTAAAATAGCGAGCATAAAAGAGGGTGAATGAAGAAAATGCAAATTTCTCAAAACCAGGATCTTGTAGCTTTTGTGATTAAATTACTTTTCAGAATCCAATAATTTTTCTGTGAAGGGAAGTGAAAGAAGAGCATCTCTCCACCAGCAGACTGATAAGAAGGATGCCAAGCCCTTAAAACAGGGAAGGAAAAACCCTCATTCAAGTAAGGAATTGTGAAAAGAACGTGCAGCTGCAGCCAGGAGGTTTCTGAGCCTCTGCTCGAGCTCTGCCAGTGCCATGAGAGCATCTCTGGCGTGTGGTTATTAGTGCAGTGAGGACTTTCATTGTTGGGATTTAGGGTCTTGAATTTCAGATCCTCATACAGGATCAAGAAGAACTGGAGATGACAGGTATGATCAGCACTGTCACCACCAGAATGGAGGTGAATTAGGGAAGGCAGCAAAGATCAATAGAAAAACTCAAATTCAGGTATACAGAAAGCAGTGTTTTCAGGGAACTGTCATTTCAGATGCCACATCCTAATTCCCTTCATTTTCTCAATGCCTTGCAGAAAGAAAAACTGCACAATGAATGCTGGTAGAAATAAAGCCCTTCTTCCTGGGTCTGAAATGAAAACTCCTCCAGCTGTCTGACCAGCACAGAATTTACAATCATGGCATGACTTGAATCAGTAAAAATGAATCCTGTTAGGTGGTTCTATTCCTGGCTCATACACATCCTAAAAATGAGGATTTGAGAGTGTTCAAAGGTTGCTCCCTATTTTTTTCTTTTTTTTTTTTCTTTTGGAAAGTAGTTTCATTGCATCTTCAAAGTGCTTTAATTTATAAAAACTTATCGTATGCAACTTCTGAGATATGAGAATTGGGGGATAAAAAAACATTAAGGCAATGTATTTTCATGAGTTTATATATAAAAGTTACAGTGCTTTGCTTATATTGGTTTTCTTTCTTGTAAGAGATGAACAAAAAATGGCTCTTGCTTTGTTTCTCATTACAGAACATTTGGAGCAAAACTACTCTGCCATCTTTGGTTAGCATTCAGCAGGCGGCTTCCGAGCAGAGCGAGCTTTTCTTTCTGGATGTTCATCTGTTGCTTTGCCTCAGTCCTGAGCAAAGAGCTGCTCGTGGCTGCAAACTGCAGGCTCAGATTCCCCAGAGCTGGGCCTTGCTCT
>VZTG01007081.1:467539-487539 GCA_013397845.1 Melanocharis versteri | reverse complement strand
TGTGACTTCTGTGCACAATCCTGAAGACAGCTCGTGGTTTGGAGAGTTACTGTGTAGATATTCCAGTTATTGATACTATAGTTACAACAGATTTAAACTGTTGAGATATTGTAGAAATTGATTTTGACCTAGAGGTGACAAGAGCGCTTGTCATTTTACATGTGCAGCTGTTGTCCTTCTGCAAAATATATGAAGACTTTGGTAGCTCTTAGCTTCTGATAACTGCCAAAAATCTTGAAAAACAAGGTGTGTACATTAAATTCTGCTTGTTTTCACACTGGACTTCGGCTTTTCCCCCAATAATTTGCTTTAGCATTTGCACAACATGTCACTCTTTTATGTTCTGCTTTTTGAAAAGTCTTTTGTCTGCTTTGTAAGATAAAAAATCAGCTCCTACAAAAGCTGTGTGTTGTATTGTGCACCTGACTGTGAAGATCAGAGATCTGGGGGATCTCAGTGTGTTCACCATACCTGGAATGAATGTGTTGTTTTAAAAACAAAGGCAGCAGTGCTCAGGCAGAGTTGCATAATTCCCGTGCTCAGAAAAGCCAGATGCACGAATTCCATGGCCACAGTGCTCCTGCCTGCAGATCCAAGGGAAGAGATCCAAGTAACAAAGGTCTGAATCCATGGAGATGAACCATTTCAGGTCTGTGAGCTTTGCCTTGATAAGAATGCCCAGAGCCTTAGCCCTCCATTCCTCACACGTCCTGCGGTGCCTCGTTTTTCCAGCATATGCTGTGTGACATCCACATTAATCTGAGCGCCCCGCAGTACCAAAGCACAGCAGGATGAGTTAAGGACAGGCTGTTGGCCTTAACTTTCATTTTTCTGCTTTTGTTGCTGTGTGTCATGGATAAAGGTGACCTGCAAGGGAGGAGGGGAGAAAGCGCCTTCTGCTTGTGTCCCATTTGCTTCGTTAGGTTGTACAAAACGTTTTGAAAGGTTGTTTGTTTAGTTCTTGGCTGCTTTTTTTTTTCTTCTTTTTTTGTTCTCTTTCAGAGATATCAGATCCAGACTTCTCTGGTTTTCCTAGGAGACACAGTAGAAAACTAGAGAGCTCTTGGGATTTAAAGTCTAAAGCTCAGGCAGTTGAAAGTGGAAGAGGATTTTAGTTGCAACATTTTTAACCTCTCGGTTCTTTGTTTCTGTTTGTTAGTACCAGCTCAGCACCACTCCTGCTTCATGTCTTTCACATTCTGGCTCTTTGGTTGAGATGTGAAGATCTCTCATTCCCACTCTCTGATCCTCCAGAGAATTCCAGCAAACACAGATCTTGAACAAACGCCCTCCTCAGCCACCACATGGATCTACAAACTCCTGGTCTTTTCTCAGACATGTTCACACACAACAGATACCTTTTTATTGTTTGTTGCCTACATTCTCTGCTACTCTTGAACTTCCTGAGGGCACTCTCCTGAAACTCCACTTGTCTTATTTTCCCCAAAAGAAAAACCAGAAAATAGCATCTCTTTACTCCAAAGAAAACGATTGTATTTCTTTCATATGTATTGACTGCAACAGGATGGTCTGACTCAGGAATTTAGAACAGGCAAAAATTATTTCCTCTAATTATTTTTTTATTGAAGAGCTAGTTTTGTACCATTTATTTTTATTATAGCTGCTGTTTCATTAGTGGGATTCTCATCCTGAAGTTTAATACAGATGAAAGAATAGGAAGAGGAATTAATAATTGATCTTAATCATCTCTTTGGAGCTGCTGCACTCTCCTCCAATTAATTTGAGGCATTAGACGAGCTCTTGTAGAATGAAGGGGGCAAGCCCATGTATTAATAATCTGTAGAGCTTTGGCACATATGACAGTACCGTGGGGACACTGACTCTCTATCCCTGCATATGTTCCTTTTGTACACATGGTGACTTCAGGAAATCTGGTTAAACCAACTGAGGGCCCTCTTAGTGTCTGCCAGCGTTCGGAGAGGTCACAGCAGACTCTTCCATCCCTGACAGTTGAAAAGCTTTGCCATTTTTCTTAACCATAGCTAGGTGGTGATTGTAAATAATCAGATCCTCTGATATTTTCAAAGGTTGTCTAAACACACAAGCTTTGAGGGAGCTGTAAAGGCAGGTGAAGGGTTGAACAGTTGAATGCATCCTGCATTAAAGATACGTGAATTGTGAAATTTATAAAGCTTGAGTACATCTTTAACCATGCCTAGTGTGATGACACTATCAGTGATTTCTGTTCTGAAATACAAAGCTGAGTATTTAACATAAAAACCCAGTGTGGGCTGGTCTGGCTCCTTCTGTGAATCCAGACTTGCTTCTTGTTTGACATCCAGGGGTTCAGGTATTTGTGGTGCAAATTCACGCGTGGCCTGGAGCACGGCAGTTGTGCTCCTGGACAAAGTTTGTGTTTGCCCCTCTTCCTGCTGTTCCTCAAGACAAAACCTTCTATGTGAAAATGGAATTACATGAAATGCTTGTTTTCAGACCAGAGAGGGCTGTATGTGTGTATGGATGGCTAGTCAGGGATTGCAGGGGCTGCAGCCATCAGTCCCTGTGCTGTCTGATCAGGGCAGAGCATCCAGAAACTGCCTCAAATGGTAAAGGGATTGGAATCAAATCACAGAAGTACTTGGAATCAAATCGGAGTGGATAAAAGAATTGGCTGTTTCCAGAACAACCTGCATCCTTTCTGGAACTGCAGCAGTGATTGTGAGATCATCCCATGCCTATCCCAGGAAAAAGTCAGAATTAGTTAACCATCTCTACTGGCAGTCTTTGAAACCAGTTAAACCATTGAAGGAAAAGCAAAAATAATTTTTTCTCCCGAGCTTCTCAACATTTTTCTCAACTCTGTTGTGATTCTTCTGTGAAAAACATTTGCTTTGAAAAAGCAGCAGATTTTGGCAAATACAAACTTAACCAAAACCTTTGTCATGGTGCTTATGGACAGTCTGCACGACGAGTGCTGTTTGTTTAACTGTGGGCTTTGGCCCTTGGGCGGGCACTGACCACTCAGAATTTACAAACCTCGGTGGCAGGTGCCCTCTGTTTGCCCCACAGGTCCGTGTCAGTCAGGAGCTGCTGTCAGAGCCTGCCCTGTGCTGTCAGACTTGACCAGACCTGAGTGTTTGTCAGCCCTCCTCCTGTTATCCCTGCCAGCCTGTGCTGATGTGCAAGCGCCCACTGTGGGCTCTGTGTCCATGGCAGTGTGGGTACAGAGATGGTCTCCAGCTCATGGTGTCCCTCTCCCTTCCCTGTTCATGTTTCTGCTGTGAAATGGATCCAGTGTTTTCTTGGAGAGGAGCGTGGCGAGGGAACCATGGAGTTGTTCTGGCAGAGCAGAGCGGCCCTGGAGCTGCTGTGAGCCCGGTCCTGCTGATCCATCCTGGGGGAAGGTGTCTGTGAGGGCCTCTCCAGGCTGGGCTTTCCTTTGAGACCGACACCTTCACACTCAGCTCCACCTCTGGCTCTCCTTCCCCCCTGGAACGCCTCTTGGAGAGCTGCTGGGGTAGAGAGGGTGGTTTGATAGTGAACCAAAACACACAGATTTCGAAGCCAAACTCCCCGTGACAGCACCCGTGCAGTGGTTCTGTGCAGTTTGAGTTCTGTCAGTTACTTTCTGTTTTGGGCTGATCATTTGTGAAAGGATTTTGAAGTGGCTGTTACTGGTAGTTTCTGAATTAGCCTTTCTGTATTAGCAGCCTTGTCTTTCTCTGGCCTTTCCAACAGAAGTGTCAAATCCTGTTTTACCCAGCTGCTGGCCAAGTTTGGATGGTCTGGGACTTGGGACAGGCACACACATGTTTAGATGCTTTTCCCAAATACCATCCAAGTCTCTCAGGCCTGGCAGATGGTTTGACAGGACTAATTACACTTCCTGGTTTTGTCACAGATTAGCAGTGTCCATAAGTCTTTAACATGGGCAGGCTTTGGGAGCCAATAGGACCAAGCTTATTTCATTTCACAGCATTTAAGCAAGGGGCTCCAAAGGAGGGACCATCAGAATTGCTTTTTTTGGTGTAATTTAAAAAGCCCAAACCTCACAATCAGAGCCTGTCCAGCTCAGTGTGAGGCCAGTTCAGGGAGAGCTTTTACAGTCCCTGTCCATGAGGTATCACCTGCCGAGGGCATGGGCCCTGCCTTTGGTGTGGCCAGCGGTTTGAGATGCCTCACGAGTGTTTCCATGTCAGGGGATGTCAGCTCCTGGTGAGCTGTCTGCAAATCCCTGCTTACCTGAACAAGGTCGTGCACACTCGTGTAAAGTGGGGCGTACTTGTGTGTGTACTCCAGCTGTGAAGCACTGGGGAGGAAAAGCCCGCCCAGGCTGTGTAAAGCTTCTTGCTGCTCAGGTGGGAAATGCCATCTGCAGTGGTCAGGAGCAGTGGCACCACGCAGGCTGTTCCCTATCCCTGCTGTGGCTCCCGGTGTACGTGCTCACCGCTGCACCGCTACAGCGGATTTTTGTTTCTCTATATAGATGTGTAAGCAAATGAATGAAACTGCAAACAACTTTTAAATGTTTTGAGTATCAAACCCCAGAAACATTAAAAACCCCTGATAGTATTGCTTTCTTGGTTTATGACTGTCCCACTGTATAAATCATATCAGGAAGAATAGCTGCAGGGGTAAAGGACTTTATTGTCCATACTTCATGGCTATTCTTTTATGAAATTTACTCCCTTTTTCCACATTAAAAAATAGCCATAACTGTTTATTAGTTTGGATTCATTTTATAATACAACTTAATGTAGCCAGCAGTTACTGAAAGTTCAGAAGAATCTATTTAATATGAAATTTGGCACAGCAAAAACCTGCTGCTGGGGAGATGAATCTCAATAATTGTTTTGTTGTATTATGATACACAAAGTGCAGTTCTGAAGCAGTGAAACTCTTTCCAAGTAAAATTGGTGTGAGAGGAAAAAGTAATTTAACACTAAGGCTATGCCTTTGTAGCCATGGAGCAGTTAAAAAACCCCCAATTTCTACTGATCTTTGAAAGCATTATTTGTGGTGGAACAGGAGGGTTGCACGTATTTAGTCTAAAACTATTAATTATGCTGTTTAATGTGACCTGCAGAGAGCTGGCTCACCAGATGGGATGGAGCTCATCCTTTTCCATTCGTTGTGTGTGCTGAGGGCTGGGAAGTGCTTTGCTCCTCTGGGTACCACAGCACGGGCCGCCGGCGCAGCGGCGATGCCGCATGGATGAGCAGGGGCTCATCTGCATTCACCTGCTGCTGCTCGCAGAGGCACCACCACCACCGAGCCCTCCCCTCCTCGGAAGAGGCTGTGTCCTGCTAATTCCTGTCTGTGATGAGGAAACTACAGGGGTGCGGGGTGATGGTGCTGCTCGGTTTGGGAAGGGCTCAGCGCTGCCGTGGGAGCTCCTGTGGCAGGCAGAGAGCAGCCTCCCGAGGGTCAGCCTGGGCTGTGGGATCACCAGCGTTCAGGAGAGCCTCCTGCTGTATTACAGATAAATAAATAAGGAGATTTCCATCTTTTTCTCTTTTCTTGGCTTGCACCAGGAGCTCATGAATCAATCCTCAACGAGCCAGCTTCTCAGCCAATTGCGGTAATGATGTATGTGATTAACAGGCTGGGATTCTTTCCCTTCTTCCTCTTCCCCTTTTTTCCCCCTTTTCTTCTGCCTTTTTTTCCTGTTGTTGTTGTTGTTGTTGTTGTTGGATACACGAGATGGAGGCAGTTTCTTGTCGCAGCAGCGAGGCGGGGGTGCTGGTGTCACATCGCACCCCATCTCTCCGTGGGCACGTGAGTGTCTCTCCCTGCCCTGCCATGTGCCGGGTGGGAGGAAGTTTTTCCTCGCCGAGCAGCACACGGCTCTGCCTGAGGGATCGGGAACATATTGCTCGGCAGGTGGGGCCCGCTCAGACGCATTTAGTGTTATTTCAGCACTGACAGCAAAAATACATCACACGGGCCCGCGGTGCCAGCGCGCGCCGCAGGAACCCGAGCGGGGGGACTGCAGCCTGCGAGCACAATGCTCAGCCTCCATACATTATTTTGACCCAATAACTGGTCCCCGGGAAATCAGGGAAGCGTCTTGCTGTCCAGAGAGGCTGGGCTTTCTCTGTGGGGTTCTCCATGGAAGCTGCCCTTACTGATGCTTTGCCTTCCAACCCGATGGGTTTTTTACCTCTTCACAAGGCAAATCAGACGTAGCCACGAGCACCCCAGATTTTTGAGGCTCCTCTGCAAACACAAGCTTGTGGGTTTGTAGTTATTTTATCTACTTGTTAGTTAGAAGTTTCTGCGGTCTGTCTGCTAGCTGTGAGGTGTGTATAGCCTTCTGCAGGAAACACTGGGGTCCAGACGTGCTAAGTCTAGGACCAGAAAGGAGAGTTCCATAATTATCATGTTCAAAAGGTTTTCCCTTGGTCAGCAATGTGCTTATGGTGCTGTCAGTTTGCTTTCAGCTGAGGTATGGATAGGTTATTTTTCCCTGCTAATTACAGTCACAGTATGTTTGGGTTTGCTTTGTTTCATTTTTAAAAGCTCAGCTAAGCAGCAGTTCTGTGAAAGCCTGATCACGGTCCCCACGGTAGTGGGACTTGCACTTTATTATCCAACTTCCTACACAAACCAATAAATGGAAATGGAGTAAGGAAGAAAGATGGAGAGGGGTAATACATGACATGTTTTACAAAGCGTCATACAAACAGACTTCTCTTCCTTTAGAAATCTCCATACTTGAAAAGGTTACAAAGTTTAAGAACCTGCTCAGGGTCTGGCAGATGCTCTGCATCCTCCATTCTGACTGTAATTAACTGGGTGTGTAAGTTAGAGCTAATATCCTATTTTAAAATGAAGAGAAACTGGGGGAAAATAAAAAAGAAGCATCTGGAAGCTCACTAGGATGTACAACAACCCAGGCTTTTCCAGGTAGGACAGCTGAACAAGGGTGACTTTAGTCTGGGCAAAGCAACAGCAGCCAGGGTAGGGCTGGAGAAGGCCAGATGTGCAAAGGTCTTAAAAGAGGTAGGAACAGTGAATGGTGGAATTTTCTATCCGAGGATCCATTTCTTCATTTCAGATACTAAAATCTGACCCCTGTGGGGTTTTTTTGTTCTGAAACCTATCATTTTGGTGAACACTGGAACCCTTGTGTTCCCTGTATTCATCAGTAGGTTTAAGGATTAATTCTCAGCAGAGACTTTCGAAGACTTCCTCAGTACACTGATTTCTTTATCTGCAGATGTATTACAGGTAGCAGCTCCCAGCAGAAGTCATTTTGGGCAATGCTTTTGCGTTCAACACACAATGCAAACCACAGTGACTGCAGAATGGTTCATTTTGCACTGTTGTAGGTGCTCCAGACGTGAGGTAGAGGACCTGAGAAAAGTCAAGTGCTCAGTGAGACTGGAAAGTTTTATCTTTTAATTTGTCCAGAGGCATTATTCCACAATGGGATTTACATGGGTAAATCCCTCCTGAGGAAACATTGAGAAATGTCTCTGCTTTCTGTTGTGGTGATTTGAATTAGCAACCAAGCGAGAATTAAATAATGGGAAAAGCTCCAGATGCCTCAGCTACATGTGGAGAGCTTCCTGTGGTCGCTTCAGGAGCCTGCTTGATTTCATTGACGTAAGTAAGCAGAGTAGATGAAGCCTTGGTAACTCCCTGAGATGGATGAGACACGTCAGGGCACAGGCAGATAGAATTTTTTGTCATCCTCGAGCCTAATTTTAAGCTTGTGGTTACCTCAGGAGACTGATATTTCCTGAAGTCTGTACCACAGCTCGTTCGTGTTGCAGGAGCGATTGATTTTGTGAGCGATGGCCTTTGGAGCCAACAGCCACTCTGCGCCAGGGTCGGGGCTGGCTCTGCTCCCTTCCTGCCTGAGCACAGCCAGGGCACACTCTGCTGCTTGTTCTGCTCTTGGCACGTTTTCCAGGTGTTCAGCCCCAAGAAGAAATACAGAGAGTGGGGCTGAGCTCATGCTGTGAGAAGGGGGCAGTTCCCCCCTGCCCAGGGCTCTGAGTGGGAGCTGGGGTAGCAAACAGCCCTGCACTGTGCTGAGGCTCTGCAGACGGGAGCTGGAAGGGCTCAGCAGAAGCTTGATTAAGCTGACCTATAAATCCAGCTGGTTTCCTGTTGCCTGTGTCCCGTTGGCAGCGCTGAGGAAACGTTACGGGCGCACCTGGTCCATTCCGCGGAGCCGCAGGTGTCTCCCCCCATGTGCTCCCATCCCCTTTGGCAGCACTCGGTGCTGAGCAGTTTATTAGCTCGCTTTTCACCTGTAAAAACTCCTGGAAAATGCCAGCCTGGCATTTCAGGGCCTCACCAGCAGCAGGCTGTGCTGGTGCGAGTGCTGTGAATGCTGTCAGCCCTGTCTGCAGCTGCAGCGGTGACTGCCGGGGGTTGTGTCTGTGCTGTGCAGATTCACAGGCGCTGTGAGGAGCTGTCATTTTGCTTGCAGAATGGTACTAATTTAAAAATAGGAAGTCTGCTAAAGTATTAATGACACCAGATGTGGCTGTTACATTTTTTTCTTTACCTGTCATGTACAATAGCAATGGATGTTATTTTCCCAACCACGGCGCTGAGATGGGAAGAGAATTGTGCAAGAATCAAGATTTTTTTCCTTGGCTGTATTGTCCTAAGCTGGATTTCCTTGGGCAGAGAGGGTGAGTTGTTTGTTTTGAAAGGGCATCACAGTGCTGTACAACCACATTGCACCTGATGTTCCTCACATTGCTAAAACAGCTGTGCCACGAGCATGGAGAACCATAGAAAAACAGAATAGTGTTGGAAGAGACCTGAAAGATCATCCTTTTTCACACCCTGCCATGAGCAGGGACATCTTCTGCTATCTCAGGCTGCTCCAAGCCCCATTCAACCCAGCCTTGGACACTTCCAGGGATGGGGCAGCCACACTCCTCTGGGCACGCTGTTCCAGGGCCTCCCCACCCTCACGGGGAAGAATTTCTTCCTAACTCTGGCCTAAACCCACTCTCTGGCAGTGGGAAGCCATTCCCCTTGTCCTGTCACTCCAGGCCCTTGTGAAAAGTCTCTCCATCTTTCCTGTAGGCTCCTTCAGGTCCTGGAAGGCTTCTCCAGGCTGAGCAATGAATTCTCTCCGTGTCCTGTGTCACACAGCCAGCCTCCCTCCCCCTGCCCATGCACACATCACATTCCTGGGGCTCCCTTGTGCTTCCCTCCTCCGGCTGAGCACTCTCCATAGCCCTGGTTTTGCTGTCTCCCAGGCTGAGCTTTAGCTGCCTTTCCCGCACTAGAGTTACTGATTAGCACAGAATTTCTCATAACTGGATGTTTTTAGGTCTCTGTCAAATATAACTGAAAAGCAATAAGGAGTTTGAAAATTACTAGGGCTGGGTGGGCTGAGAGCCTGTGTGCATAAAACTTGGTTTTACACAAAGGCAGGCAAAAAGTGGAAATAGAATTACTCATCTAGGTAGTATGGTTTGTGCCACACAGATAGAAGATAACAAAGGCACCACCTTCACTTTATCACTGAAGGACTGGTGAAAAAATCACCTTTTCAGATTAATAGTATTTCACAGAGGCCTTGTAGGCCGCCTGAGTGACTACACAAGGCACAAGACCATGGCTAATCAAGTGGACTTTTTGTCCACTTATGCTCCTGTGTGGCACCTACCAGTTGTCAATGTTGTGTAATACTATTTATACAAGAAAATCAGATAAAATAGTATTGACAGGGAAAAGCTAGTGGTATCCATAGCTTATACATCCAAACAAAGAGTGGAAAAATCCCCCAGAATGTGTCTGCTGCAAGTTTGACTCTGTCCCCTGATTTTCTCCAAGTAAGATCACAAAACAGTTCAGAGCTGTAGTAACACTGTGTTCAAATTTATCTGCCTAAGGAATCGCTTGTGCTCCACATGGGGGCAGTTTATAACTCCATGGCAAACACCAGGAATGAACCTGGACTCCTTGTTCCTGGAGAGCAGGGATGGCAGAAGTTGTCCCATTTTCTCAGCAGTTGGACTCCCTTAAGCTTTTATCGATGGAACTGGGGACCCCGATAGAGTAAAAGAAACCAGATTTGTTCTACAGACCCTCACATGAGGATAGCATGACCCCCTCATGCTCCCAGAGGCCAGGCTGGAAGCAGAGTTAAGCAAACACTGAGTTAGCAGGGGGAAATTGGGCTTGGAGAGGGCAATCCTGAGCCTGTCCGTGGGCAGGGAGGGAGAACCTGGCATGGGCACAGGCACTCCCACTGCAGCGTGTGGGGCTGGGGTCATTCCAAAACACTCTTCCTTAGGCTTGATTGAGATTTCTTGGAGGCCTACTCTTGCACATATAAAGGCTCATTACCAGGAAATCAGAGTTTACAGTGTTTATCTAGTGAGTTATGAAAATACCAGATAATAAGACTAATGACTCAACACAGCATTTTCCAAATTGTGAAGTAATCTTTGGGTTTTCCAAGATTATTATTATTATTATATTAGTTGCACTTTTTAGTCTGTCAGAAAAGAAATAAATACAAGGCCTGTATTTTTCCATTAACATTCGGAGAACATCTGTTGCGTATTGTAAATAACATACTTATAAAGCAAACTGATAATAACTACTCAGACTCTTTTCCTGTTCTGGCTGTAGCGTTCTGCACCATACAATATGTTATACACTACACTCTTTATCTGGCCCAGAATAAAACGGAATTATTCTAAAAGTACCAGTCAGTTACATGTAAA
Source organism: Melanocharis versteri (assembly GCA_013397845.1). Classification (NCBI taxonomy): domain Eukaryota; kingdom Metazoa; phylum Chordata; class Aves; order Passeriformes; family Melanocharitidae; genus Melanocharis; species Melanocharis versteri. Next base: position 476,866 of record VZTG01007081.1, on the reverse strand, counting down.
ATAACCCAAATAGTTTGCAAAAGCTCTACTGCTAAAAACATACATTCAGATTGTGTTAGTGAAGAACAATAACAACAGATCAGAGTGCAGGGATATAAACTGGTACAGCTCTGCATTTGGAAGAGTACACAGCTCTAAGATTTTGGGGTGCTTGAAATGTTTAAGCAGGGAGAGATGGAAGAGTTTTAAAAATCACATTTCCCCTGGATCTCTCTCAAAACACATACCAGCCCTACAACACAATGCCAATCAGACTAATAGGAAAATAGTCCCATATGGTTCTTCTTTTAAATTCCACCTCTAAAATGCTGCACTTTGTCATCCTGAAGTTTCTAGCTCAGTTTTATAAGATTGAAGGTGTAGATTAGATTTTTTTTTTGCTTCCTGGGAGGCTGTAGTCCACAATAACTTTGAAGTCCTTTGAAGCAGAACTTGTGCTAACATGACCTTCTTTAACTGCTAAAATAAAGACGTTCTCACTGCAGTACTACAAGTAGCAGTGTGAATGCAGAACAACTTCACAGTTTTCACAATTATGTCAATCTAAAATTGTCATAATTATCAGAGGAATGAGGCCCATGCTATTGAAGTTTCCAGCAAGGCAGAGCGTGTACTCGATGCACATTGGAACAAGCTGTTTCCTGGGAGCCAGGAATCAATAGCCTTTCGACTGATCAGGAGGTGCATCCCGTGAGTGGAAGCTGTTCTCACAATCGTCTCTTCCCCTCTGAAGTCACCTGAGACAGTCAGAGTTGTGTCTGCACATCCATAGGAGTGCAGCCAACCTCTCTGCATCCCAGTGAGGAGGAGGAAGAATGGAGATAAAAGGATACCTTTATCTTTTCTAATTGCATAACAAAGTCACCTGAGTTTCTGGGTGGGCCCCTCTTTCTTTGCATATTTAATTTGCTTTAGTTCTGCTACACCCTTCCAATATGCAGTGGTTTCTCTTTTTGGCATTGCACTGCCCTGTTGGTGTTTGCTGGTACGGAAAGGCCTGAACTTTGCTTTATTCCACCTTGACATATCCTTAGTCAAGGGAAGCAGGAGGGAGGAGAGTGGCAGTTGGCTGGAAAGGCTTTGTCTGGGAAGCAGCAGCATCGGGAATGCCATCTGTTCCAGCTATCCATGGCATTATCTGAATCAGAACCCAAGCAGTCACACTGCCTCCACACCCACACCTATCTCACAGAGCTGTGGGGCAGGAGGAAGTGCAGGGAACAAACACTTCCACAACTCAGATGTCAGTGTTCCTAAGTAATGTATTGAACATTATTGTATATACCTAATATACACCTGGAGTCCCACTTTTCCTAACCTCAGGAGTTCCAGGTTCAAGCAGCTTTAGTTAGCTGTGGCTTGGTGGACCATGGCTGAATTTCCAACCACTGTGGATTCTTTGTACCATAATAGTCCATGTCACCAACACCTACCTTGGCATGACAAAATAAAACATTAATTAGTGTGAGCATTTGATTCTCTCTTCCCTCTTCCATGTACAGTGATTTCAGGTGAGTAAAAGATCAGACTCTGAAAATGTCTTTCCGGGTACTTCCATGATCTTCAAACTAAAACCAAGGAGAGCCCTAGCTCTGTGTACACAGATAAATCATTCCTCCAAATCCATTTCTACACAGTGCTTTCTGCAGTCTTTCATTTGTTAAGTAATTTAGGTTTGGTGTCTTCCTCCTACAAATGTGCCAAGTCCCTGCCATCCTTTCATTTTCTATTTAGTCTTGTTACAGTCAGTAAAATTACGAGAATCTTGGGTTTGTCCTCTTGCTTTTTTGTGAGGAAGAGTTTGTATCACCATGTGGCCAGTCAGGAGTTGTGGCGTTGGTATGTTTGCAAGCCCTGCGGTGGTTTGCAAGGTTTTTTTGAATTGTGGGCACCTTAAATTTATTTTGAAGGTGTAAAGGCATCTAGTCATTAAAGCTACCCGCTGGTGGTTTGCTGTTCTCCCTTATGATGTAGAGCTCTCCTGGAGGACGTGTGTGGGATTTCAGCATTGGAGAAATCACAGGCTGAAAACTGGTGCTGGGAGAGGGAACAGTTGTGTTCCTTGGCTGAGCAAACACCAGCCCATTCCTGTGGGGACACTGCAGTGGAATCAGCTGCCTGGAGCTGGGGCTGGGCTTTGGGGAAGGCACCTGTGCATGGGTTCCAGGAGCTGCTGAAATCTGTAGGGGTGTGTGTGTTGCTGCATAAATTCAGCGGGGCCACAGAGATGCATATTTGTTAAAAGCAAATGTGAAAATCTAAAGCAGTCTCTTAATGAGATCTCAATTTGGCCGCATTATTATGAGATAATTTTTAATTGGCTGTAGAGTCACTGGATCCATTTCCTCTCTGTGCTGTCACTGGAAGGGGGGATCAGTGGTGCTGGAAGGAGTTAATGTGCTTCTGTGCTGGGCTGCTGAGAGTAGACCTCCGTGGGTTTGCTTAAGGCTCTGTTGCCCACCTGCCTAAAACTGCAGTGATGAGTGAGTAGGGTTAATATCTAGTTTTTAAAAATGTGTATTTTTTTCCAGCAAGCGGAACTTATAAACCTGTTCAGCCAACATGAATACATTTTAATTTTAAAAAAATACGTTGAAAGTGGCATTGTATGCCATAAAAATAGGCATCATGTGCCAAGACAAGCAATTCATGCTCTCCTATAAAATACAGTAAACACCTCCTCCCTGCCCTTCCTTTGGCTGTCGATCAGATTTCAGAATCATGAAATTTTACAGTATTACTGGTTAGAAGGGCTCCCCACTGGGAGCAGATGCCATCTCTGTCTTCATAGACTCAGAGAAAGTCCTGACATGTTTCATGGCGTTCATACGTGGAAGTCTGTGAAATGGAAAGGAAAACAGCTTTTTCTGTCAACCTGTCACTGATATAAGCTCTTACATTTCATCAGAATGACTAAACTTTAAAGCTGTTTCTTCAGTGCTGAGTATATTTGAGAACTCCCAAGTGTTATCAGATTTATAGAGTCCCAGCGTATGATAGAAGACCAAAGCATTTTGTGGCATGATATTAAAAATTCATTCAGATACTCGATAAAGCGTGGATGACAAAAGTCTGAAATGGAATAAGGTAGAGTGAATTTCTCCATGGTTTATTGACCTTGATTCCTCTACACAAAATAAATAGACAGAATGGACTAAAATCTCTTCTTTATGAAGGCAAAATCCTGGCAGTCAAAGACCGGCTCATAAAAATGCTCTCTGTGGCACATACCTTGGCAATGCTGGAAGTTGGAGGCGATGGAAATTTATTGCTGGTGCCGCAGTGTGTGTCTGTATTTCAGGGAAGGAGAAAGCAGGGGCTGCTTTATGAGGTTACTGATGTTATTCTGTGGAGAACAGAGACAGAAAACACACTTACCCTCGCCACTCTGTGTTCTTTCCCTGAAGGTATCATAAGGTAAAACACTTCCCTTTGCATATCCATTTTTTATTTGTTTGAAAAAGGAGGAGAAAAGGCAAATCTCACCGAATGAGGAGTTTGACATCTCTCCCTGCTGGAAAAGGCTGGGGCTCCATACTGCTCTGAGAGGTTTTCCTGCCTTGCTGCAGTCGGAGAGCAGAATGCCTCATTGGTTTCAGATATTAAACTTTTGTGCTGAAAGCCCAGCCGGAGCTGGTGTGACAAATGGATTTTACCTGCTGCTGAAAAACACAGCCCCCACCTCCCCACCCCTCCCGTCCTGCCTAACCTGGCCCCCAAGAGCACCAGAACAGAAAGCTGCCCTTAGGCACCATCTGTTTCTGCCAGCTCCCACTTTGGGCCCTGCCTTTACATCTGTTAAGTGGAGGCAGCTTACTTGATGAGTTGTTTTGAAGAAATATCTGGTCTCCCCACCATGTTCATTAACCATTGCAGATCTGTTAAAGACAGGCTCTGTGATGCAATTTAGCCGTAGTTAACTGAATTCATGGAAGTCACAGTCATGGATTATTTTTGCCTCCCGCAGGGATAGAGAGCAGAAGTGTTTTAGCAACACTGTTTTCTCTTCCCTTTGAAAATAAAATTCTTTCCTGTTTGCCTTGAGAAACCCTATTTTAAAGAGTGATGAAATCTAAAGGGGATTTAAAGTGACTCGTCGACGACTGCTAATTTGTTACTCCTTGTAAAACACAACCAAGCTGCGTACATAGGACATGCTAAAACAAATATATTAATCATGTGTCCTTCCCAATAAAGAAAGGCAACTGTTTATTCCTAGCACCTCCTTAAGTACTCCAAAGCCACTGGTTTGTTAAGCTGGCATTCTTCTCACGGCAGACCCAGCTTTCTGGAGCCACTGGAATTTTTTCATGGCCAGTGATCAAGGACTAAAAGAAACAAAACAAAAATCCACTTAAAATACTTCAGAAAAATGGATTCAGTATGTTTGTGTTTGGATTTGTTCGAGTTAGAAAACAGTGTAATGGGCATTCAGGGAAAGCAGGCGTCATCCAGTTTGTATAGAAGAGAGCACAACACAAATAGAGAGGAAAGATGAAGTGGAGGGGAAGGGAACAAAGTCTTGTTTTACAGATGAAGGATCCAGCACAGAAAGAGAGGAGGGGGGATTTAGGCAAAGTTGCTAAAGCACAGTGTGTGTCAGCCAGGAATTAAATCCATGGTTTTAATAATCTCAGGGCCTTAAGCCATAAGTGTGGGACCGTCAGTTCTGCGCTGGCCGGACACACAGCTCACCGACTTCTCCACGTGTAAAGAGTCACTTGAGAAGCAAAATCTGGTCATAATACAAATGGAATTTTCTTTTATTGTATATCTTACATTTTCATCTGAAATGATGCCCTGAAGCTACAATTATGCTTTATAATAAATGCTATACGGAGCTGTCCCTGTTGGGTTTAAGGATGAGGCTAATTTCTATATTAGTTAAAAGCTGGCACCTCCGAATCTGAGTCAGATGTTGTAAAATAAATACGAGAAAAAAACGTATCAAAGCTTGATTTCCCATAGAGAGTTAATTGAAACCTTTGATTGATGCCTTTTCTCTTGGAGTTGTTCTAACATTTCTCGTGTGTGCGTTTTCTGGGCGGGAGCGAGGTGTGATCACACGCTGCAGCCTTTCCTTCAGACTCATCGGGGCTCTGCACCAACTGGCCGCCTTTTGCAGAAAACTCACATGAGCTTAATTAGCTTTGAAATCTCTTGTCAAATGTGGGTGAAATTGGCCAATGAGTTCAAAAATTTCGAGAAGGTTGAACAGAGAGGGAAACTCGGGGACTGGTGGCACAAGCTGTGTTTTTGGGGGGAGCACGAGCGAGGGATGCTCTGCGAGGGTTTTGTGTGTGGTGTAGTGATGCCAACAGACAGAGATGAGATATCACGAAACTCAACTTGACATGTTGACTCAAAAGATGACACTTACACTGTTTATTCCAATTGCCTAAGCAGAGAAAAATAAAAAGCTGGGTTCTGCTTCCTTTACCCACACAAGCACTTGCATTGCTCTGGTAGAGTTGGTAACTGCGCTTTAGCATTTCACTCCCTTCTTAGACGGGTACTCTTGTAGTGAGGAAAGGTAACAAGTGCTGTCTGAGTTAAAACTGTTTGTAATATATCTGTGAGATACGTGAAGGGACACTGTCCTACACTCCCGTAGCTTTCGAAGCATAGAGCTCTGGTGACATCAGGAATATTCTGCAATTTCCTTGTCTAAACATGCCACTTGGCAAACACATGACATGCATAAGAATTAGCAATTCGCACAATCTAAAGAGAATTATCTGTTTGTCTCTAGGCGATTCACAAAAATATGCCCATAGCAATTTCAGGCATTATAAATCCATCCAGGTTGGTTCTGACCATGTTGCAGAAGTAATTTCGACTGGCACATCAGATGAAAGAACAGATTTGAAAACAGTAGCGTGCATGGCCCTGAAGGTTTTATCTTGGCTAATATTCCAGGCACCTTATGGCACTACTTTGGGTTTCTGTGAAGACTCCAAATAAAGTGTCTGTAGCCTGATGAAAGATTTAACACATTTTTTTCCTGAACAAGCTTTGTAAATGTTACGCTAAAGATAAAGAATGTACTCGCTGATGGGAAGCAGCTTATTTTTCAGTGTACTCTTCACTAAAAGCACCCTTTACACTCAGTGCTTCTGCATTTCCAATGTATTTTTCCACTTTGTGCAGCAGTGGAGGTTCTGTAACAATGGCACGGGAGGGTGCAAATTTGGGATTTCATTTCCACTTTGCAATAATGCCCATGGAAATTTTGTCATTTACCTTTTAGCAAGATATCTTTGTGGTTCCTGAGAGAAACAGCCAGAACAAATATGCCCACTGAGAGGACTGCATGAGGGTCAGTCGGAGAAATAAGTGTATAATGTTGAGCAACACAACCTGTATTATGTGTGACCTGAATGATGAGGGTGAGAGCAGAGGCTCTTGCAGGAGGTGGCTTTAGGTGGCCTCAGAAAAGCACAGTTTGCTCTTCATGTGTAAAATAAGATGCGTGTCTACTGCCTTTATTTGTGTTTTGTCTCCTTTTCAGTTTGCTTCTACTGAATTCCTCCTTTGGGTGTCTCAAGGAGAAGCACACTCAAGGCTTTGCTTTATCATCAGCAGTCTCCTCAGGTTCTCTGCAGTCCAGGGACAGAGCCCATCTCCTCTAGGTGGAAATGCTTTGAGGGCAGCTCCTTCTCAGTCCCCAAATATTTTAGGGACGCTTTCTCCTTCCAATGCAGGCGTAGGGCGGGAGAAGGTAGACAGACAAATACCTGGGGACAAAGAAGAGCTCTTTGCTGCTTCTGCTTTGGAACTGGGAAATGTTTCCTGTGTTCCCTCCTCCTCCTCGGGTGCTTGGCTGACCTTTTTCCTGAAAGGATCTGCTGCTGCTGAGGCCTCTCAGGGCTCATGTGCCTCGGGAGGCTGTGTAATTTTCCAGCTGAATAGGGTCCTAAATGCTGTAGGGCTCTCACTCGCAATTCCTGGCCGTGTATTTCTGCGGTTACAAATCACGGTGAAGGGCCACGAGTGCTGTGCCTGGGCAGGCACGGAGCACACCCCACACCCAGGGCTGGGGGCTCAGGGCAGGGCCAGGACATTCGGCTGGAAATTCTGCTTCAGCTGGAGTATTGCAATCTTTAGTAGGATTAAAAGTGTCATCTGCCCATTTATTTAGATATTTCAATTGGCAAGAGCTTTCATAGGAACACGGATAGTAATTTCACTTAGAAAGTGGAGAAATGAAGCTTGAAAAGGTTGTTACATGCTTGGTCCTCAAAAGAAAAAAAAAATAGTCTTGCACACCCTGACCTGTCCAACTTTTCCCCCAACACCTCGGAAAGCAGTGGCCTTGCATGATCACAGTCGTTCTTGGTAAACACCAAATACTCAGAATTAAAAGAGGGTTTTTTTTTCACAAATGTGACAAAGGCAGAGGGGATGGCTTCAAGGACAAGGGGCAAGATGGACTGCATGCTTTCAGATCTGAAATATAATCAAAACAATCCTTAAATTTTGTGACTGAGACCTAAAGTACAGCTATTTCTTATCCTGGTGATTTTAATGAGATGTTCTGTCAGTGCCCAAATTACAGGTTTGCCCCCCTGCTCTTTGTACCATAAATAATGAAGAGCAGTGCACTATTAGAGAGGCCTAAGCCCCATTTGTGAGACCTTAAAGACCTGTCAGGGAAAGGATTGTTCCCTGACTTTTGCTGTGTTTTCATGGCAACTGGCAGCTCCTGCAGCTGGAAAACCAGCTCTGCTGTGTGCTGCAGTGGGTCTGGAGCTGGAGCTGTTGGAGCTGTTGCCCTGTTTGTGGTTGCCCTTTGTGGCCTCACTTTGAAAGGGCTTGGGAGTACTGAAACCAGCACACAAATACAAATGTACTTACCCTTTATTTTAAAGGCGAAAATAAAATTAAATAGGCTGAAGGAAAACTATGTCTCATTTATGTACAATAATAATATTTTTGGTGTAGTGTTCATATTAAAAATGCCAAAAAAGGATTAGATCATTTAAATTAAAAGCTCTTGAGTTAAACAAGAACAAAAATGGTCTATTAAGCCAATTTAAATAAATTAATTGACCCTGTTTATCTTCACACATATCAGCCAGATTTTAATTTCTATTTTTTCCCAGCCTAATAACTTGGATATTAAGTTTTATGCTAGAACACATGTACAACTTTGCTTTTTTTGTTTCAGATTCAATCTGTGCATTACAGCTGTACGAGAGGATGCCACAGCCTCCCTCTGTGGTATTTGCCAACCCTTATCGTTATTGCTAGGGCTCTAAAATGATCAGCTTTAAGTTCCATTATATGACAGTCATGAAAACATTGCATTGGATGGGAATGTAATTGCATGAGGAGAAGGAAACCACCGCGGCTGCCTCCTGTGAGGGGCTGTAGAAGCAGGTTCCACTCGAGCCGCTGTCCCCAGCGGGGCCTTTGTGTGGCCGTGGGCGAGGTGTGATAAATGCTCAGCCCCAGCTCCACGGGCACACGCTGATAAGGGGAGCGCTGCAGGGATTTCGGGGGTTGGAAGCTGGTTGGAGGATCAGGGGTGCTCGATGCCCCGCTGGTGTCCCTGCTCTGTGTCGCTGCTGCCGCGGGGGTGGGAGAGGAGGAAAACCCAGGCAGGAGCCTGCACAGGAAAACCCAGGCAGGAGCCTGCACGTGTGGCCTGCTGTGCCCTCGGCTGCCCCGCGAGGGACGGAGCAGGGCTGGTGTCCACTGAGCTCCTGCTCCAGTGCTGAACGCTGGGGCTGCCAGAGCTGGGAGATGTTTTAGGGCTTTCAACTCGAGGGCGACCGTGGCCATCAATGGCTGCTGGGCACTGTGGGAACAATCAGCCTGGTCGGGAACGTGGCTCTGCAAAGCATCAAACCCTTCCCTCTTCCAAACCCAACCCCACAGTCCAGTTCTGCCGCTGCTGGGAGCCATGGAAATAGGTTCCTGTTCTGTCAGGATCCAGTGTGCGGGTGTTATTTGCATTTTATTAAAGAGAGATTTAAGGGAGAAGTTTCCAGATTTCTAAATATCGATGGCATTGGGTTTGTTTGTTTATTTTAAGAGGGGTTTGCAGGTGGTAGATGCTGCTGGTTTTGTTTAGCCTGCATGGTGTGACATTTGAGAGCCTGGCTCTTTCTGCTTTTGGTTCGAGTTGCTGGCTCTTGGAGCTTCCCTGTATTGATTTTGAAAAAAGAAAACCCCAAGTTATTTCAAACGTGGCTGGGGAAAGGGCTTGAAAATTCATCCTTTTGACACTTATCCATTGTGCTGATTTTAGGATCTGCATGTGCGTATTTAGCCAGAGGAACAAAGGGGATCCTCGCTGCTGTCTCTGTCCCTCTCCAGGCA
>VZTG01007081.1:445039-465039 GCA_013397845.1 Melanocharis versteri | reverse complement strand
CACCAACACCAAATTCACTGTAAAAGCTGGCAGGATCTACTGTTCCTGGGAAATGGGAAAACCTCCTGGCTCCAGAGTAAGCTCTGAGGTCGTTCACAGCCCTTCAGGATTGTTCCAGCGTGGAAAGAGCTGTTGTCACTGAATGGAACTGGCCTGAATTGCTGGATCATAGGAGATCCGAAGCATTAACGAGCTGGCTGTGGATGTAGGAGTGGAAGGATGTGGATGTTTAGGGATTTATAAATTCACATCATTTAAGGCAATGAGGGTGTGATCTGCTGTGACCTCCTGTCTAGCACAGGCCATATGATCTCACTAATTAATTGTACTGCCTGGAGTACAGTAACTCTGACTGAACGAGGGCACAACATTTAGGCAAGGTTTTAATTTTTTATTATTTTTTTTCAGTTAGGGAAAATCTGCCCTGTTTTTAAGTGAAAAACAATAAATTATTCCCCATTTTTAAAATATGCACCAGTCTAAATTTATCTAGTTTTTACCCATTGCATCTTGTTATTCACTTGCTTCTTAGACTGAAGATAAAGCCTACAGAGGTTTTTGTGGGGAGAACATGTTTGAAATCTCAGAGCCTTCCTATTACTAGATTTTCAAAAGCGGTGAGAATGGAACTTCCAATCTTTTGGTATCTACAGTCTATAAAATAGAGGGAGCCTCTACCCCTCTAAAACATCCCTTGTGAAATTCCAAGGCTCTGTATTCACAGAGAATATCTCCGGAGAAAGCAATGAATTTCCTTGCTCTACCTAATCCATCTCAAAACTGCAGAGCACAGGTTGAGTAGTTTAAAATTCTTTTCTGTACAAGATGCAGGTGCTTTGCTGGGATCAGCCAGCCAGAAATTCAGTGTGAATTTTTGTCTGTGGGGTAGTGGTGACCACAAAGATCAAAGATATGAAGTTTCTGCTCATTCCAGGCATCCTGTGGATCCTCATATTCCCAGACAGACTTGTTTTGCATCCCCTCCTGCTTCAGTATGTCCCTTCTTTCTTGACAGAGAGTTTAGTGGGAAGTCCAGTGTTTGACATTCAGGATGTCTCCTGGCCCTGGTGGGGGGTTCACCTTTGGAAGAGATCATTCCTGAGGGTGTGAAGCCTCATTGCTGCTGGAAAAGGAGCACATGGGCAGCATCAGTAATGCTGCACTGGCCACAGCCCTGCTTCAGCACAGCTGCTGCTGGCAAAACTCTGGCATTTTCCAAGACCCTCCTGGACAGGGATAACTTTTTGAGTGCTGAGCTAAAAGCCAGCTATTCAGAGCAATCCCTTGCCTTGGCTGTGACAGGTAATTTGTCGCTGCTGATAACAGTCATGGAGCCTGTGATAGTATTTATGATACAGGAGTTTTTATCACTTAGTCTGGGGGTAGGTTAATGCAGCACTGGGGAAAAAAAACAAACCCCAAACATTTTTCTTCTATCCCTGCCAGGAGAGCATTGGTGCTAAACTGAGGGCCTGGTGTTCCACAGTGGGTATTTGTACAGGAGGATGGCTCTTAAAGTAGATGTTTGGGTCTTACCTGGAGCTGCCTCTGCAGCTTCTCCTGAGGGACAGCACAGGGACATCTGTGATCTCTGCTCTGTGTGACAGGGACAGAGGGAACGGCTGGAGCTGGGCCAGGGAGGCTCAGGCTGGAGATCAGGGAAAGGTTCTTCCCCAGAGGGTGCTGGCACTGCCCAGGCTCCCCAGGGAATGGGCCCGGCCCCGAGGCTGCCAGAGCTCCAGGAGCTCCCAGGGATGCCCAGGGTGGGATTGTTGGGGGTCTGGGCAGGGCCAGGGGCTGGGCTGGATGATCCGGGTGGGTCCCTTCCAGCTGGGGCTATTCCATGCCTCCCCCACCCTCTGCTGCGTGTGGCCATGTCCTGGAGCACTGTGAGCCCAGTCTGGGATCACTGCAGGGCTGCAGAAGCAACTTGGGAGCAACAGCTTTTGCTCAGAACAGAGGAGGCACACGGGGGTGTGGGGCTGAGTGCAGGACGTCCTCAGGAAGAGGGAGCTGGAGGAAATGAGAAGTGCCCCTTCCTGGGTGGGCTGCTGGGACACGCTGAGGCATCAGCTCTGCCACTGCTTGTTGGTGAAGGGGGGCTCCAGTGGTGGATGCTGTGTTGGACAGCATCCCCCGGCCATCACAGAACCCCAGAACAGTTTGGGTTGCCAGGGGCCTTAAAGCCCATCCCATTCCACCCCTGCCATGGCAGGGACACCTTCCACTGTCCCAGGCTGCTCCAAGCCCTGTCCAGCCCGGCCTTGGGCACTGCCAGGGATCCAGGGGCAGCCACAGCTGCTCTGTTCAGCCAGGCAGCAATGAATATTCTTACTTATTCTCAGCCACTCCTTGGACAACAAATGGCTGAGATCAACTGATAAATCAGGGATATTATTCTTACCTCTAAAAAGAGAATTACAACTCCTGTTTTAAATTCAATTATTATAGCTGCAGCATTCTGGGGGGAAAAATAGGCTTTCATTTCCTAATAAGAGATCACAGATTCCAAATTATAGAACCATGTATGTCAAAAAGGAAATTCGAGCCAGGCAGGCCAAAGTGTGCCATTGTCTTTACAATTTATATTTACTTGCTCTACATTTAGAATAATCCTTCTCTTCCCTCAGGTCTAGCGCAGACAATTTATCAATTGTACAAAAATGATAAAGGCAGCAATAAATAATAATAGTAATAATAATACATAACAACTGTGCGAGTGATGAATTATAAAGCAGAGAGTGGAAAAGGGAATGAAAGCACGGCACAGAAGCCAGTTTGCAGGGCTGAGTACACAGGCTGAGCTATTTTTCTGGCATTATGACAATGAGGAACATTTATGGGAGTTTGCAAACAGCTTAGAACACAAATCATTTTGTTTCAGGTTATATTTATAGGGCTTAGTTAAGGGGTTTTTAGAATCCATTAAAATCCAATGTTCAGAGGTTTATAGCTCAGCTGTTAAGGTTTTATCCCTAAGGATCAATTGTTTGGGGTTGTTTGGGGAATTATTATTACCATTATTATTTATACAATTCAGTTTAACTTGTTTAGGCTACTGTGAAGACACAGAACTCAAAAGCTGAAGAGGTCTTGTTTGGGAAAGAGGAGAAAAGATGGCTTTTTATTATTTATGTTTTGTTTCAGATACGATTTCTACAACTATTTTATCCTAGAAATCAATTGAATCTCTCTTTGTGTGGGTTTCAGTAGCCATGTTGTGCTCAGAGTTGCAGCCTGCACAAGACAGCAACCCCTGTGCAGTGCTGTCGATGCTGGATTGCTGCTGCTCTGTGTGCGTTGCTCTAAGTGAAAATAAAAATAATTTTCAGTTGAAATGATATAATTTTCCAGAGGTCATGCACTTTAGTTGGTGGAAGATGAGATCTATACTGAAAATAGGCATGGTGTGTCTAGGGCCTGATCCAGGTCTTAATGCTTTTTTCTTCTTCTTTATTTCTTCTTTTTACTAAGACCAACATTCTCTAAGAAAAATGCCTTATTATCCTGCCCACTTTATAAACACGTACAGTGAAAGCAGGCAAATCCGAGGGAATGTACCATTTAATAGCCCAAAGAGATGAAAAGTAGAGGGCTGACAGCAGTGGGGAGTAAGTGACTTGCCCGAGGTTATCCTGATAGCCAGTGACAGAGGTGGATCTCCTGAGTCCCAGCCCAAAGCCAGCTTTCCTCCATCATCTTGCTTTTCAACCCACAGTGCAGTATTTTTGGTGAGAGGTGAGTCAGATCCACAGGGTATTGCTGGATCACTCCCAGTTAGGTGGCTATGGAGGGTTAAGGACCTGACACACAGGGAAGAGGGCAAATAACATATCTGATAGTTGTGTTTCATAAACAAGCACAGGAGCAATGAACTCTGTTCCTGAGAAAAAAAAAAATTCTTAAAATGCACCTATCTTGGAATTAATATAGTGGCTGTTCTTATTTAAATCATTTTCTGTTGTACCCAGCTTCCTTTGTGGCAGTATTTCTCAGCTGTTTCTTGTTTAATTCTAAATATTCATGACGTTAATTCTATTTAAGTCCTATGCTGTTATCGGAGACAAAATGTCAACATTTTATGACAAACTGCTGTATCCATTGCTTAGAGTGTCCCCGAGGAACCTGTTTGCTGTAGCTGACTATCAATCTCTGATGGAAAACCTGATTGACACCAATAAAAGCTTGGTAGTTCTCATTTCCCCATTTCAATGATCCAAACAGCTCAATAGCCATCCAAGATCTTTAGAGTGTTTTTAGCCTGTGCATAATTCATCATCTCAATTATTGTGCTTTTTTAACTTCTAATTTTGGAATATCAGACCCTTTCCATCAGGTCAATAGAGCATCCAGTTGCTCTCTCTTTACCTTTTCCTTTCTTGCTGCAATCACAAGGACCCCAGGTTCCTTTTGGGCCCTGGAGAGGCATCTTTTCCTCCTCTCTGCTTCCCGCCACAGCCCTTTCCATGGGTTATTCTTTTTACTTGGCTCTATGAAGTGTAAGCTCCGGAGCATCCAAGATCTGTCATACATGCAGAAGAAAACAAGTTGTTGCCTCCAACCTCTTGATTCTGTTTTCAAAGTTAACTCAAGCCTCACTTAGCTGGTTGGGGTTTTTTTTGTTGCTGTAATTTCTATTTCTGGCAGCGGTGAAGAAAGGAAGAAACTCTCAGACCCCAGACTGTGAATATAATGCTGACAGTAAGAAAAAACATTTAAGAGGAATCTCTGTGAGATACTGAGGTCAAACTTTGGCCATCTGGCAGTTGGGAAGAGCCATGTGTGAAGGCACGCCAGGCACCTGCTGAAGGCAGAGCTGCAGCAGAAAAGTCTTCAAAGATTTGCTGGCTGCTCTCAGCCATCGCATGGGTTTCATTTGTAGCTTCTCTTATCGAGCACAATTTCTAAATGAGGATGGTTGCTTCACTTTAAGGACGTACAAATGACTTGCCCTCACCTGTCAAGCATGATCCTTGTATTTTACCAGGCCCATTATGAACGCAATCTTTCTGTCGAAAATTTGCATACCTCCTTTCTTGAAAAGTAATGACAGCAATTTCTTTCCCTCCGCTCACTTTCTGAGTGTCTCATTTAACAGCACCTGGGAAACCGACAGGCGCAGAGATGAGAAGTGAAAGAGAGCAGTTGATTAAATCATCATCAAGTCGGGCCTCAGAAAGTCAATTCTGCTTCCCGTCTGCAATGATATCCTTTTATCTTAAAGTAATGAGCTATGGCACTTTTGCATCCGGTAATGCGATAAGTTCTATTAGCATGTTCCATTTGCTTCACAAGCAAGGGCAAGTCATTTCAGTAAGCTCATATCACTGCAATCAAAGCAATTGGCTTCACAGGCAGAGAAGAAAGAGGAAAGGCTCAGGGTGATTTTTATGGATCACAACACAGTGTAAAAAATAGATTCTTGTATTATTTTAACCCGTAACATGCTTTGCTTCTTGTCAATCAAGGTGTTTTTATTTCATTAGCCTGTAAGTACCTGGAAGACTCAAATTCCAAACAGAACTCATGAGCTAAGACCAGGAGTTCTGAAAAATAAGAATCTTTTCTTATACAGATGACACCCTCTAATGCAGAGGCAGGCACTGACTTCATTAACCACCGATTAGTTTAAATCTTTCCCATTGACTTAGTCCCTCAGTACAAATGCACATTTTTATTATTATTTACTATTATTTATTTTTTTTGAACCCTGAAAAAGTACTCATGAGTTGAGAGGATGCTAAACATGACACTACACTCTGCAAATTGCCATCAGTTGAGAGGGTGCTAAAAATAACGTGACAGCTGCGGGTTGCCTGCAGCCAGCACGGCAGGTAAGGAGGCAGCCAGTGTGCATCCCGAGTCCTGGGGGAGAGCCAGGGAGGCATTTTCCTTCTGGAGCCCTCAGGAGCCGAGGCACAGACCTCACCCTTCAACTGCAACAGAGAATGACTTCCTAAAATCAGGATTCCTGTGTGTGTGTGTGGCTGGCAGTGCCTGATGCTGGTGGGATTTGGGTGCCTGACTGGTGGTGGGCACTTTCTGAGGGTGCTGAGCTGAGGAGCGTATGGCATTGTTAGTTTTCCATCTGGAAAGCACATTTAATCCTCCCCTGGCCCTGGTGGGAGCATGGCCCTGCCCTCTGGGGATGCTGGGTGGGGCCTCGAGCAGGTGTGGGGTCACTGGGCAGTGACACCGTGAGCAGCTGCTGGAGGGGTCTGGGCACAGAAGGTGCAGTGACCTCCAGCCCCAGCTCACTTTCCAAGGAACAAACGAAAATGAGTTTCTTCCAGGGCTGGTTTCACGTGTCCCTGGGGCAGCCTGGCAGGACAGAGGTGGCAGCTGTGCCCTGGCAGCCCCCAGCAGGTCCTGTGCTGCCTCCCCAGCGGTGCCCAGCAGCCTCCCAGTGCCTCCCAGTGCCTCCCAGTGCCTCCCAGTGACCCAGCTGCCAGCCTGCCCCTGCAGGGGACAGCCCTGCAAACACAGGGGCAGCGCAGCACAGCCAAACCCCAGAACTGGGCTTCTCTGTCGGGGTCTTTCTGGAGGGAAATCCCCCCTTGGCTTTACAGCAAGTTCCCTGTGGCCTACCTGGAGTATTTGGGCCTCCCACCAGGTACCAAGTATATATCCATGTCCTAGAGAAATGTAGGGTGGATCATCTTTATCCTGGACAGCCACATAATCCGGAGTTTTCAATTTAATACTCAACATATAATTCTTTCTTATCAAACCATTGTTTTGTTGATGGTAGAGCTAAAAGGAACCACTAATTGTGTCATTTTATAATATAAAACAGTCATAAAAGTCCAGGGAGGAAGGAATTAAAAAGAATTGCAGCTGAAAAATATTCTAAGTTCTGAATACTTTTCTTGTAAGGGGCCCAAGATAACTTCAGATGTCCAAGACTGATACATTTCATCTGAAGTGAAGTAGTTTGGATAAAATGGAATTCAGATTAAAGGTCAACACTGCAATCTTTTGTCCAGTCTAAGGTAATTTGTGTAAAATGGGACTTTTTGGTGAATAATCCATAATTTTAGCTTTTAAGAAAGCAGACCTTAAACTTCTCAGACCATCTCTGTTTCAGAGCCATTCCTTACAGTGAATCACAGTGGATAATGGTGAGGAATTGCTAAGCAGACTGTGATGTTAACCAATTTGTGAGATGCTATATATGTAAGATTCCTTGGCAAGGAGCTCCATGCTGAATGCTACTTGCAGGCAAAGTCACAGATAGGAAGGAAAAAAGTGAAATTCTTGCTCTTAGTTTCTTTGTGACTCTGCCGGTCTCCATTTCATCAATTAGAAAATTGCCCATTTATTTCCTGTCTGTGTCTCCTTTCATCTAGGAGATGTTTTTTTCTCCTTTTTTCTTGGAAGCAAAGGTCTAATTGTATAGCTAAAATACCATCTCTGCCCTTTCCAGGGCTGCCAGTTTGTCATTGGCGGAGAGATGGACAGGAATATTGTAAATGTCAGTGTGAACAGGCTGAGGTCTGGGTTTTCCCTCATTTTCTTCAGATTTCTTTTCAGCAGACAGATGAGTAGAATCACTTTGTTCAGCGCTGGCGTTGCAGCAGCACTGACTCCTTTGGTGGCAATGATAAATGGCTCCAAGATATGAAATAGCTGTTCCAGCAAAGTCCATTGAGCAGAATAGAGAACAATGCCCTCCTCAATGTCATTGTACATGAGATATTCAATGATTGCCACTTTTTGCACAAGAATGTGTTCAATCAGCAAAGTGCAGAGAAATCCATGGTGTTGCTGCAGCCTGAATGAGCTGGCGAGGTGGCACAGACCTTTACTCAGCTTGATTTGGACCAGGCTCTCTCAAGTTATTAAAATGGGCTCAAATTAGAGCTGTCACCACAGAGGGTGTCTGATTTTTGAGATGTGGCTTTGGGATCAGGCTCGTTCCGCGGGTGCTGTGGGAGATGTGCTGTGCATTTTAACTCTCTCCACCTGGGACAGAGGGCTGGGGAGGTGCAGCTAATCTTTAGCCTGATCTTCAGTTTCCCTTTTCTTCTAAAAGGCACAGCAGCAATTATGCCTCAGCTGGGAATTGGGAAGTTCTTTTTCCACTTCCCAGTGCAGGTCTGTGTGTGCACACCCTGTATTGCAGGGAATGCATCTGCTGCAGCCCCAGCCCAGGCTGACTGCAGCGCTGCAGCAGGTTCAGGCTGGGGCAGAAAGAACTTTCTGGTTTGTTGCTACAGAGATATTTTGAGTCTGTATGTCCTCTTCCTCACCTGGGCTTGATTTTAGGGATAATTATTTGAATTTTGACTGCATCACGCATATGAAAATGCAAGTTTTTGGGTCACTGACTGCGATTAGCATTTCTGGAGCAGGAAGTTGCAGAAATACTGCAAAGGGAAGCTTGAACACTTGGCACATGTGTGTGTCAGGTGATGTGATGGCTGGTGGCTGTGCACTTTGGTTATTTAAGGGATTGGAACAGTTTCAGTGATAACTATGGCCACTTTGTGCAAATCACAGTCAGCCTGCTCTCGTTATTACCCCAGTTATGCAGAAATTAGGAGCACCCTTCGCATTTCCATATGTCCTGTAAGATTTTTATCTGTGAAGATCATTTTGAGCTTTACTTGTTGGTAGTCCCATAGGTCCTTTGGGAACACTGTTGAGTCCCTTCTGGCCAGTACAAGACTTTGAAAAGCACAAAATAGCCATTTTGCAGAATCCTCCCAGCGAGGAGCCTGTCGGGCTGTGATCTGAGAAGCTCTCACAGCATTTGGGACCACGTGCATTTGAAATCTTGGCCGTCCAGGGGGCTGTGGGTGCTCAGCAGTTCTGCCCATCTGGGCTTCACTTCTGTGCCCAGCACGAGCTGAGGGCTGGCCAGGGGCTTGTGTGGGGCAAATTTGGCAGTTTGGCTCTGGGCTCATCTCCAGCCTGGCCTGGGGTGGCTGTAATCAGTCACAACTTGTGTTCAGAGTGGAGACAGTAAGTGCCTTGAGCCTGAGAATCAGAGCAAGAAGGCTCTGGTTGTTCAGGTGTAAAATGTGGCTGCAGCCTCCTCGTCCTGATTTGTCACATTATCACTCTCAGCTTCCAGTGAAGCTAGTGGCAGTTATCCAAAAATCAGGTCATGCTATCTCTGAATGGTATTTTGGATTCCCAGTTATTTGCAGAATATTCCAAGGCAGCCTGTGCACAGAGCCATGGTTTCCTCACAAAAGACATGGGAGAGCACCAAAAAATGAGCTTTTTGTAATAGACACGGAATACTGAAACTCAGCCCAAAGCAGAAGGCCAGTACAAAGTATTTCCATCGCTTCAATTCCAAAACAGTCTGGCGCTCTGAGAACCACAAAGCACTTAAATCATTTTACTTCTTCCTGTGGCCCTGGGAGGTAGGGAAATGCTGGAGGAATTGAGGAATTGAGCGAGCAGTGCAGACTCAAGCCTTCAAATTGACCAGTAATTCTGAATAATCAACTTCACGGTTGTCAGCTCCGGTTTCCAAAATGTGCTCTCCGGCCGTGGGTAGCAGTGAGGCTGCAGGAGATGGAAACACCTTGTGCTGTAGCACCTCTGGGGAGAACTTGCATCCAGAAATGTAGCTGAGCACATCAGAGCACGGGTGGCTGTGTGTGAGCACAGTGCCCGCGCCGCCTGCGCTGACCCTCAGCCGTGGGGACAACGTGCAGTTCCTCCAGTTCTGCTTCCAGCCCCAGTAGCAAACATCCTTCTCCTCCCTTCTGGCATCACCCCGCACACAAACTGTCAGATGGTGGGTGTGCAGAACGTGCCAGTGCAGAGCGTGTCCTGCACACACACACGGGGGTGCTGCACAGAAACACAACCCCGGAGCAGTGCTTAGAGCCCTTTCCTCCTCCCTCTCCGTTTTCCCTTCCATCCAGCTGGTCCATAGAACGCTGCCGTTGGCCCAGGACAGCACTGCTGGACCCTGGGTCCTCCGCTGGTGCCCAGCCCCTCTGTGTGAGGGCAGCAGCTGCCCCAGAGCCAGGCTGCCCAAACGTCGGGAGCTGTTTGCTGAGTGCATTTATTGCCTTTGCATAATTTATGAACTGGAGGGGTTTGACCATCATCCGTCTCTGCCAGAGGCTGGCACGGAGGGCTCTGGAGGCTGGAGTGTAAATTGGATGGCGCGCTCCTGCTGAGCTCCCAGCGCAGTGCTGGGGTCAGTGTGGGAATTCGGTGGCAGGAGTGGCAGTGTTTGCTGCCAGTGCCATGTGGGCCCGTGCAGCAGAGGCTGGTTTGGCAGCCACGCCGCTGGCCGAGGCACAGAGCTGTCACTCACTGGGCACGGGGCGAAGGCAGCAGGAGCATTTTTAATCGGCTTGGCACCCGCGCTGCCTCCATAATGGACACCAGTAGGTCTCAGTCCTTCGCCATATGCTTAACTCTGGAGACAAGGTGCTTCTGGGTATTGCAGTAATTATTTGATGTGGAATTAAGCGGACCTTGAAATTAGAACTGGACTGTGGGAGAGCGGGAGGGTTGGAGGTTTAACACTTTGGTGGAAATGGCCTCCCACAGACACCGCAGATTCACTCGGGTGCAGGGAACTGTTCTGTTGGCAAATTCAGATGTCAGTGCTGGCAAGTTCTCCCCAGGTACCTCCACGCTGCAGGGAGCACAAAACCCTGAGCTTTTCCAAGCTTATGAGTCGGTAAAAACTACAGCAGAGGAGAGATTCCTTAAATCAGACCAAAACTGGGGTAAGCAGAGGCTGCAGAGTGCTGTGAGCACGGCTGGGTCACAGGACACCTGCTCACGTGCCCGGCACCAGCAGTGGGTGGCACCTTGAAACCCTCTGAACCCTGCTGCTCCAAGGGAATTGCTCTTGCCTGCTTAGACATCCACCTTTTGCCCCCTTTATTTTCCGTTTGGATTCAGTCTGATCAAGACTTGGAGTTTGCCTGGAGGTTGGGCACAGACACAAACAAATGGAGCAATTGCTCCTGAGCTCTCTGCTTGGGAACACATGGGAGGTGTGATAATGGATCCTGGGGAGCTCATGGTGAGGGAACTCCTGGCTCTGGCCTTCCAGGGGGAGAAGGTGATGGAGCCCAAAAGCTGAAGTTTTCCAGTAGCTGTGAAGCAGAGGTAGTAAATGGAAAATCTTTGTGGCATTCATGCTTGTGACATGCTCTGGGATTCTTGGGGATGTCCTGTGCAGGACCAGGAGTTGGACTGGATGATCCTCATGGGTACCTTCCAGCTCAGGAGATTCTCTGATTCTATGCTGTGATTTTCATGGATGAAAATCCATGGGCAAGTTTGCTTTTTGTAAATGTAGGGCCTTGCTCACCTTCATACCAAAATCTCATACAGGCAGTCCTGCTGAAGTCAAAATGCATTATATTTATGGGGTAACGAGTACTTTATATCAATGCCATTCTGTTCTAGAAATGGTTTCCTTTTGTTAGCTAAGTGGACTCTTCAATAATTTGAACATTGTGTGAGGTTTTCAAAATTAAAGCTAAAATTGTCCCCGTCTTCATGTTCCTTCTCATTTGTTTGTTACCAGACTAAATCCTCTGGTATTAAATAGGTGCAACTAGTGCTATATAAATCACTTCAGTTATTAAATAAATTTCACTTCCTTTTCTATTTGGAATCAGCTGCAAGGAGATTGTAATTTTATCTAATCTTTCCTTCATTTAAAATTAGTTGAAAAATACCTAGAAATAGTTCTTAGCTCCAATTTGTTAGTACGTAGCTCAGTGGTGTAGGGAAGGCACCTTTTCACCCCGTGTACTGATGAAGACAAGGAAAAAGCCAGAGAAACAGAAAAGTTATAATTAAACAACAGACAGAAGATGAGTTGATTTGTGCGAATCAAGTACGTGTATTTGTGGGTGTATTTGGCTCTGTCTGTTCACATCCCACTGTATAGTTAACCTTTGGAATTCACAAAATATAACTGATTTCAAAGCAATTTGGTTGTCTTACAAAAATACTCAAAGATGCAATAAACATGATATAAATACATAAAGAGCTTAACTGAGTGCTGTTAGAACCTGCCAGTCAGCTGGTCCTCGGGTAGGAAAGCCTGGGTCTCCTGTTTGGTGCTTTATGTTTTCCTTGGAAATGTTTGCCCTTAGATCTGCAGAGGTGTGAGTTCAGGCTTGAGTGATACAGACAATTCACCCTCCAGAACCTACAGCTGTAGATAGAAACAACACAAACCCACGGGGTACCCAGAATTTGGTGGGAGAGATCCAGCCTGTGAGTTCCAGGGTTCTTAGAGTCCTGTTTCCAGCACAGCTTTTGTACTTCTAGCAAATGCAAACGTGGTTTGGGTTCTGATGCTTGTCTCCAAGGAACATTGAGTGATGTAGTCCTGCTCTATTTCTACAACAGTAAAACTTATTAAAAAATTGAGCAATGGCACTGGATAAATATCAAGACTCTCTAGAGTCACCACTCAGCATTTGGTAAAATTGTGTTTACTGTGATACCTGGGCTACTTCCAGAGAACCCCAGGGAATCAGTGAATGGGGCACGTTCTTGCTTCCCCTGTGATCTCTGACTTTAGTTCAGCAGCCACAAGCAAAGCCATGGGTGACCTTTCCATGTGTTCCTGGAAAACAGCAGCCTTGCAAATGCTCCTCCTTGTGCTGGGCAGGCCTGAGCATCTCCATGGAGCCCGTGGAGCTGATGGACTGGCAGCCAGCACGAGGAGCACTGTCCACCCAAAGAAAACACACCAGCCCCCAAAGACTGCTTTTCTTGTTCCCTGACCCAGTCCTGGGGTCTGAACGTGCCCCTGCACCATCAGCTCCTGTGCCCCTGAGCTGAACTGACAGAGGCCTTTGCAGATGGCTTTTGGTGTGTGCAGGGCAGCTTTTTCATCATTCAAACACAGAAATGTACCCCCTGCAACAGCAGGGGAGGGAAATCTCCTCCCGTACAGTAACTGAACTTGTTCCTGAAGGTGCCAGATGTGAAACCCAATATTTATGAGTGTATCGCCCGTCTTGTTCACAGAAATATTTATCTTTTTTTTTCTGAAGCAAGTTTCTCTTACCTGCGCTTTTTCTCTTTTTGTGTTTCAGTGTGACAGCGACAGTGATCAAGAAGAAAAGGTAAGAAAGAAAATAAGTATGGGAGCAAAACTAATTCATTGGATTCCCTTATTCCTCTTAATCTATTACTTATTCCAAGTTTCTTCTTGGACTAATCTAAAGCATCTCTATACAAAGAAAATTTCTGTCTCTAATTTAATTTTGGAATAGACTTCCAAGGAAAGAGAATTCTAATGAATATTTTGGAGGCTGCACAATTCATCTTTAAGCATATTGATGGCTCAGTCTGTGTGGGTTGTTTATGAACACCAGTCTCACTACCAACCCTTTCCATGGCTACACTTCCCCTTGGAAGTTGTAACAGCAACTGAGTCTGTTGGTAACCTTCACATTTGCACTTTTTAACAGTTATTTAACCACTGTTAGTGCCTGTTGTGCTTCTCTGCAGGCAAGGGCCTGCAAATTCCAACTGAAGTGTTACGGTTGATACATCTATTTTTTAGAAACAGCATTTGGAAACTGTACATTAAGTCAAGCTACACAACTTGCTGATAACTATCTCCATAATTTTGGGGTTCTAAGTGGGAAAGGGGAAGAATGCAATGCTGAAAGAGTCAGGCAATGGTCTCTAATGCCACTTATTGTTTACAAGACTAATAGTAATTAAGAACTGGTATCCACACTGATGAATATTTTTATCGCTTATTTTATGTTGTGAACAGACTAACCTTCTTTCTTTGGCAAAACTGAAATAATCATCACAGAAAAACTGGTCTAATTTCTTTATTTCCAGGTTGGATTTTGTGATTTTTATTTGTATATTGAGCCTTAAGGGATGTTTTGATAATGTAATCACTTTTGCCTCCTCCTTCCCCGGATAAATTGGGGGATGGCAGTCAGGGGAGGGTAAAATAATGTCAGAAAATATTGTTCCTATAATAATGTTGAACTGGTTAGAGTTTCATGAGTGGTTCTGTTAACCAGCTCCAAGGCAGGCCAAGAAGAGGAGAGATGACCATGCTGGTGTGCAGCTTATCCAACAGCCAAGCAGAAATATGCTGCAAAATCCAGAGGGAAGCAATGAGTACAAAAATCACCTTCCATGAATTTAATCAGTTTTCTACAGGGTTTGTGTAACAGGAAGCCAAGGAAATTCTCAAACCACTCTGTATATAACTTCTAAAGCTTTGCCCTTCAGCTCTTTTCCCAAGTAGAGGATTTTTTCCTCATGTTTCTTAATAATTTGCTAACTATGTTAAAGAACTGCTGTTTACTTTGAAATGCAATGATTTTCCTTGCATAAGGGAACTAATCACTGGAGTTAATCAGTGTGACAACAGAAAGGGGAGGTTTTGTTGGGTTTTTGCACAGAATATTAACCTGCACTTTTCAATATGAATTTTTAATGCATTACCATTACATTCCATCCTGTGAAGTGATTATTCATTTTCAGGATGTTCCTTATGCAGAGGAAGATGATAAACTGAATTTCAGCTCCTATGTTTATGGCACCCAGAACTAAAAGTGTAATTTCCTGTCACTGCAGCATTTATGGAGCTGAAACCTCTGCCTGTTTCACTGTATTTTTCTCCTGCAGCACTCCTGTATAAAAAGGCAGAGGCAGCTTTTGGGGATGGAGGGGTGATGCTGGTTCAGGATGGTTTCCACAGCACAAAACAAGAGAGACTCAAGACTGTACCTCATACAGAATATCCCAGTACTCGTGTGGGCAGGATTTAAAATCCAGATGTGTATTTCATCTCCATGATCTATATTTTGTCTTCCCCCTCATGAAATGAGATTAAGTGCAGACCCAAATGTCCCTAAAAATTTAGTGCTTTTCAAATGTCAGAACCAGACCCAGCTTTGAGCTCTACAGCTCAGGCCCAGTTCTGAGAGATGACTGCTCACCCTGGCATATTTATTCAGGCTGTGCTGGCAGCCCAGGCAAAGATCTAAAGGCCTTGTTCTGCTGTTAATTTGAATTCAGCATATGTAGCCTGTTATAAAATGCGAGACATCATCATTTGAGCAGGTCAAGCATATTCAGATGAAGACAAATGGTGCTTATTTGATTTTCTTAAAATCAGGAAATGAAAAAAGTGCTCTCTGGAGAAATCATGTTCTGCCTGACTTAGATGATAGACCAAGGCATGTACCCCAGATAAGAACAGGCGCTCGTCGCTGGGTTTTATCTCTGAAGGACGGTGGGGACTGTCAGCTCGCTGACATGTGCATTATCCATGTCATTTTAAACAAAGTGACCTGTAGAAAAGTGCACTCTGCCGTGACGTGATAATGGGCTGTTGGATGACAGGTAAAGTACACACTATAAAGGAGGCTGTGCGTTATTCCTTTGTTTAACTGACAAGCAGAAACTTCTTTTCTTCAGACAGGCAGGATCTTTTAGATCTCTTTCAATAGGACCCAGAAGATTTTTGAATTCCTGCTTTAAATAAAATAACATTTTTAGGAGAAAAAGTTCCCGCGAGCACACTGCACTGGGAGAAGCGAGGATGGTGGATCCCTGTGCAAGAGAGCATTTCATCAGTAGTGCCCAACATCCTCAGTTTTCACTAATAACCAGGGGAGCTGGGGGTGCTCAGCAGGATCAGAAGTTTGAAGATCCTTTACCCAAATGCCTTATATCATGATGATGTTGGCCTCCAGCTGTGGAGCTGTTCTAGCAGTGAATTGACAAATTGCTCTTGGTTGGACCTCGCTCAGTGTGTTCTGAGGGTTGTGGAGTTGTGCCCCTCCCACCAGAAACAGCTTGGCCTGAAATGTTTCTGGGAAGAGGAGATCTGCTTTCCTTTAGGACTATCTCTTGCAGATTTTGATACCCCGTAGTGTACAGAATGTAGGGTTAATTGCTGCAGAGCAGTTCTGAATGCTCTTCAGAAAATGCAAAGGAAGCAATTTTCCTTCATTTAGGATTTTTGAGGGCAAACCCCCACTGATCCTCCATAGCAGATCCACGAGAAGTAGAAGGAATGCATTTGGGTACATATTTCTGCTAGAATAAATAAAACCTGGAATCCAGAAAGATGGGCCAGTGCCTTTGAATAAAATATGGCTGATCAGCATCAGGAAAGGCGTGTGACAGATGGAGGGGCTGAAGGATGAGCTGGTTCAAGCTTGCCTGGCTGGGCCACTGTGAGCAGCAGAAGGAAGAAGGAGAAGGAGCTGGGAGCCTGAGGAGCAGCTGGGAGCCGAGGGGCAGCAGTGGCAAAGGCAGTGTCTCAGCCTGGGCACGCTCCTCTTTCCTGACTCGGGTCCCTGCCTCTCTGGCTGCGCAAATCACGGCTGATCTCTGATCTCTGAGAGGTGATGGCTGTGCCTCCAGTCCGCCTTCCTCCGCCTTTAATTGGGAGCCGACAGACAGAGTCACTTTCTGTCTGTCTGCCCTCAAATGAGACGTTTCTCCAGAGGTTTCCGGGGAAGAAGAAACAAGGATATTTAATTGAAACAATGATGCAGCCCCTGCTTAGCGGTGCTGTAGCTAAGGCTGTGTCAGCATCTCAATTTTAAATGACATATTTTGGGTGGATAATTTGTCTATTTATATAGATTCGTGCTCCTCCACTTCAGTTTGACACACAGGGCTGGACTGGAGCACTCAAAGCAGACATTTCACCCTCCTGTTGCTGAAAAGCCTGAAGAGGTAGCAGGCATGTCTGTGGAGGGAGAGTGTATCTGGAAGACTTGCATCAGAGTGAGAAGCACTAATTCTTAGAGGGATGTCATTCTCCATCCTGGGATCCTTTCAGCAAATGCCACTGGGATTTCTTACTGAATCAGAAAAAAGTATGGATCCCAGGGGAGCTCTGATTTTCTCCATTAAAAAGTCTGTCAGTCTTACTCTTTGAACAGGTCTCCAGAGCTGATAATCTAAAATTAGGGCAAGCTATTGCACAGCTGACAAATTTAAGTGCAACTGCATTATCTTGTGATATCTCGATACAATCTTTAAAATTATACCCATGGTAATTAATACAATATTAAAAACATAAGTGCAAACACGAAGTTTGTCTTCTGGAAATCAAAGGAAATCTTGTTTGGAAAAGACATACAAAGAACTCTGATAAGGAAGCCAGGTGCTAAAGATGAGGTAAGAAATGAGGTCCTGTTTTATTCTCCATCTCTACCATCTCCTCTTACCACTCTGTCTAATTTTAAAATTAAAGGCTCGATCTGAGGCACTTTAGTGATTTTTCACTTCTTAGGAAAATACTTCATTGATTGAGTTGTATCCAACTCTGATGGGCTGTGCAGCCTAAAAAAACCATGGCTATTGGTGACTTAGTCCTGTGTTTACCTCAGGAGTACCCAGTCATCTTAGGAGGCTCCTGAGTCCCACTGGAACGTGGTCTCCCGGGGTGTCCCAGCAGTGTCTGGCAGGTCCTGGTGCCCAGGTGTCCCTGCTGAAATGAGCTCAGCTTTGGTGCCCTGGTGCAGGATGGGGAGGGAGGACAGAGCTCCCCAAACCGGTGGCCAAATTTGCCAGGTGTTGGCATCTGTTCAGAGGGGGAGAGTAACAAAGGGAGGGGATTGGGATTAGGATGAGTGGGTGTTGTGCTTGCCAAGGAGCCTGTGCTGGTGGGACTGTGTTGCTTCATTATTTTTCTCCTTGAAAGAAAATTTTCTTCTTTGAAGAGAAAAGTACTGTGCCATTAAAAGCACCAAGAGAGCTGAAGAATGATCTTTCTTGAATCAGATTATTTTTAATGATAATGATGATACATCTGATCGCTTTAAACCAGGCACAAACCAAAGATTATGGCATGGGAAATACCATAAATGACTCTGCTGTGCCCAGGTAAAAGGCATGGCTATTTGTGTGTATCTATACACACCCCAAAGCATTCACACCCACACTCTCTGTATGTTTCTGCAGTGCTTTTCGCCAATTGATTCGTGTGTGGACTTTGGAGAGACATTTTGGAGGAGCATTTTGGCACATGTGTGTCTCTCCCAGTTCATTGCACAGGCTGCATTTTAGTGTTTGGTGGTTAAATAACCACACATACAAGTGTTTATATGTTTGTGTGTGTTTGTTTGTAGTTCCTTCCAACTTCGCAAGCTCAACTAATTTAGGTAGTGATAAATGCTCTGATAAACCTAAGAGGAACTTGGGAAGGACCTGCTAAAACCATGTCAGTGCATAGCTCTGGATAAATGCAGAGTTTGTTGTTCATGAACGTCAGGAGCTGTTTCCTCCTGCCCTGCAGAGCTGGAATGTCTCTGCTGAATGCACAGAGCATCCTGCTCAGCTGGAGCAGAGCTGCTCCGTGTCCTCTTCACTCCAAAGCGTGTGCAGGACACAGCAAATTGTCCTTTCCAGGGGAGCAGGAGGAACCCAGAGCAGCCCCACCACAAACTGTGCTGGAAAACAGAAGGCCAGAGTAAGCAGCTGCTTTGCACAGGGCTGTGTTCTGTGTATTCTGCAAAAGCTTGATCATGAATGGATTAAATGGTGGTGAAATTGTTTTATGTTGTCTTATATACAAAGGATTACATTTATAAACAGGTGCAATCCGCTCTTATGTGGGCAGATGCATCAGTTTGGGTTTTTTTTTCAGGGTGCTTAGAAACAAAACTGTATTTGGGATATTTTTCCTCATCCCTGGGAGGAAGGAGGGAAGGAAGAGTTTGGGTAGCACTTCAAGGGGAAAATGTCCCCCTGGATGGTGCCAGGGCTGTGGCAGAGAGAAGCTGGGAGACAGCTACATTTATACCCAGCCACCACCACGGCCATGCAGTGCTACAGTAATATCTCTGCTCTTCTTATGGTTAAAAACTCTACCAGGGTTTCCGTTTGGTGTTTATGCACTGCTGGAGTATAAATAATAAATTAAAATTTACCTAGACTGAAAAACTTTAGTCATAAAGGGAACTCTGAGCATTTATTGAGCTGTTGAAAGAAAGGCCTGTCATCAGAGTTGGGGTTTTTTTCATCCCATTCTTCACACTTCTCAACCATAGGTGCAGGTATAGGAAGACTGGGGGTGGTTTTTAGAGGAAAACTTCAAAATGTAAAGTGTGTCATCTCCAGTCTAGTAAGAGGAGAAAAGGAATTGGTGTGTGGCCTTAGGTTGTGTGAGACATTCCCTGTCTCTTCCAGCCAGGGAACAGCAGGAAACCACTGGAGAAGAGTTCCCGTGGGCTTGGAGGGCGCTGAGGTTGCTGAAGGGGGACTGGCTGCAGTACGGGCTTTCCCTGGGGGCTGGGGGGGGATCCTGCCCTCCCCAGATCACATCTCTGGTTCCGTGGGACAGGCTGGGCTGGCACGTAAAGGCTGAGAAGCTGTCGGGCCATTCAGCCCCTCTGTGCTCCAGGAAGGGCAAAGCCTTGCTCACCAGGGAGCTGGATGCTCAGAAAAGCTCCTTGGATGGTGGTTACCAACCACCTCGTTTGGCAAACGAGGGGAAATGGTGGCTGAGAACCCAATTTTAATCAATTACTTCAGGTCGTGGGATACTGCTGTCTTACTGTTTGGCATGTATTTATTTTGGCTAAGGGTAGGATTAGAGAAATCATTCCTCAGTATTATTCCAAAAAACTGTTTCTGCAAAGCCGGGATGTTTCCCACAAGGGCGATTTACACTGCCTATTTGTACAGGTGTTGTCTTTTTAACTCTGGAAAACGCAGCACCTTAAACTTGCCCCAAGGGTGAAAGATCACCCAGCCTTTCTGTGCTAGCGAGGCCCCGGCAATCAGGAAGCATTTCTTACTGTTTAGGGCCCATTAGGAGAGAAGGTAAGGCTCCTTTCTGTGCATTTGATGTGCCACACGGAGGGTGCCCGCAGTGAGAGCGGCAATAAACCCGAGCCGAGCGTGTTTTTGGGAGGGATGCGGGCGGCTGCGCGCAGTTTGTCCCGTCCTTTGTCACCGCTGCCACTCCACAGCGCCTCGTCACAGGGAACGCGTGCTCCTGCCCTCTCCCCCTCCCCCCGCCCTGCTCCCCTTCCCTCTTT
>VZTG01007081.1:375054-445028 GCA_013397845.1 Melanocharis versteri | reverse complement strand
CCTCCCCCCCCCCTGCTCCCCCTGCCCCTTTTTTTTTTTTTTTTTTTTTTTTTGTACCCATTTCGTGTAGAAAATTTGTATTTACTTTGGGAGTGTAATTTGTTCCTCATGGATAATGTGACCCTTAGCGGAGCTGGATCATGGGTTAGTTGAAGTGATATTTTCCGCTAATGGTAGTCGTACATCATTGCTGTCAGCTCGGGTTAGGAGGCAAGCACATTACAGCTCCATTTTACCTCTGCAGGCATCTGGGATTATTTGCCATAACTGAGTATGACATGACCACACTACAGAGTGCATTAAAATTTTACTAGCTGCTCAGGCAAGTTCCTTGGCTCCAGCCTGCCTGCAGGCAGCCGCAGTGATGGATACCGCCGAGGTCCTGACTTGCTGCACCAAGGATACTCAATGTCAATGGCCCCAACAGGTTCTGCTCTCCCGGGGCTTCAGCCCAGCTCCTGGCAGTGAGTAAACAACGCAGAGCTGGAGCAGGGGAGGGCAGGTTGGCACAGATGCCCCTCCGAGGGTGCCCGGCGCGCTGGACATCCTGGCACTGTCACATCAGTGTCTTGAGACACTGCTCAGCCAGCAGGGCTTAAAAAGTGTCATTTGCAGGCTGTCTTGTGGGGATAAAAACAAAGCCATTGTAGGAAGATTCAAACTGATAGCAAAAGGCATCCGAGGCTGTGGAATGGTACGTGTTAAATGTGTAACAGGCATGGAGCTTGATGCATAACCAATATGGAATATGCAAATGCAGCAAATGCTGATGTTATGAGTGTATGCTCGTGTTGCACTCGATGTTCTGCTCTGTGCACATGTGCAGAGTCATATTTACACCTGTAGCAGCACACACCTATGCCCAGTATTTTTTTTTATTATTTTTATATAAGCAATTACTGTTCTTGTACAGGACCTTAGAATACCAGCCATAGCTTATCTACATGAACACTATTTTACAGCATGTGTTTTCATGTATACACATGCCTACTATGAAAATCATAGACATTGCTTTCATTGAACATATCTGTTTATACAGATGTACATTATTTGCAATGTGTCTGTTTATATATATTGACATTCCAAATTAGAGGTGTAGCTATACAGAGAAATGTGTGCTGAGGAAACCTGGGGGAGAGGTTAAATTGAACATAGTAGTGGTTTTAAATGCTTCTTGAAAAAGCATAATATATACCCCATGATAATTTTATTGCAGCCTCCTGGTGGTTTTATAAATATCTACAACACACGTCTGTGCTGCCCACAAGCTCTCCTCCCCACAGCAGCACTAATATCTATAATAATTTCAGGCAAAAGGTACATAATTGTAGAGCGTGGTTCTGTAAGGTAAGCAGGGATTGTGTGTGTTTGAAATCCTCCAAGTTGTTCTCCTCTGTCCTCATTCTGTTGTTGCATGAATTAGCAGATGGAGGAAGAATGGGAAAACCTCAGTTTTGTTTGTTTCGTTTTTTTGTTTTGTCTTTTAAAGTGTCTAATGGCATTTGTATTCACGGTGAGATGAGAAGAGGGATAGGGGTGAGCAGCTCATGGCCTTGTCGGGGGAAGATTGTCTGGGTTCACAGGGTCACGGGATGGTTTGTGTTGGAAAGGACCTTAAAGATACCTCGTTCCAGCTCCAAAGTGTCCCTGAATGCCCACCTTTCCCTGTTCAATCCTGCCATCCGAGGTGCACTCCACTTTTTCTGAAGTGTCCAAGGCCAGGCTGGACAGGGCTTGGAGCAGCCTGGGACAGTGGAAGGTGTCCCTGCCCATGGCAGGGGGTGGAACTGGATGGGCTTCAAGGTCCCTTCCAGCCCAAATCATTCTGTTTCTGTGATCTAGGGCCGAGTTTCAGGGTGTGATACTGATTTAAGTTTGTTTTGGTATAACACATTCCTGGCAATAAATATCCCCATCCTAATTGCAACACTTGGAGCCAAACTTTATTATGCTCAAGAGTTTTACCTGTGCCTGGATTGTAGGATTTGATTCTCGGTAGGGGAGGAGAGAAGAAGAGATTAAAGATTAAAGCTGGTGATGTGCTCAGTGCTGTACAAGAAACAGAAGAGACACTTTCAGACATCTCTAAGGATAACATGCAAATTCCTAAAGCCTTCCCAGCAGCTTAGATCACAGTAAGAAAGACATTCCAAATGATAGATAGCTTTGCTTGTTCACTTTATAGTGTTACATCTTCTTTTTCATATGTAGCAAAACTTTTATCAAAGTGGTTCCGTGAAGGGTGTACATGGGAATGCCAGGCAAGATTTCACTTTCAGGTGCCACTGGTGCAGAGTGAGTGAAATCATCAGGTGGTTTTCTGATCTCGCACGTAGCAAGTTGGGATTTCAGCTCAGGGAAGATGTAAGTGTGTGTCTATGTGTGCACACAGTGCATGTGCTCACATGCTCTGACTGTCCTGAAAGATGAGAATTTTAAACTTAGTTTAGAATGTTTGAATTGAGATCTCTTAATAGATTGAGAAGTTGTGTCTGTTTTTTTGCACAAGTGTCTGTAAACCTTCCACGCAAAGGTAAGATGAGATGTCCTGAAAGGAAATCTGTGTCCTGGAAGGTGCTGTCCCGATTCTCGTGATCACCACACGCCCACAGAGCTGCTGTTGGTTAGATCTGAGCTTTGGAGGTGTGTTAATGGTATTGATGAGTGGGCACGTATGGTCTGTGTGTGTGGAGACAGACAGAAATTCAGTCTGTGGATCTTGGAGTTTGGCCATGGCCAAACATATCTAGGTTACACAAAGTGTTCTTTAAGGACTATATGTTATTCAAGCATAATATTCATATACACTTTATGCTCTTGAATAACATCTGTTTTTCATAACGAGTCAGGTTTTATAATCATGTATGAGGCATGCTCCCCATTCCTGAATGTCTGTTCTCACTTTTCCTTGAAAAGAAAAAGGCTTGGGATTGAGAACTGAGAAGGTGAGACATTTCTTTGGAGGTTTCTTTAGAAAGAGAAGAAAAAAAAAAATATATAGAACAAAGTTATGGCAATTATTTCATGGTTTTAATAGTCTTGGAGGCCACAACACATGTAACCGTCTCAGGTTTCTCACAAACATATCCAAGGACAGGCTGAAAACAAGGAGACAGGAAATTAAATGCATGCACTGATGAATTGAGAAGGATTCCAGCAAGGGCCGTGCTGGTTCTCTAAATACTTCTCTCCATGTGGCTCAGGCAGGGTATTGTGGACCTGGAAGTGGTATAACACAGCTACCGTGTCTCTGGATTCCAGAAATTCCCCAAACAGGGCAGAAGTGAAGACAGTAACACATGGTTTGAATTAGGGTTGGGCCTGCAGGTACCAGCAGAGTAAGGATCAATCTGGGCTTTCATCTTCCTGTTAATCCAGGGCAGGTTTGACCTCTCCTTCCCTCCTCCCTGGTGGCATTGCCAGCCAAGGGAACTCCTTCTCCTAAAGCCTCTGCCTGCTCTGTCACCCTCCAGTGAGCTCCTGGGTTCTTTGTTGGAAGGAGAAGGCTCTGGGGGTAGAGCAGGCAGAGATGCTCTGAGTCAGGGAGTGGGAGTTTTTAGAAAAGCAGATGTGCAAGCAGTGCAAGAGTGCCTGGCCCTGGCTGGTGTTGGTGGCGAGCTCCATGGGTGTGCTGGAAGCATCTCAGAAAGGCACCACACAGGAAAACAGGAAAAGCTCAAAACAAGTTTATCTGACACCAGGCTGGGTTCTCCCAGGCTCCCAGTGTGGGCACACCATGATCTGACCACTGGTCTGCTCACTGGGAGCTACTGGGAGCTGAGAGTGTGGAAGAATTGGCATTAGGTGAGCCTGATGTGCTTTGCTTTGGACATGAGGGGCAGCCTGTGTGCACTGACTGTCACAGGCCTTTCTGTGACCTCCAGGAAAAGTCTGGATTCACTTGCAGGCATGACAAAGATGCCTGGTTTGTAATTTTCTTTTAGTAGGAAACACCAAGAAGACCTTTGTGTCTTCAAAAATTGCCTGGGCTTTCTAATTCATGCTGATCTCTCTCCTGAAAGCGTACCACTGAATTTCTGGGCTTTGCAGGCTGCCTCAACATCCCATTTCAGCTGACTCTGGACGGGCAGACAATATTAAACAAGGTTGTTCATTCATAACAAAAGCATCCTAATTGAGTTACGTTATTACATTAACTGTAGCAATCAGATTGAACCAAATCACTGAGCGATAATGTCATTTTCCAGGGTATCATTTGGAGGAACCAGTTGTCCTGTAAGATGCAATAACTCACTTAATCCTGTAGAGTTTATGGTGACTTATGTATCATATCAAATTCCTTACTTTCAGGGAAAAACCGAGCAGTTAATGCATGGCTGTGAATGTGCAAGTGATGAATTTATAGAGAAACATTTAGCAGATCCTGGACAAACTGAAGAATGAGTGATAGTCTATAATAATCTCAGAGAAAGGGGCTGTTCTAGGAATGGGTAAGACAGGAAACATTTTCAAACTGTGAACTTCTGCCAACACATGTGTTTGTTTCAGGGGTTGATAGATGGCTGCTTTATTGGCTCTGAGTTGCCCATTGAGCACTAATTCTCAGCCAGAGACTGGGAAGGAGGATAGAGAGGTGAATTTTGGACTGTACATGCCAAATGTTTACAAGTAACCTCATTTGGAAAACTTGGTTTCTGACGGCATTTTTATGTGATGCCAGGACTCTCTGGGAGATTCCTGTTAATGCATTTACAGATTTTCTTTTTCGTTTGGTTTTGCAAAATCATGATGAGGAGCGGAGATGAAGAGAGGTGTCAGAGGGGTAAGATGTGGGACAGGCCAGGGTCAGCCCCACTCAGGTGTCCCTGGGGGGGCACACTGGTGGGCAGCACTGGGAACCATCCAGCCTCCCAGTTCATGTGTTTCTCTTCCTGGGCCCTGCTTTATTCCCAGCCTGCACGAGCATTTAAACTCCCAGTAACTGGGTTTGTCTCGGCATTGATAGGAGCTCGGTGCAGCAGCCTGTGAGTGTGCTCCTTCTTCCTTTGTGGTGGTCTCTGGTTCAGGAAACCTCGTGGCCGCAGCTCCGTCTGTCGTGGAGAGAGGGGTGTTCATCACCTCGGACTCCTCAGTCCTGCTTCCGAGTTACCTCCTCATGGGATCTGAGAGCCTTGTGTAAAACCCTTCCAGCCCTCCCCTCCCCAGAGCTGGAAGCGCTGCCAGCCCTGGGCAGTGCAGCCCCTGCTCTTGGTGACGCTCCCAGGGTCACTTTGCTGACAGTGCCAGTGTCCCCAGCAGGGCAGGAGGGCTGCTGGATGGGGTCAGTGGTAGGGGGCACTGCAAGGGTGGGCAGTTGTTTTGAATGTGGCAGAAATCCATAGCATCTTGTACTCCCAGGAAAATACGAACGTGCTGGAAGATCACAGTTATCGTGTGCCATCAGAAATGCAATGGGAGAGCGGCTCCATCAGACTTCCGTAGGATCACCAAGGAGCTCTTGTTTCTCCTTCCTGGTCCAAGAACAACAGTAGCTCTGACCTCACTCCTTACATGGTCTTTCTTTGTGGCTCCATTTCAGTGTAAACATAAGGATCAAGACAGGAGACATTGGGCAACAGAAGCCTGAAATCCAAGTAATGTTCTACTATTTTTGTACTGCTGTTTCTCACAGCAGCCCTCAGAAATCCCATCCACATTGGATTCCTGTGGACCTGCACACAGTGCAGACAGACAGAAACCATCCTTACTCCCAAATCTTTTGATAAAAACAAACGAGATTGTGTGAAAATAAGGGGGAATTAAATACAAATGAGTGAAAACTTTGAATAGGGAATGGTTTGGGTTGGGAGGGACATTAAATATCATCTTGTTCCACCCTCCTCCCCATGAATAAATATATCATTCATGTCAGGAAATACAGGTCTCCCAGATTCCATGCCCAGCATTCAGGGGTTTGCTCTGTTTTATTTCTTAGTTTAGGGGCTCCTGATGCTGATTTGTGTTTTGCTTGTGAACCAGGGGGCCTTGGATGGTCTGTGGTGCATCACTGCCCCTGAGTGCCAAGGGGACAGGTTGTGTGAGGGTCAGGGTGTTCTCCAGGACATTCTGAAGACCAGCAGTGGTCCCTGGTACCAGAGACCTTCAGGACACTCTGATGCTGCTCTGTCATCCCCAGCCAGCGTTCCCTGGAGCAGAAGGCTGTGCTGTGGGACCTGCCAGGTTTGCTCACAGAGCACCTCCCAGGGCTGCTGGGCTGGAGGGGGGTCCTGCCCTGCCCACGGGTCTGACAGGCCTCTGTAGGACTGGTGCCTTTTAGGATTCAGCCCCTTGAAATCCACACTGGGATGCCTGAATCTGCAGTTCTTGGCCCAGGAGGTGATTTCTGGGGCTCTGGGGAAGGAAAATGAAAGGTGACCGCTTGGCACTGTGCCTTCCTGGGGGTTTAGCTGATGTGACATCTGGGACACGTTCTATGTTTCTTTTCTGTGCCTGATTTATACGTACGGTTACAAAATATTTATTTAAATTAATGATTGTCTTTAAGTAATTTAATGCTTGTTTTTGTTAATGGGAAACCTCACTAAAGAGCTTTCAGTGAGCTGCTGTAGCAAATCATTACACACTCCCTGCTACTTCCTGTGGTAACATTAATCAGAGTGGACTCATTGGCTACCAATGCAGATGCTGTATGTAATTCAGTATAAATTTTACTGTAATTTACCATTAATTAGTGTCCACTTATTCAAAAGGGCTAATGACACAAAAAATTCCATTGGGAATATGGGTCACCCTACCTTACAGACACTGAGGAAAATAGAATGGTTTGAATTGGAAGGGACCTTAAAGACTCTCTCGTTCCACCTGGTGCTTCACAGCTCAGAATGGCCACGGTGCTCCAGGGACACAAGTCCAGCAGCATTTCTTTAGGTATTTCTTTAAACACAGGTACTATATGGACTGGTTTCCTCTCTAGATTTAGGAACAATTCTGTGTGTCATTTGGGCTGTGCTGTGGGGTGGATTGCATCACCCTGGAAAAGCAGGAAAGCTGATGCCTTGGACTTCTGGGACAGGGAGAAAAATCAGAGTGTTCTCTGTGACTCCATGAAAATAGGCTGAGGGGGCTGAGCTGAGCAGTGCTATGTGTTTTTCCGGTAGGAATGAAGGACTGAAGCTGAAAATGCTCTTTACTCTGCCCTTTTTCACAGGGGAATGGCACGTTTTTCTGGAAGTTCATTCTTATTCATAAGACTATTTTCTCTACATAAATTCACTGAGGTTTAGTCAAAACTTCCCATAACCATATTGCTCAATATATAATCTGTTTACCACAACATTTGCCATACCAGCTAAATACATTAAAGAATAATACCTAGAATAATACATAGAAATATACATAGAAAATTACTAGATGAGCAGGAACCAAGTCACACTTTAGTGGTGTGTTAAGGACGTTTTGTGAGTAAACAGCAAATCCTAGAACCAAAGCACCCCCTGTTTAACACCCGCTTCAAAATGAAGCTTTTCTGCTAAAAACATGAAGCTCTGGGCTGCAGAGAATAACAAGCTGGAGCTGGAAGTGGACAAGAGTAAACGCTTCGATTCACATTGAAATGATTTCTCCTGCCTAGTATAATTTAACCTGCCCACACTGCTAAACTTCTGTATTACACAGCCCTGTCAGACTGTCAGGAGGAATGATAAGCCTCCTGGAAGCCTCAGCCTGTTACACAGGGAGAACATTCCAGCCAGCATTTCCTTGTACATTTTTAAGACTTTTAGCTTGGTCTCTCAAGTATAAAGAATACCCTACTTCATGACCCCAGCCTCTCGTTAGTTGATAGATGAAATCTTTTCTTAAGCTGAGTCCCTTGTCTATTATGTTTGCAGAATTCAAGGTTTCTCTTTAAGCTTCCTGGCTTACTGCCAGAAGTCCACGGCTTTGTTACCCAAAGAAATTGCCTTTTTTATTAACAGGAAGAGGATCTCTGAAATGGCAAAGGTGCCAATCTGCTTCCAGGTGAGGGAGAACAATTTTAAAGGTGTGATCTCATACTTTTGCCACTGCCAATAACTACAAAAAGAATAGCAAAGTACTCTTGTAGTGGTTGGGGCTTTTTTGTTTGTCTGGTTTTTAATTTGAAAAGCTGGGACATAACATAAAAGCAAAATACAAGCTGTAGTCATTTCTGTGTTTCCCATGTTCTTTTAATCTCAAATGTCTCTTATTACTATAAACTGTAGTCTGCATACCCTGGAAAAATGCACATAAAGCAAGCTGGGCTTTGGCTTCAATCTCATCTCAAGAACTTGTGCTGTGAAACAAAGAAACTCCTTTCACATGTGCACCTCAGTTAGACTGTGTTCTGGAACACCTGAGCAGGGTGGCTGTGTCAGGTGGAGTATTGCCTGTGCCACCCAGGCTGGAATGTGGCCACTGCAACAGCTCAGCTGGGCAGGATTGTGGATCATCACTGATTCCTCTGTGTCACACCAGAGAGTTTTACCTCTGCCATCCAAGTGAAGTAAATCAATCAAATGAGGCTTCCTAGGGATTCTCATTTAAGAACTTCAGGGCTTTTTCATGTGACTGCTTACTCAGGACTCAGCAGCAGAGAAAGATTCCAGGCCACAGCTAATCAGACAAGTGATTCCACTTACCTGAAATATCAGAACTAGTTAGGAAGAGATTCTTCTAGCAGGAGGCATTCATGCTTATCTGTAGATGTTGTTAAAGTCTTTTTTTCTCTTTTAGATAATGACCAGCTACTGCACTTTTCTGGATTTCAGTAAAGGTGGCGAATAATTGCGTTCCACGGAGAGAATTAATTTCAGTACCAATTGAGAACCAGTTGTGGTGACAGATACTTTTTTTGCCTTTTTGCAGGAATTGCTGTGTAATGAAACTCCTAAGCACATTTTCACAAGTGCAGGAACACTAATTCACATTTGTACAAGACTGAGAGGCATAAGGCCCCAGCAATATGCTGAGCAATAAACCACCACAGGGTTATTTAACTGATTGCTGCCTACAGGACTTGGATAAATTTCTAAGGACATGAAGAACAATGAAACAGTGTAGCAGGAAAAAGGGAATTCAAGATAAAGCACATTTTGAAGAGCTCTTTAATTAGTTACTTTAATTAGTTACAGATTCATATTCTAGTGTGTGTGATTTCCCACCACCATAAAAGCCTAATGAAAGATTCCCATGTAAGATGCTCCTTCCCCCACTGTGGAGTGTCTTGCTTTAAAATCCACAGTAAGTATCATCACATTCCCTTCTTTCTTTTGCTAATATTGACCTTGTAAGGGGCTAGACTTGCAGTTGTTATAAATCAGTCCAACACTGATTGCTACTGAGCTTTCTTGATTTGCATCAGCTAAGGCTCTAGCCTGAGTGCATCCTCTGAGCATGAAATGAAGACAGAAGTCAGTGCTAAATGAAGCTGACCCTCTCCTTTAATTTGCAGTCAGTGGAGGGGCTTCTGAAATTTGAATTGCCAGGGCTATGTCATTTGTGTCCCTTGGACAGTCACAGTTCAGGTCACACTGCCACACTGCCTGGCTAAGACCTGATTGAAAACCTGAGCATGTTTGTTCTCACCCCATTTTTATATCTGGGATAAAAAATTATCTCAGTGCCCTTGCTCAGGTGTCAGGACAGTTAACAGGGAAGAGGCTGTGATGGGCAGGGAAGTAAAACCTGCAATCCATCTCATGAACTGCACTTCTCCCTGGCAGGCCAGATCTCTCCTGGTCTTGCTCCTAACAAATCCAGCATCTTACCTATTTTTGCACATTCTAACATGAATCACTTGTAGTTTAAAAGTCTAAAAAAGGTGATGGAAGTGTAACCCCTGTGGTCTGTTGTAAGAAAGGTCATGCTATGGCAAATTCATCTGCAGGGGGTTTTGTGTGTATCTTTTAATATTCAGTAGCCAGCCAGATCTCATCTGATGTCCTCTCAGAAACATGGGATCCTTTGTGGGTTTGTTACCTTATGTTAAGCATTTCCCAGGAGTGTTGAAGTGCTTAATGCTGAGATATCTTTGTGGCTTTTCAGCTCACGGTTCTGATTGTGAAGACATGAAGGGAAGAAATGATTGGGAGGATTTGTCACCTGCTTTCGTTTGAACAATTGCTTTTCCCCCTTGGTCAGATGTGGGACAGAACAGGAATCACCTCAATGTAGATAGATGGCAGTAACACATGACAGTTCTTTATTGGTTTCCATTACCTATGCTGCTCATTTCCCCAGAGGAAAGGGCAGCTAATACTGTATATTTTTTAACATAAACCAAAGGGAAGGATAAGCCAGTGCATATGAAACGATGGCTCTTTATTCTCCATATGCACTGAATTGAATTGCAATTTCCTCCTTTCATTTTCTCTTGGTTCTCTGTGTGTCAGAGCAGCCAGGTATGTTTGTAGTCCTTCACCAGCAGATGATCACTGGAGGCCCACAGGTAATGAGTGGACACACGTGGTGCAGTGGCAGGGTTTTCAGGCACAGCTCTGCTAATGAATTGGTGGTGCTACAAAAAGGCTGGGGGCAGCCAGGCCCCCTCTGGGCAGGGGAACTTTTGCATGCTCCCATTTTAGCTTATTGCAAACCCTTTCTGTCTCTGTTGTAGGTATTTCACACCTTTATTTGGATGTTTCTTTCAGCCTTCTCATTGTGTCCATATATAAATTCAAGATCTGTGTATCTGAGGAGCTCACAGCCAGTGCTTTCCCTTTGCAGGGACCAAAACTGGGCTTCTCCCTTCTGCAGTTGTGCACATCATTACCAGGTGGGGAAAACAGCATTTGGGAAAGGTTTTCAGAGGTGCTAGAAAGACTATGAGGTCCCAGTGAAGGAGGAGGCCAGCAGGGGTGGCCTGGGCAAAATCTGTGTCTCGTTTTCTCCTTTTCTCTCTTTCCTTTTCTCCTTTTCTCTCCCTCTCATTCTCCTCCCTCTTAACAGATTTTCTAGCTGTTTCTTTGAATAAAAAGTTAATAATGGCAAAAGCTTGTAGCTGGTCCCTGGGGTAGAATAGTGGCTAAGGATGTAAAAGAATGATTTGAACAAACAGTCTCAGGAGGGTAAATGAAGTGCTATGAGTTCTGTAAGTAAAGGGAAAATATATATAACTGAAAATATTTGCCTAGTTAAGCAACTTCTATAATAAAACTTTAGCCACAGCATTAGCAGCTTGGAATGGATTTTTAAACCCAGACAATTTAGGAGACTATACTTAATTTTCTTAATAGACACACAATGTTTAGATGTCCAAATCACATGAATTCTGAAGGACAAGGTCTGGAGATGGCATTTGGATGCCTGGAGACATAAATAAGTTTCCTATGGGATTTTTAGAAGGGCATAAGCAAATCAGGTAGCCCAGCTAGTTTTGATTTTAATGGAGTTACATACCCAACATGCTTTTTGTGCCTCCTCCTTCCTGCAGGGATTTACCTTCTCTGCACAAGACAGTTTAAAGTTATACTTTGAAGCCTAAGTCACTTTGCTTATAGAAAATGTGCCCCTGATTTCCTCAGAGCCATGCTGACAGGCTGGAAACTGGAAGCACATGTCCAGTTCTGTGTCATGGCTCGTGTGTGGCTGCTCCAAACGCTGGCCAAGCAGCAGCCCTTGTGCCAGCCCTGCCATTCCCTGATCCAGGCTCCAGAACACAACCCCTAAAGCTCAACCAGAGAGCCTGGGCTGGCTTACATTTAACAGACATTAAATAGGAACTACTTTGATTTTCCTAGGCTGCTACGTGCTCCTATCCATGATGCATTGCTGCAGAAAACTCCTGATTTAGGTATAAAACCTGAGATGTTTGTGTGGCTCGTGGTGCTCTGTGTTGTTCCATGCTCCGGGTGGATCCTGCCCCTCTCTGTTCCTATGACCTTGCTGTCGTGTCCTGGGGACCTTACCAAGGACTTCTGCCAACCTGCAATGAGCCCCAGCCATGCTCCCACCCCTGATGACTGATAATCCTGGAAGTGGCAGTTAATTGGTGAGAACGAGCCCCGGCAAGGCCACAGGCAGGAGCGGGCCCCTCTTCCAGCCCCGCTCTGCAGCATCCTGCCAGTGCATCTGGGCTCTGACGGGGGGAGCACCCCACCCTCCATTCCTTTTGTTCCTCTCTTTGTTAAGTAATTAATCTCATTCTGCTGAGATAAAATTCTTCTATTAAAAGGGAAAAAAAAACCTTCAGTCAAAACAACATTTGGGGGAGAGGAGGAGGGAGGGGGAGAGGAGTCCTCCTCACAGTTTGTTAATTGGTTCTTTCACCTGACAGTAGTTTGTGTCAATTAACTTGATACTCAGTGAAAGTGAAATTAATCCACCTGGGTCAAAAGCAGCTATTAATTTTTAATCAAAACAAAATGCTCACTCGACAGATTTGTAGCTCCACTTAGAATAAACAAGATACGCATGAGGTGGAATGTGCCACGGGCTCCGCTCCGCCGAGGTGCTCCTGGGGATAATTTCTTTCTCTCCTGCAAAGGGCAGAGGTGAGGCAACTCGGCTGCTAATGACAGTTGTCTTCCAGAGAGGCTGTTTCCCTGGTGGATGTGCAGTCTTTCCCCAGGGTGTTTCCCCCTGCAAACCAAGGCCTTCCCACAGTGGATGTGGGCAGCAGGGCCTGCGGAGCGGCTGAGGCTGTCAGGTGCTGGCCATGCTCCTCCCTTGGCCTGGGGGGGTCAGGCCATGTCCCTGTCTCTCTGCCTCCTGGGATAGAGCCAGACACGGCCCCATCCCTGCTCTGTGACACATGGAGCACCCCGGGCACCCCATGGCACCTGCAGCCCCCCATTTCCCTCTGCTGCAGGGCCTCTGTTGGCAGGGAGAAGGTGACTCTCTCATGGATAGGTGCTTCCTCCATAAACGGAGCCGGGAGCACAAAGCTGTCACAGGATTTCTTCTGTCCCGTGCACTAAAACAATGAGGGCAAAAATCTAATGGAAATTGTTCGTTTTGCAAAACCCACAATGCTCCATGTGGCTGGTCAGTGTGTTCAGATTTATCCAAAATGTAGGCAGAAGCAAAAACTTGGAGCTTGCTCTTGATGAATTGGGATTGGAGGCTTTTAATAACGACCTGTGTCAGATAATGACCTAGCCCTTAGTTCACAGAATCCTAAAATGTCCTGAGTTGGAAGGGACCCCCAAGGATCCTCCAGTCCCACTCCTGGCCTTGCACAGACACCCCAACAATGCCACCCTGTGCATCCCTGGGAGCTCCTGGAGCTCTGGCAGCCTCGGGGCCGGGCCCATTCCCTGGGGAGCCTGGGCAGTGCCCAGCACCCTCTGGGGAAGAACCTTTCCCCGATCTCCAGCCTGAGCCTCCCTGGCCCAGCTCCAGCCGTTCCCTGGGCCCTGTAACATACAGAGCAGAGATGGGAGCTGTCCCACAGGAGAAGCTGCAGCCCCTGATGGGGTCTGAGTCAGTCTCCTCCAGTTCAGCTGATGAGCTGAAGGGAGTTGAGGCGAATTATGCTTGAGGTATGTACAGAAAAGCCAACTTCCAAATCTCCTAAGGTGGTTTAAAAATCCTCTTTTCTCCTTTCTGTCTCTCCTTTGGTCTCTTCCTCTTGAAAGCTTCGATCTCTGTTAGCCTCAAAGGGAATAAAATAGGAATCCCCCACTTTGCTCTGTACTGAGCATGTAGCAGCAGCTCTCATAAGGCTCTGAAGAACAGATTTTTTGGGTCACACAAAAGGTGATGGAGTAAGTGCAGCCTGAGGGGCAGAGATCCAAGCAGAGCTGGGTTCCTGTTCCATGTGTGGCACAGGGACCAGCAGAGAGGAAGCAGCCTCTGGTTTGTACCTGTGGTGCAAAGGCCAAAGATACTTTAAAAAAAATCTCCTGACATCTGATTGTGCAGAAGGAATGCTCTATTATGAGCCCTGTTGGGCCTGACTCTAAAAGTGCTAGAGATGCCCACATCCACCAAGTCACCCTGCAGGTGCAGCTTGCCAGGTGAGTCCAACAGGACCACAGCAGGACAATTCCATCACCTGCCACGAGCATTTGGAGAAGCAGATTATGGTTCTGCGGCCAGCACAGCACACCCCAGCTCTCCTGGAGATGACAGATGGAAGATTAACAGGGAACTGGGAGTAAATTGTTCTTCAGAGGGTTCAGGAGGAAATTCTCACAGGAACTCTGCAGCTGCTCCGCTGTGGTAGGAGCTGTGTGTGGGATTTTTCTCTGCCCTGAAGAGAAAAATCCGCTGTGGTGCTGGGCAGGGGAACCAGCTCACTGGGGACTGACCTTGCCCGAGGGGAGCTGGCAGTGGTTGGCATCTGTGCTGCCACTGCAGTGAACAAGCACTGGGCACCTTAAATGAGGAGGTGTCAGTCCTGCTGCACCCTGCAGAGCCTCAGTCCTGTGCTAAAGCAGCTCACCCAGACTCCCACGCTCACAGCTCTTCTCACTTTCTCATTACTTTGTAGACAATAAAAGCAAAATATTACCTGTTGGTTGTCAAGGTATCAAGCCTTAGAGGGGATTTTTTCCCCCTCTTTTCTTTTTTTCCCTTTCCCCAAGTAGCATCATGTTTTGG
The DNA here is from genome assembly GCA_013397845.1 of Melanocharis versteri. Lineage (NCBI taxonomy): Eukaryota > Metazoa > Chordata > Aves > Passeriformes > Melanocharitidae > Melanocharis > Melanocharis versteri. The sequence goes on along the minus strand of VZTG01007081.1, from coordinate 430,502 downwards.
GATTTTTGGACACTAATTGGGTTTTTTTTTTTTTTTTTTTTACTGCTGTGAGTATTCTTTTGTGAGGTGAACCTGTCTGCACACCAGAGTGCTGGGGGCAATTTATACCTGTGCAACTTATTACCTGCTCCTGCACTGATTTGGCCAAATGGATCAGAACAGTCCTTCCATCTGCAGTAGTGCATTAATCAATAGTACCTCGTACTCCTCGTGCAGGGGAGCCTGATCTCGTGTGTGACACTGCTCTTTCAGGTGTTCCTCTTTCCAATATTGTAATTAAAGGAAATCTGACCTATGTGCTGGAGTTAATAGATATTTTTATTACACATGCTCAAAGACATAAAATGGTTGCTCATTCTTCCTTCTCTTCCAGCTCTGTCTGTCTGGTCCATTTAGCTGCCAGGATTGCCTGGAGAATGTGTAACCTGGATTATTGTTAGGATTTTAACAGAAAAGAATATATTCTCCAGTGACAGGGAAAGGCAAGTGAGTGACAAAGGAGTGACAGCCTCCTCCAATGTCACATATGCAGAGGATATTAATAGGCAGCAGCAAGACAAGGATCTGGTTCAGAGCATGGAGGGGCTGTGTCTGTCAGACATCAGAAGCAGTAGAACCAATAATAACAACTTTATACAGCCAGACAGATTAGCTGGAACCTGCCACTGCCCTTGATGCTCTCGTGGAAGGTGCCCCAAAACCTGTAGTGAGCAAAAACCACCTGGCACTCATTAACTCCTCGTTCCACAGAGGAGACCTTCAGCAGCAAAGGAGCCATAAAGCTGGAATATCCTATGTGTGCTTCATCCAAAGGGATCCTGCCAAGTGGTGGGACAGAGGCATTGCTTCCTGGGGCATCCCTGGGTCTACTGCTCTTCCAGGTGCTTTCCAGGCTGATTCTGCCTCACCAGCACTGAGAAAGAACAGCCTCAGCTGCTCTGTTTGTGTGGCACAGAGGGTAGCAACCCCCAGGAACTGCTCTGCACCTCGCCCTGTGTTACTGGCCTTCAGCCATTCCTTCTTCTCATCTTTTTGTCTTTTCTTTTTCTGTCTTTTTAATCATTTCTGTAACAAAGTGTGAGGTTGGTAGACTGTGTGATGCTCTTACAAGTGGAAGCTTACATTTCTGATTATTTATGTGTATCTCTTGTAAATAGGTAATCCTTTTTTTCCCTTTCAAGTTAATGTAATTTAGTTGCAGAGAGATTAGGGAGCTTATCTGAACTCAGGGAGGAAGTTTGGTTTTCTGAGGCTTAAACCTTCATAATCAGAAATGTTGCTTCCTCTGCTCCAGCTTATAACAACCACATCAGGTGCTGAAACCAATAACATGCATCCACACAAGAAGCCTGTCCCCCAGTCTAATAATATCTGTAATGACTTGGATGCAGGCTCTAGCTGGGGATTAATGACTAACTGGCTTTAATGGGCCTCAGATCATCAACTGCCTCTCTGTTGGTCATTAATCCCCAGGAAACAGCCTGTGCTGAAACTACCATTGCTTAATTAGAACATGGTTGGCCAGTTGCTGCACAGCACTGGCTGTGGCTTTGGGGGAATAAAGGGAATAAAATGGCTTTATGAACCTGTTGAGTGTCAGATGGACCTTCTGCCATCCTCCATGTGCCTAGAGACAGTGCATCCTCAGGGACAGGCTGGAAGGCAGACTGGCTGAACTCTGCTTCTTCATCCTTGCACTCTTTTTCTGGCTCAGGACAATCCTTATTTCACTTCAAGGCAGAAAATTCTACATTCATTTAGAACTGCTGGTAAGGTCTAAGTGGCAGTGAGCTGTATTTTTTCAGAGATGGTAAAAGTGTGTTTTTAATGGAAAATACCAGGTTTAAGTCACCTCATTTACTGTGGTGCAATAGCATGGATTCTCCCCTCCTTCCACATTTCATGTTTATTCATTGCATTTTTCTTGCTAGTCTAGAGCCATAAGGGAAATACATTTCACCTGTAATTTTCTGGAAAGAATAAAAGAGATTTAATCCTTTCCTAGTTAGGATAAACATCCATGTGATCCTCCCTTACCTTAAGATATGGAAAACTTTTACTTTCCAGAAGTCTTTGACCACTGTTTGTTCAAGCCCCAGCTTGAAGAAGATACTTTGTCAGTGGCAATATTAATTATTCATTATGTCCCCAAACAGCATAACCCTATTTGTCCATGTTCTAAATGTGATCCAAAGCCCAGTGAAATCTTTCTTTTCACTGGGTTTGGATCAGGCCCTGGAAGTACCTGGATATCATGAATGAAGCTCCACTCTCTGCTGCGTACAAGGCTTGTGCTGTCCATGGGATTTGTTGTAATTGAGTTTATTCTTCCCAACCTCAGGCTGATCCCTGTTTTGATGGCCTGTGCTCCTCTGCCTCCCATTATCCATGAATAGTGTTTGATGCCAGAACAGCGGGAGAAAGACGCTTTTTCCACAGCCTTATATGAAATACTGAACATTTAGACATCTTTAGAATATACTACACACACATTCCACTTTTGTAAGGCCAGTATAACACTTGCAGAAGTTTTATGAATTCCAGGATGTAAGCAGAGTCCTCGTTAGCCTGTTTTGGATAAATGGCCTGGCCCCGGAGCTGCAGTCACTCCCTGGGCTGTTTATGAGCAGTAGCTGTGACCAGGTCATTGAGAATGGAGCACCATCAGTCTCCACACAGTCTCTCCACGGGTCTGGCTGCCCAGTCCAGCCTAGTTAAAATTTTAGGAGCAGTAAATGGGGAGATCATGAGTATGAGGTGATATTTTGACCAGTATTTCCAGACTCACTGGATCCTGCATTGCCCGTTAGTCTCCAAATGCTTTCCATGAGAGCACAGCCCCACAGCTGCCAGGACAGCTACAACTGGAACCTGCGCCACAAATCCATGGCAGGAGGTGATGGAAAGTGATCACAGCACAGTCTGATGCTGCCTCTCGTGCTGTCATCCACAAATCTTGTGGCACTGCCAGAAATGGGAACTGCTTTGGAGAGCCACGCTTATGATGCTCTTGTGAAGCACAAAAACATTTGGAGCTTTATTTAAAGATTTGTGGGCTCCATGGAAAAAGAAATGTGTAGAGGTTGAGTGGAAGGTTGACCATTTGCTGTGTAAAACCCCAGTCAGCACAAGGTCACCAGAGGTCACTTGCTTTATTTCATGCATCCCACCCTGTCATTGGAGGAACCCCAAAAGTTTTTTTGCAGTTTTGTTTGGTTTTGATTGGGGTGATGGTGTGCAGCACCCCATTGCAGTGAAATGAGTAGGTGTATTTATAAATCTCTAAGTTACTTCTCAGGAAATACTAAGCATTTTATCAAGATCCTTAAAACCAAGCTTCATCTGTAGAAAATTGCCTCATGCTGTGACTTTTTCACTGAGAATTTGAGTCCATTACCTACCTATTAAGCAGTTAGGAGATCTGATTTTAATGTCTGTAATAGAGCTTTTAATTTTAATGGAAAGGAGCGGTAGCAGATGCTGCGGTGCAGAATTTCACATGTTCCTTGCTCTTGTGGAGCTGTCCCAGTTACAGCATTTAAACCAAAGTATGGAGCTTTTGTCTTCCGAGGGCAGGAGTGGGGTGTGGTTGAAGCTCTTTCAGTGTGAGAGCCCAGAGGGAATCGAACCACTTGTTTCCACTGGAGTTCCCCGGTTGAATCTGTGTTTAAACAGAGTACAGGGGCTATGCTGCTCCTGTGGCACTCAGGAGAAACCCACCCAAATGGGAATAGGCCATAAATGACTTGTGGATGACTTTATCCTTTCTGCCTCCTGGCCTGTGGAACAGTCCTTACCTCATTCACCTTCTTCCTTTCATGTCTTAGCATCCATGTCTTCATTAGAGATAAGAGGAAGAAAATCCAGGATATTTTGCTTGGAGATAATGAGGTCTTTGGACATTTTGTCTTCCCACTTTGAACTGGGGGTGTTATATAGGGAATCTCAGTCCTCCTCTCCCAGACATTTTCTCACTAAATACTAATGTTGTAGGAGACTCTGCCTGCTTGGCAGTGTTTTCCTCCTGCTGAGAGAGGTAAATCCTTCAGCAATTTGATCATTTCTGTGGAGCATCTGGAGAGTCTGGTTGTCTGAGGTATCTGAGGTGAGCTGCAGGTGTGAGACACAAACCCACCTGACCAGAGGTGGATGTGGTTATGACTGCACAGGCCTCTCTCTGTAGCTCACATTTAGGCACAGAGATCTGTAATATTGAGCCCCCAGACCATTACAGTCAGATCTGTTTTTGACCAGCTGGAGCACCAAGCCCTAGCAGGCAATAGAAAGCATTTAAATCCATTTATATTGATGCTGCCAGAAGAATAAAGTGTCTACAAGTACCCTGAGATTAGCTGATATTCTACAAGCAGCCTCTTTCACCAATTTATTTATGTTTCAGTCCCACAGAAGTAGGTCCTAGCTGGGAGACAGAATTCTGCTCCCCAGGATAAGATCTCAGTTCCTAGTGAAGGATGTTCTGGGTTTTGCAAGCTCTTTGAGATGACCTCTGTAGGAACTTCAGACTGGCTGTAGCAGAATGGGTCTGGACACTGAAATGCTGCCAATACTAATCACTGTCAAAATGGTGCTTTCTTTTTTTCTTTTTTCTTTTTTTAATCTGTATATGATCAACAGCTCTTTGCATTGAGCTTTCTGAACTGAGACCATATACACAGACTGTTAACATGCTTCAACTTCAGCACTGCTGGCTCATTATAATGTGGTATTTCAGTCATAATATCCTATTTTTTCCTTTATCAGTGCCTCAACAATGGTATCAGCTTATTATAAGAATGATAAGAAAAGCTGAAATTAAAAAAAAATTATATTCTAAAGGTATTCTTCTGATTAAATAAAAGGATAATAAGCATTAACTATTGAAAATAAAGAATGTTTCCTTTTTGAATTCTAGATGTTTGGGGCATGGTGATGTTTTTGTTCAGGTTGAGAGGCAGCTGATGTAGTGAGGGTACTTATCCAGAGCCAGGGTTCACAGGTCATATCTCTGTATAAAGAATAAATAGGAGAAGGAATATGGCATTTAGGACCTAAGTAGCTGTTGTGCTCTGACAGATCTTTCATCCTTCTTAGAGTGCCATTTGGGTTAGATGCCCATTTGAAATGTCTTATAATATTCAGGAATCATAGACTTTTGGTGTTGTCCTTGAAACAGATATTCAAGTCTAAGTGGGAAAACAGTGATTTTTATTTGCTTGGGATTTTCCTTTTAAATAACTGTATATTGTTCCTTGACATGGCTTTGGCATAGTTCAGTAAAGGGAGGAATTTACACCAAGGCTCCTCATCTCCATTCCCTCACCTTTCCTCCCCCAAGAAAACCCCAACCCCTTTATTCAGCAGCTCCCAGTGCCTCAAAAGAAACAATTGTGGCTTAAGGAATGAGATGCTACCAGCAAACAGTGCAATAACTCTTCCCTAATTCAGTCCACTTCTCCAGCTACTGTCAATTACTCATATGAAAACCAATTTTAAGTGTATTCTTCAAGGTTAAATTCCCCCGAAGCCCGTGGACTGCTGCCAGGGGCTGTGAACCCTTCATGCAGGTCACCCGGTATCTGAATCTTCTGTTGCAAATCACTGCTCTCCCCATTACTCCTTTGGCATGTACCTGATTTGGTTGACATTTCCATAATTAATTTATAACAGCAATAACCCTGAGATAAGCCTATTTATAGATTTGTGCAAGCTGTATAAGACTATAGATAAAATCTTGCTTCATTAACATATTTAAAGTACTTGGGAGACTCTTGCCTGATAGTGTAGTTGGTGTGATTATCAAATTATACGACGAAAAGCTCAAGTGTTTAATGTGCATTCAGTGCCTATAAGCTGCTTTCCACTTGAGATCACAAGGGTAATTCAGGGGACACAAACGCCGTCCTGGCTGTTGACCCAAGGAGTTCTGTGTACTGCCAGCCACTGTGGAGTTGGGGAAGGCAATTTCTCTTTTTCAGATATTTCCTTTCAGGAAATTTATGAATTCTTTGCATCCAATTCTCCGCAGTTATTTTTCTCCTTCTGTCATTGACATCAGTGCAAAGTCAAGGGTAAAATAATGCCAAATCAGAAATATACTCATTCAGCTCTCCCAGGTGTAAAAGTTATTTTATGGTTTGCATGCAAGAAAGAATTTGACTGTATGCATTTTTTTCTCTAAATCATCTACAATATCTTTCCTTTTTTTTTTTTTTTTTGGGTAACACAAAATGGGATTGTCTTTCCAAAAGTCAGAGACGTTGTGCACGGGAAAGAATGGTTTGTCTCTGTGCTGTGCAGGGGGAGCTTCCCAGAGAAGCCAGGTAGGCTGAGTGAGACAGAAAATACAGGCTGTGGCAGCAGCATGGAAATGATGCTCAGTTTGTGAGTTAGGATAAGGCACAGAGAGGGCAAAACAAGTGAGGTGAGTGGTGGCTTTTTAAAAATATGACAGCTTTGTGTCATGGCTCAACTCTGACACACGCCCTGATGAGTTCCTCCTGGCAGAGGCATCCCTGGGATATTTTGCCACAAAGCAAAGCGTTGCAGGAAGATCTGGGTTCCCCAGAGGCTGTGCTGCAATGGAGATCAGAGCTCCATGTGTCCTGCTGGGCGAGGAGCCTCTGACCACGCCACGCTCCTGGTGCTGCCAGATGTGCTCTGGGTGACTGATGGAGACTCCTCCTCTGTCCAGCTGCACAGGTAATTGCCCACCTGCAGCTGCCTGTGCCGCAGAGTTGTGCTTGTTACAGACCTTAAGATATTTAATTTGTAAACACTTAATAAAGCATAGCCTACAGTAGCTTGGCTGGTCTTATCTGTCAACCAAATCAAAATCAATATGTCCCCGGGGTATAAGCTATGATTGTCTGGGCTGCGGAGTCTAATAGGATTAAGTGTTTGGGACCTTCTCTAACATTACAGTCCACAATCCTAGTTAGAGAAAGTTAAAGACCAGCTTGCCACTGTAGCAGGCATGATTGCTTAGGGGTCTGAAAAATCATTAAAGCTTGTCCTCTTAAACGTTGATTGTTCCCTAGTGATTTATTGACAAAACACAAAAAGTGCTCTATACTGCACTCTAATTATATGTATGAGGCTAGGAAATCTCATGGGAAATTAAATAAAATTTACAGCTTGATGGTTTTATGCTCTTGGGAGACATACCTTCTTAATAAGATCTTATAGCTGGGAATATTTATGAGGTTAAAATCTGTGGGCTTGAGCAAAGACCTAACCTTCGCAAAGGGAGGGGCCTTTGTGTTTTTCTTTCAGTAAATAATTTCAGTGAAAAGCAAGGTAGGCAAAAATTACAATAAAGGGATGTAGTGGGAATTAGCGAGTCATTGTATTCATTACCTGTCAATAGGGGGAATTTCAGAGGTGGGGAAGGAGCCAGGGCAGCTGCCTGCCCTTTGTGACATTCTGGAGTTGGTGTTTGCACTCGGTTATCTGTGACATTCCTGTCGTGGCCAGGTGAGCCCACACAGAAGCTGTGAAGGCAAGTGACAGTCTAAGGCTTTCTAGCTGGGGAAGGTGTGAAAATTATTGTTACAGACATGTACATGTGTGCTGATATGTAAAGTCTTCTCTTGTGAGCAAAATAATTCCTAATCATAGAATCAGAGAATATCCAGAGTTGGAAGGAGGGCACTGCAATCCAACTCCCGGCCCTGCACAGGGTCAAACCTGCAGATCTGCAGCCTGGGCCGTTCTCAGTAAAACTGGGGAGCCCAAAGTCCTTGGAGATGTGTAGTAATACCATCTTTATATTTGGGAATGGTCAGAGCATTCCTGTGATCACATTTGTTATTGGACATTTTATTTTAAATTGGTAGCTTGAGACTGAATGGGGCTGATGAGAGCAGGACATCAGTACAGTGTAATAGTGTCACCAAATTCCCTGAGATGTGGAGACTAAATCTGTACAGAGTCAGCTGTATAAATAAAAGAAACATGTCCTTTTCTCACGAGCTAGAGCAATTATGGGAGAACACAAATAGAATCAAAGGTGGTAACAAAATTGGCCAGAAATCCCTAGTGAAGTTTTGAATGTTTTATTAAGTGGGACCCTTTGGAAGTTGGCCTAGGAGTAAAAACAAGAACACTTTCCTAGCGACTCTTCAAATGTAAATGATAATTAATATACAGGACAATTCTCTCTAGGCCCTGAAGCAGTTTTTGATTAAGGTACTTAACTGGGACTTTGGAGAATTAGGTGCACCACTTGATTTTGATGTAGAGCAGCTTTGCGATATTGGGCAAAGAATCGCATCTCTCCACGCCACAGTTTCCAAGTGCAGATAGGATTGTGATCCTTCCTTTATCTCCCTTCCTGTTCATCCTGTATTCTCTTTGAGGCAAGGACGATGTGCCAGGCTCCAGCACGTGGCCCCCAGCAGGGACTCTCTCTGTTGTTGTTGTCACAGCCACAACAAGGGGCTTGTCCTTTATCTCTGTAACTTCTGAACGTGTGCGGCGATAACTCTCACCAACTTTTCCCTGCTGTCATCCTCCTCTTGGTCCACAATGAAAACAGAAACAGCTTAATTAGAATATGCTTGACAGGGGTCCATGAAGAAAAGATGCAAACTCTCCTGGCTGCACAACTCGATTGTGATTATGTTGCTAATTAAAAAAACAAAAAACAAAAAACAAAAAAACAAAAAAACAAAACAAAACAAAACAAAAACAGCCAACAAAAAAATATCTTTCTTGATGCCCTTTTAAAAAGGCATGGGAAGGGGAGAGGGCAGAGGAAGGGTGTCACCTCCCCCTCTGTCTGAGAGATGATCTGTACTAATAATCCATGCCCTGGACTCCAGCTTCTCACCTCACTTACCTGGAGCAAATCAAAGGTAGCTCCATTAAAATGTATGAAAGTACCTGGATGCAAAATGCCTTGATGTTAAATGTAAGGAGAATAAACCTCTGTATATTAGCTACTCCTTCCCCCAAATCCTTCTAAATTCAGCAGCCATGTGAATCAGATGTGTGTTCCTGTAAGGCTGCCTTTTCATGTGACAGCTCCAATCATTTAGGGAGCCGACTTGCCTAATTTTGTATCCCCCCGCCCCACAGTCCTGCTCCCCCCATGCACACACCTTATCCTTACCCTCCTGCACACAATGAAACGTTTGATCAGTTCAGAGAGAGCTTAGAAAGCCTCTGCCTGGGATGAAGGAGAAATTTATTAGTGAAAGACAAGACTCCCTGATAATCAGGGAGTATTGAAATCCCTGATTTAATTTGAATATGGTACGGAGCATGTCTCTTCCTGCCTTCATTACTGCGAAGTCTGTGCCTGATAATGTGTCTTTTTACTTAAGGATATTATGCTGGGGAAAAAATGCTTGATGGGCCACTCTAGCTGAGGTGAAAAGGTTTTGGTATGTTTTAATAAAGATGGATATCACTAAGAATGTTTGAAATATGTGGAAGTAAGATTTGTTACAAGTTACAAATCAAAGCCTAAAAATGTCACTTATCTCCTAATGATACTTCTACACAGATTATTAATTTCATTTTAGGAGACCAATGAATGTTACATTTTTATGACATTGATTAAATGTCTCACTGCCGTCCTCCCATCCATCCTTTTCATTTTCAAAAATCCATATCCGACTTTAACAAAACCCAGCTCGTAAATTTGTGTTTTACTGCTCACCAAAGCAGAGTTGGATGGCAATTCGCCTGCTGACTTTGGATTTGCACTCCTCTTATCTCTCAGAATCACTGGTCTGCCTTGCTTTCTTTTTCCTGTCCAAACAGTATTTCACATGTGAAATGTGTTTTTCAATATTCTCTCGCTATCTAACATCTAAAAATGTGTTTTGGCATAGACAGCACGGCTGGTGCCACCAGGACTTCAGAAAGGGGCAGAGAAGCTGCTGCTCAGTGACTTGAGGAAAGTATCTTGAAATATTTTGGTAGCTCAGCCCAGCAGGAGCTGCAGCTCCAGCCCTCGGGTCACAGGGGCGATTCATCCTGCGAGAGACACAAAATGTGCAAAATTCCCTCCCTGCACGGACTGACCTGCCCCTGCTGTGGATATGGTTGGCTGGCATTTAGGCAAATTCCACGAGGCGCCAGACCACATTTATGACATTTTCCTTTCTTACTCTTGTAATGGCATTGAAGTTGTGTGAGGGAGAGGGACGGAAACTTCCTGTCCCTTCCCCACTCCTGTTCCTCATCTCCTCTCCCACCCACATTAAACTCTACCTCTGGCCTTACCACTTGCATATTTATAGTCTCTTGATCTCAGATGGGTAAGAAAAGATCACATGGGAAACAAATTAAGGCCAGCTCCAGTGAGAAGGGAAAGCCTTGGTCTTAGCTGTCCCTAACTTCAACCCTGCAGTAGGATCTGGTATTTTGAACACTATTGTGCCGCTGGGAACAAAGTCAAATTAGCAACAGCTTACATCCAACAGACAAAATCTAAAGAGAGCAGCAATGTTCAAAGAGTGTCTAATTGATATTGATTTTAACCTGCTTGTCTTAAACATTATTTCTCTCTTTGAGATGAGCCTCCTGCCAAGCCCTGCATCCCTCGGTGCAGGGGTGTGAGCAGAGCCTCGGTGCCTTGCCAGGGCCCCGGGCTTCCCTCTCTGCTTTTCTTAGGGTGCTGCTTCCTCAGGGATGGGCACGGCTTTGGCATGGGGTGTATCCCATGTCATCCAGCCTCGGTGCCGCTGTGACAGGAGCAGCCCCAGTGCCGAGTCCAGCGGTAGCAGCGGGCCCCGGACTCGCAACCAGGTCACCTCCGCAGACCCGTCCCTCAGAGATGTGGCTCTGGGAGACAGCTCAGACGAGCCGGGGCGGGCGGTGCTCCGCGGGTCNGCCCTCCTGCCGCTCCCCCGGCCCGGGAGAGGCCCTGCGTGCGGGGGCGATGCGGCAGCACACGCCAGCTCTGGTCCCTTCTCCCTCCTCCCTCTTCCCTCACGTCGCACACTCAGACACATGGGATGTTTCATAAAGAAAAAATATGGCATGTTTACAGAGAGAAATTTCAAGAAGTGTTAATTTAATATGCTAAAGTGTTCCCTTCAGCATTTTACCTTTGTTGTTGTTTTCACAAAACAGCCAAGACTAAATAATGAGCCCAGAGCTGTGCCCTTTGGTAGTGTGATACCTCATTACCCACGAGCGGCCTCCATCTGCCCTCATGGCTGCACAGGGAGCCATTACGATTATGATGGAAATCTCAGAAGCCATTACCAAGATGCAACAGAGGGCCTACTGCAGACAGCCTAATGGACTAATTTGTAATTGGGAGAGGGAAATGACTTAGCGAGCTCAGGCTTGATTTTGATGAGTGTGGAAGTGCGCATGCTAAATGTGATAAATGAACAGGAATGCTTGTTTGCGCAGTGGGTTTTACAAGGCCTTCAATCTCTCCTGGGGATCGGAGGCGTGCTGACAAGTCTTGAGAAGCGAGGAGGAAAGGGCTCAGGGGAGGCGACGGAGATGCAAAGAGAGTAGCTAAGGATAAATCGGTGAGGAAAACTAATGGCAATAAAAACCCAAGGAAATGGCTGCGTCTGCCAGGAAAGCGGTAATTAGGATGCTTTTTGCGTGCATATCTTTAGCTATTAAAATCAAAAATGAGAGTACACCATGGCATTTGCTAAGTTAAAAAAGAAGAAAAGAAAATACCATGTAGAATGAAAGGCAAGCAGTGTTTTAAACCTGCAACTTCTGTCCAAAAGTGCAGCCATGTCTATAATCAAGCCCATTTGTTGAGCACGAAGTGCTGGTGTGACAGAAGAAGAGATTCCTTCACTGAAGATCCTTCACAAAACTCTGCCCCATCACTGGAAGTGTTCAAGGCCAGGTTGGATGGGCTTGGAGAAACCTGGTTTAGTGGAAGGGGGTTGCAACTTGATGGTTTTAAGGGCCCTTCCAACATAAACCATTTATGGTTCTGTGATTCTAAGAGAGGCCCAATAGCTGCAGTGGGAAGGTCCTGAGGCTTTGCCCTGGCAGCACAAAAGTTAGACAGAGTAATTGTCCCCAAACAGACCAGAGGAGAGCACTGGAACCTGGTTCTGGGTGCTGCCCCAGCCCTGTGGAGGCTGAGGTAGCTTTGGTTTGAGCTCTGCAATCTGCAGGAAACATCAAGGAAATGCATATCCCAGGGTCTCTGCCGAGTTTTGTCTGGAAGAACCTTTTGGGGTGGTTTTTTTTTCTCAATCTGTTGCACTACTGCGACGCAAGAGTGCGTGCATTGCCCTGAGTTTCCTGTCGGATCTCTGATTGTAAGGATTGCCTGGAATAACACATGCACATAGATTCACACTGCATGGGGCCCAGATGTTTGGTTTCCTCCTGTGGTTTTGCTTATACCAGGGCATGATTCACACCAGTCACTCTTAAGTTTATGCTTAGGTGTGTTGTGTAAGGTTCTTGTGCAGCTTTTGCAGTGATTAGAGTTAATTTCTCTCTGGTTTAATATCCTTTGTCAATTTGAGGTACAGAGCAAGGGAGAGTGGTGAGAGCACCACAGGATGTGCACAGGTAACCAAAGCCATTGCAAAGTAAACAGAGATGGGCAAAGGACCACGTATGTGCTGGAAATGCCCCGTGTCCAGCCCAGTGATAGGGTTTTGTTTGTTGTTTGCCAGCTACTGAGGGAGATCCCAGATCTGACATCCCAGAATGGCTCAGACCTGCTGGACATGGCAACACATCCAGTGAATACTTTTGCATTTTTAGTCAAATGGCACCATGGTTTATTTCCTTCCTCTTCTCCTCCTTTTTCTCCCTGAGAGCATGTTACACGCCATTATTGCTAGACAAGGAATCATTTATGACATAAAGGTGCCGAGCTTTAAGACACTAAAGGTACAAGCCGTTATCTGTTATGAGCTATAGACTGTTCCACTTTACATCCATTTATCCTATCGAAGGGCAGATCATGGGCTGCTGCTGATGCCAGCACAGAGGTTGTAAATAAACCCAACTGCCATTCAGCAGGCCAAAGTTAGGAATTTATTTATTTGATAGTTGTTTACTTTTTTTCTTGTTTGCAGATGAATAGGATGTAATGAGGAAGAACAAGAGCAGAACTTACATTCTTGTAGCCTGTAAATGCCCTGGTTCTGCCATGGAGTGGAGTCTGGGTTTCTGGATGTTTGTGCCTGTGGCTGATGGCTCCTGATGTGACCGGTGTGTTTTAGCAAGGGAGCAGCCTGTGACTCCAGAGTGCTGCTGGTGACTTTCTGACCCTAAGCAAATAATTTAATCTCTGAATATCTCCTGACAGAGTTTACAGTTCCATCTGTAAATAGGGGATGTTAACATTGTCCTGCTTGGAAGTCTGTCAAGAGGCTTTAATTCATCAATATTTGTGAAACACTTTGAGCTGCCATATAAATACAAGTCATTAATCTGTCTTATCTAAAAATCTATTGAGGTTCAATCTTAATACAGACATATTCTAGATAACTTTGTTCAGGTGCTAACAATCAAAAAATCATTCCAAAACAAGTTTATGAAGGGGTCTACTGAAGTTGAGTGCATGTTAAAAAGAAAATTTAAATCTCCTTAATGTTTTGACTGCGCTCATAAATGAGGAATGTTGTTCTGCAGTAATTCATACCAGACCTGGGGACACACAACCCCGTGCCTTTGGATTAACCAGTGTGCACAATGTGGAATGCACACCAGCTTCAGGGGGGTTGCTGGCGTTATGCAAGATGCAAGAGGAAAATAATGTCATTTGAAGACCAGAGAAAAAGAAATAACATTTTTTTTCCCTAATTCACTCTGCTTTCAGTGTATTTGAATAAGACCACAGAGGTGGAGCCTTTAGGTAACACTAACGGGAACTTGCTCCCTCCTTCCTCCATGTGGTTTCCCTCTAACCATTGGCACTTGTTCCTTGTTGTCCCCACATCACTCCCTGGCTTTTCTTCTCGTCAGAGTCAGCCCAGAGGCTGCAAGGGTGTGCTACAGCCTTGGGTTTGGGGTGGAGAATTCATAAAACCCATACATATATATCATTGAGGTCCTTATGAACAAAGTCTTCAGGGCCTAAAGCTTCTGCTTTAATGCTCTGGCTCTGTTGAGCCTAAGACAATGGACCTCTGATGAGTATTAAGCAATAATGTTAACAATAAAAATAGGAAATTGTTGATTAATCAAAATATGTACATGAAAGTTGACATATATAGCCAGCAGTATTTGACCTCATAATTAAATTACTTGTAAATATGTATGGATATGTTAATGCGTTTACTGTCTGATTTCAAAGGATTCAGTGTTCAAGAAAGTGACATTTTTGTGAGTAACTGTTTCCATTGAGTGGATGTGTTCAGCTAGACCTGCCAGACTGGGCTGTCTTAGCAGAGCGCCGAGGAGATCGTGCACATGCCCTCAGACACTCATGTCAGTCAATCACTCACATTTTCCCTCTCCACCACTTTATCTTTCCATTTTTTCTGCTTTCCTTCTTCCCCATCCTCCAGAACAGGCTTGCAGCTCCCAGTGAACTAGAACTGCTGTGTTACTGATGCATGACCAGCTCTCTCTTCTCACAAGTGGAAGTGGAGAACACCACAATAGGGATCTTCATTCTGTGTAAATCTGCACAATCCTGATGAGCTTCATGATGCTGTGTGACTTACACCAAATAAGAAATTAGCCTCCCCTTCTCACCAACTACACATAAGCATGAAAACATCCTTTTTATTAGGGTCTTCACATATGTGTTTATTAGCATCTCCCCTTTCCTTTTAGTTCTGCATTTTACCAGGAGTCACTCCAAGACCCTTGGTGTTCGTAATGTGGAGATTTATCTTGGCCCGTTTCCATGGTGACACCTAAAAACGAGTCATTTCGAGGTGCTGACCTGTCCTGTGTTATTTCATACGTGTGAAACATCAACATTTTGACTGCTTTGGTGTTTCCTCTGAACACAGAGGTACGTCAGTGTTCGGAGCCTTTAATAAATAGCCGTGTGTGGGTGCTGTTTGCATTGGGAGGATGCCGAGGTGGTAACAAAAGCATCACAGTTACACAAGGCACCTGGGAGCAAGGAAGGGAGACGGAAAAGAACAGTGCAGTATAAAGCAGCCTTTTCTCTCATAAATACCTGGCTGAGAAACAACTCCATGGAATATAAAAGTATGACAGTGTGGATGTGGATGTGTGTGAGTGACGGAGGGTCCAGCAGAAAGCTGGCTCTGAGACCTAAATGCTAAACTACCTGAAGTGGAGAGGTTAGAGTTTATTCCCAGCTCTGCTTACTGGGTCACGGAGAGCAGCTGGAGCAGAAAATTGTATGCAGGAAGGAGGGTGAGGGCGAGGGGTAGCGCTGGCTCCAGGGGCTGCAGGGAAATCAGGGCTGGGGCGCCTGTGCCAAAGTGGATTTCCTGGGAGGGGAGAGCCTGGCCAGGGGGAAGGAGTGGGAGCAGCAGTCAGGGGCCTTTGAAGAGAGCCAGTAAATGTCTGCATGGGCACAGTGAACTGCCTGGCAGGGTAACACACGTAGGAGGGCTCTTCTGCAGATATTTCATACGCACTAAGGAATGTGCATTTTTAATGACTGCAAATAGGATGGATCTGAACGTTACGTTGCTTTTGTAAGACAGCAGCTCATTCCCTGGTGTTGGGATATTTCTGCCACACAGAAATAACTAAAGGACAACTTGGGGTTTACCACACTTTCCTGATTTAGCATGTTCTGTGATTGTTTTGCATGTTGGGATCTGTTCTCATCGCAGTTAATAGCTTCACATTCAGACTACCAACCTCAACGTTTAGCAGTATACACTGAATATAGGTGATGTGCATATATTTTCCTTTTTTACTCATTTAGACATTTTGGTACATCCAGGAATGGGACTAGCAGACAGTTCCTTTAAAAGAGAAGGGGAAATGTGAGGTGTGTTGGAGGGGAGGGCCTAATTTTAAGTGCTAGTCAACTGCAACAACTGATAATCTGGAGCCTGTTCAAACCCATTTAGAGAACCGTTGAATTTTTAAGTGCCTTTTGATTCTCTCTTTCATTTATTTTAACTGATCTGCAGGGATTAGGAGCTTGGTAGGGGAACACCATAATGCTTGCCAAAATGTGTGAATAATTAGAACGCCAACGATGTGTGCCAGATAGGAGAGGAGTATTCACACTTCTGATTAGATTCACTGAAATACTGTTGTAAATCATGGCTGCCAAGGTAACTTCGGGCTCTGTGAAGTTCCTGCTGCCACTGGAGCCAGCTGTGGTGTGGCAGAGCATCCAGCTCCCTCCAACCGTAGGTGGGCACGTTTTGAGGAGCTGATTTGTTCTGCTGTGAGGCAGAGAGGGCAGAGGTTTGGAGGTGTGGTGTCACACAGGTTGAGCAGACAAGTTTCAATGCTAACACCTATGTGCTTACTACTGGAAATCAGGTGCCTAGAGGACAGGTTACTGCTCAAAACCTGAGGGTTCACCAGCATTATGAGAATCTTTGCATTTCCCAGAACAGACTTTCGACAAATGTCAGTAGTAGGTACAATGGCCTAGGGAGAAAAAAGTGAGATAGGGTTTATCTGGCTTCCCTTTTCTTAATCCATAATCCTCAGGGAGCTGCGAGGAAGAACAACCTCTCCCTGATGCTCTGCAGCACTCCTGCACACAGCCAGAGTGCCATCCCAGGCCTGCCTCTGCTGCCCTGTGTGCACCCAAAGGCTGCCTGGAGCAGTGGGTGGCCTCCGGATTGCAGTGCTGGACAGGTGTTTTACAGGCAGATCATAGCACTGATGCCAAAGGTGGATTAAACTCCCAGATATCTTTAAAAAACCCAAGCATTCTTAATGGTATGCCTTTCCTTTCCTGTTTTCACACATTTGGTCCCCAAAACAACATACAGCAGAGTCAAGAGGAGAAAATGGGAGTGTGTGTCCCCAGATGAGGGGCTGAGTGAGAGCTGGAGCTCACTGGAGCATTAAATCACACCCACGCACCGTGCAGCTCGCCCCGTGATGTTAACAAGAGCTGCGCTTGCCAAGGAGAGCAGCACACCTCAGAGTTATGGGAGAGAAATTCCACGTGAGCGAAGAATGCCCAGCACAGCAACTCACACCGTCCTGGGAGCCCCAGCTGTCACTCTGCCTTTGGACTTTCTGCCCTGGGAGATGGAGCAGGGCACCTCTGGGCTGGACAGGCAGTGCCTGCTGACTCTGCAGGGTCAATGGCCAGCTGGATCTGAGCCAGCAGTGCCCTGGAGCCAGGAGGGACATCCCTGTCCTGGGGACACCAGGCCCAGCAGTGCCAGCTGGGGCAGGGAGGGGATTGTCCTGCTCTGCTCTGGGCTGGGGCAGCCTCACCTCCAGAGCTGGGGCAGTTTGGGCACCACAGCATAAAAAGGACATCAAGCCATTAGAGAGTGTCCAGAGGAGGCCACGAGGATGGGGAAGGGTCTGGAAGGGCCTTAAGAGGAGCGGCTGAGGGCACTTGGAATGTTCAGCTGGAGCAGAGGAGAGGGAGGGGAGGCTCATCACAGGTACAACTTCCTGGTGAGGGGAACAGGAGGGGCAGCTCTGATCTCTGCTCTGTGTGACAGGGACAGGGCCCAGGAACGGCTGGAGCTGGGCCAGGGAGGCTCAGGCTGGAGATCAGGGAAAGGTTCTTCCCCAGAGGGTGCTGGGCACTGCCCAGGCTCCCCAGGGAATGGTTCCGGCCCCGAGGCTGCCAGAGCTTCAGGAGCTCCCAGGGATGCCCAGGGTGGCATTGCTGGGGGTCTGTGCAGGGCCAGGGGCTGCACTGGATGATCCCTGGGGGTCCCTTCCCACTCAGAAGCAGCACCATTTCCCTGGCACCCTGCTCCAGGCCGGGATAACCCCGCACAGAGCTCCCAGATGTCCCTCCTTCCCCTCCCTTTGGAGCTTCCTGTGTGAGGAGAGCGAAGCTCAGCAGCAGCAGAAGGCACATCCCATTTCCCAGTTTCTGATTTCTCCACCCTGCTTCCTCCATCAGGTCTGAAGGTAAAGGCCAGCCCAGAGGCACCATCTGGGTAAGGACTTTAAAGCCAGTCTGGATGAGTTGGGTGCAGGCTGAAAAGGGTGCAGTAGATGGGGGAAGAGGTTTTTTAGGGGACAACCCTAAAAATTTTGTGTGGTATTTTCTTCTTTTCCATAAAACACTCTAAAACTGTTCTTACAGCCAGCACAGCTCTACTCAGAACTGTAGTAGTGGAAGGTACTGTAGGCTCAGGGCATCATTCATGGTAAAGGGCAAAAATCTGGGAAATACCATGATTTTGGAACTTACATAAAAGTATCTGCGAAATTTGATTAAAAGGAGGGAATTTTTGTGTTGCTATTTCAATGATTTAGAACTTTTATTAATTTTTCCTCCCTTTAATATGAAGCTTTTGGTTCTCTTGGTTTTAAGTTGTCATTCTTTAACCACACTCCGTTTTAGTTATGCCATATTCCTATTTCAATGCGCCATTTTCCTATTTTTCCTCTTAGTTTCCCTTTTTATAAGTGGATCGCTTGAAGCCCAGAAATTTTAATAAATAAATAAAAAGAACTCAATATCTATCTTTCAGAAAGTCCAGAAAGATGGTAAGGAAAAACACCTTTCAGAATCAGAGCTGTTTGTTATCCCAGCACTTGCAGAAGCCAGTGCAGCACGTGCGAGTAGGGCAAGGCTTGTGCTGCTGCAGAAACAGCTTTGTAGTCAGTGCAGTGCTGTCTGGAGCTGCCCTTGTTTCCCTCCTCGGTGAGACACAAACCCCCTTTGAAGTGCAGCAGCAATGCAGAGTACAAGGGTAAAGGATCAGGAAACAGGACATGACAGAGGATGGCTTGTAAGCCAAATGGAATGGAGAAAATGAGCAACACATGAGGGATGTAAAGAGAGGGGAGAGACACATCAAAATCACCAAACCATCCCTGATGCCTTTAGAAATGGAGAGAGACAGGAGAAATAATACATATGACTCCCTTTAAATCATAAGAATTGTTTTTCACAATTCAGTGGAAGTCTGAAGGAGATTTCTGTGGAAGGCTGGGAACCTTCTGAAGTCCCTGAGAACCGCTCGGCACAGATTAACATTTGGTGAGGGGAGAAAAAATACCTTCAGCAGTGCTTGGCCTTTTAACGGCACAGTCAGCTGGTCACACGGCGAAGGTGTTCCTCTGTGAAAGGTCACAGTCAATACCTGACACCTCTGGGGCCTTGTCCCCTCTCCTTCATGTCCCGTGTACCCAGTTTTACCTGTCAAAACCAGTTGAACAAATTACAGTTCGTGTCACTGTTGGAAGCCAAGAGTCTCTGCTCTCCTTTGCCATTCCTGCCTCCCCACCTGCTGCAGGTGCTCTGAGCTCTGGGGGTTATTTTTGTGACACTGCACAAATAGCCTGAACTGTCTCACCGTAATACTTGGATGGGTTCAAACTTGGTATCCAGACATCTGATTTCTGACAGCAATAAATTGGTCAGAGGTTTTCCTGTTTGACTTCCTGTCTCGATGTTGTCCATCCGAAGAAAATAGTCTTGGAAATGTCTGAGTAAAGACATTTTTTTCCCCTTGTGAATGTCACAGACTGAGTGTTGGCAAATAGTGAGGACAAAAGGAAGCTCCCCTGATGAGCAGGTCTGTGGTGGGTGCCCTTGGGTGGAGGTCTTTTTCCAGCAGTCACTGACAGGACACTGGTCTAGATGGGCCCTTGGTCCCACCTCCAGCAGCTCCTGAGGTGCATCATCCTCCTTTTTCCATACTGATCCGCCTGAAAGGATGGCTGGGAATTCTGAAGAACTGGAAATTAATTTTAAAATGGTGCTTTAAAACGATTATTTTTAACTGAATAAATTTATACGTTGCAAGAATGTGCCTTATGTATTTCCAAAGATTTATGGGTCTGAGCCTTCCCTGCCAGCCGTGTAAATTAGGAGTGATTTTGCTCCAGTTGTGCTAGGCTGAGTTAATCCTAAATGAAGAGAGACTCTATTCCCTAAGTGTGTAGCTTTTCAAAGAGAGGCATGAGAGTGACAGTCCTAGCAAAATCACTTTAACAGCTGGATTTTACCACTGGCACCTTTTAAAACCCCAGCTCATCATCTGAGATCCCATTTTACACAGCAAAAGGTACTTGCTGGCCTGTCCACTTGCATTGGCAGCAGCTCGAGCTGCTAAGGATGATGGAGCCTAGGGCTTTGCTGGTGGGGAATATTTTCCACATCCCATCTGCATCCCTGTAGAACTTGACCATTAGTCAGGCTACTTCTAAATGATGCATCTCTTTTAGAGATTTCAACTGATAACAAATGAAAGAGCATTTTTTTCCTTCCCTCATTATGCAGGCAGCTGTGTGACAGCGTTCTGACAAACTGTGTTATCTCAGGCTTCCAGCTGCAAGCTGTTCTCATCAATACTGCTGCGAGCTGGTTCCTACTAACCCTTGTGCCTTTATGCCCATTTTTATCAGAATTTAATTTTAATGTGAGGACAGCCAAATATAATGCCAGATGTGGGAAGCAGATAGTTTCCTTTGTACAAGAACATAGCAGGGGAGGTCTTCTAAAGGACCGGCCACACGGTGTGCATGGGGACGGGGCTGGAATCATTATGTTTCATTCCTGGGGCTTATTCTTTTTTTTATTAGTATTATTATTGTTATTCTAAAGTTGCCATTTCAACCTTTGCTCACATTTGCCTTGGCACTGAACTGGAAAGAGAAATTAAACAACAACAAAAGAGCTATAATTTAGGAGAAAATAGAAAAGGCAGCGTGCATCCCTGGTCCCGAGTTCGCGGTGTGCCGAAGGTGCTCAGATTGCTTTTATCCTGACTCCTTTCAGCTGGTCTGAAGAACCAAAGGAAACTGCAAAACAGCTGCAGGAAAATCTTGTTTGACATTACTGAAATGACTATTTCTGAAAACGTGACCTGGTTCCCCCAGCTACAGCACCCCAGCCCAGGTAGGGAAGGTACCAGCAAATCTGCGTAGGCTCAGGACACAGAAGGATGGAATCCTTCTCCCTGTAGCACTGGGCTGTTTTTCTCAGTTTACAGCACAGAGCTGGATTTTGACAGAGAGGCTGAATGTTGTTGAAAAATCAGTTCCAGCTTTGCTCAGTTGCAAGGGAAAGGAGCCAAGCCAAAACCGAGTTGCCCTTCACAATTTTTATTCTAATAGGAATGAAAAAACCAGCGTAAGAGAGGAGTGCCCCTTTATCCTCGTATTTTAGTCATCACTGGAAACGCTGAGGCCTCCAGACCTGTTGGGTGTTTACTGGTAGGTGGAGGGATTTGTCTGGCCAGGCTGGTGTGGGTGTGTCAGGCTCCATCTCCCCCAGCCACAGCCCAAACCATCCTCACACATTTTGTGTGCACCTTTCATTTTGGGTCGGCACTTCCCAGTGAGGTTCTCCTCAATTAGCACCAACCTCCCTAAATGAGTGGCGTGCAGGATCGTGTGTGACTTGTGCTGACCCTGGACCTTTTCACAGGTTTTTAACTCATTTATGATATTGAGCAACCACTCATTGCACTTCAGCAAATCAAGTTACAGTCCCAAAAGAATTCGTTTCATGCTCTTGAGTGGTACAGTAATTTATTAGTCCAGGAATTCTCGTAATTTGGTGCTCTATTTTAAGTAGTTCAAGTCAAATTAATAGGAGGGTTTTCTTTAGAAGTAATGTCATCTATGCCTATATATAGAAAAGCTATCATGTTAATTAGGTTTATACTATTTTAAAATAGGCACACAGACGTGCAGACGTTTGTGTTGATTTGGGTACTTAATGCAGGCCCCATTGGCCCAAATTACTGCTTTGCTCCTGCAGCTTTACACTCTCACAGACACGTGCACACATCCTTTTGTCCAGGACAAAGAAAATCCACTTGTGTCTAACAAGGAGAGTGGAATAAGATGTAAGTTTATTGAATAAGCAGGGAAAAATCACATTAACCCCATAAAATACACAAGGTACACACTGGGAAGACCTTCTTTACAGCTACTGTGGAAAAATATCTGTTCTTGTCAAAAGCTGTCCTGCACTGCCAGTGAAAAGGTATTAGGTGCAGGTGTCAAACATGCCTAATGAGGCATGAGGAGTCGACAGCCAAATAACAGAGATTATAGGTACAGAGGATTGTGAATGAAGTGTGAATAGCAGCCAGGATGTATGACTGACACAGAAAAGAGGAGAAGACAGGCAAGAAGAAAGAAGATACATCACTCACTTAAGGAGAATGGACATTTTGAATCACTTGATTGATATCTTCCCATCCAGTAATCCTACAACTTTTAAGATCTACATTTAAAAATAACCTAAATTGTTCCTCCAAGAAATCATGAGTTTATTATAGGTCTTCAGGGTATTTTGCCTAACTCTGAGAGCCGAGGAGAAACATAATAAATGGCTCTGTGTGTGTTGTATGAGCATGATGAAAGTTCGGGCACACCAATCTGCACTGCCGAATCAACAGCCTGGTTATGAAGTTAGAAAAGTTTCAGGTAGCAGTATTTAAAACCCAAACTCTGACTCATTCCATTCCCATCTAGAAGTACGTTGTAATTAAATTGCATGTAACAGCACCTCCATTTCATCTGGAGGCAGATATGAAGGCCAATTTTTAAGGAATTGTTTTGGGGAAAGTGGATGTTCCTGATTTTTTTTTTTTATTGCCCAGCCCTCCTCTCCATCTGCTGCTTTCTTCTGTTGGATGGAGTCAAAAAGTCTCTTTATATCTAATCCATAAATCTACAATGCTTAAGATATGAGTAATTTTGCAGATGAAATTCCAAATGCTATTGGTGTTATGAAAACATCTGGACAGCCAGTGTCAGAGTTAAAGCTTTACCCCTGATATATTTCCATCTGAACAGAAAGCTCCATGATAAGAAGCTGTTGCGCCTTTCTTTGGTCTCTGTCTAACTGAAACAGTGGGGTAATATTTGAAGTTTGTATCTGTAAGAAGGATACCTTGCCTTTTGGCTAAGAAAAATTATTATCCTGCTCAGATAATTCATGCTGTTGGCACATTCAGAAACAGCCTGGGGGCTCAGGCTTGCTTCCTTTGAACTCGGTGGGAGTTTGGGGATTGACTTGAATGGGAGGAGGTCCTTGGGCTCTGGGTGTATATTGTACCAGCCAGGCTTTTTTTGGGCTGCTGTTGCCACTCGGAGCATCCGTGGCCAAATGGAGCTTTAGATACGAGGCCTGTTGGGTTTTCTTTGCTGGCTAAAATGAGCAGAATCTAAACCTTAATGGACTGATGAGGGTGAAGGCAGAGACACCCAACTTGTCCTGAGCTAAACAACGCAAATGGATTGCTGTGACCGCTGCTAAAATCAGGGAGAGTCTGGTGAGGTTTGCAGAGTGCTGGGAGGAACCCACATCCCTCCTTCCTCCATCCCTTCCTGCTCCCAGCGCTGCTCCCGCGGGCCTGGGGCATTGGTGGGGACCAGCAGGGGATGGGTGGTGTCCTGCACTCGAATATTCCAGGAGTAATTGCCTGATTGAACGTGGCAGCAGATGGCTTTTTTCTCCCTCCACCTCGCTTTTCCCTTCAGGTTTTCAATACATGAATAACGAAAGTTATTTAAAACCAACAACAATAACAATAACAACCCCCCCACCCCCCTCCCCAAGCCATGCCAAGAGGGAATTGTTTCCCCTCCGGATAGAGAGCTGGATAAATGCAGTAATAGGTAGCCCGCCTCCATTCCGGGGGTGGGGAGTGTTGACTGCTGTTTGCTCATAGCCCAGCGGTGTTAACAAGCCGTAGATTGTTAGTGACAATCACACACTCTCTGGCACTTAAAGCAGAAGGCTTGATTTAATCGCAGAGCTGTCATTTATTATTCTGTTGTGCTATTCCACAGGGGGAAGCGACTGATCAAGCGCCTGCTCCCCAGAGCAGAGGGCTCTTTTTTTTTCCCCCTTTTTTTTTTTGTTATGTCTAAATCCTCAATACAAATTGCAGTATTTCTGGACTCCCAGCGGGACCCATTAGTGCCTGTGGGGCATTAAAGATCATTAATAGTGCTGTCAGATGGGGAGAGAGGGAGAGAGAGGGAGGGAGAGGGAGAGGAAGCTGGCGAGCCAGCCAGTTGCTGAGCTTTCTCAGAAATCGGAAATTAATACATCTGCTTCATTAATACTGGCCTGTGTTTGATGTTTGTTAGCTGGCGACTTTAATGATGTAGGTTAGCACCAGTCGGGCACTTGCATGAATTGGATTCTTTCAATTACCTAAAGTTCCTTTTCCCCATCCTCCACCCCCCTCTTTCTCTGCCCAAAAAGTCAGCCCTTAATTAGCAACTCTAAAAGAAGAGGGAGAAGCAGGAAAAAAGGCTGGATTTTTCCTTCCCCTCCCCAAGTGTGACAGCCATGATTTGCAACCTTGCCGGTATCCCATTAAGTGCAGCTCTCTTCCAAGCATTTAACTGTATGGTAATGGAGAAGAAATGTTTTAATCACTGTGAACAACATGTTAATCAGTGCTGTGACTGAACACTAGGTATTAATTGGGTTAGGGTAAAGTGTTAACGTCTGCATCCAAGAATGCTGCTCTCGAGTGCGAAGAAGACACGGATTCAGTGCTTTTGGCAGCTCCCAATCCCCAGGCAGCTGTGACTGGCGGGGTGACAGGGAGTAAGGAATGGGTTCAGCCCAGCCAGAGATGGAACTGCCTCGTGTCTCCAGCCTTCATCCCCTTCCTTCGACCAGCTCTTGTGTCCAGCAAAGTTTATCCAAGACTTCTCAGACTTCTCCTGATAAACTCAGCAGCCCCTTGGCTTTGCTTGGATGTGTCCTAGCCCAGGGCTCTGAGCTCCTTGCATGGCTTGGGGATCTTGTCAAGAACATGCACGAGCAGTTTTCTCTGGATGTGCTCCACGCATCCCTGATCCTGGGCATTGTGTAACCTCCGTGTCTTCAGGCATCCCAGGACAGAGGATGTGGATGTGTGCAGCCTGCACGGTGGGACTGAGATGCTCCAGTGAGAGTCAGCGTTGCTCTCCTGGCAGCTGTTCCTCTCAGAAAACCTGGGTGAGAGGCCCAGCCTGCATCAGGAGGGAGGAAAGCTGGGCTAGTGATCAGCAGCTGCCGAGGTGCTGCTGCAGCTTTCTGCAGAACTGCCAGGAGAGAGGAGAAGGCACAGCCTGAGGTTTGTGGCAGACTATCAGATAACAGCCTTGGTGCTGCAGTGCTGCTCCTGCCTCATGTGTGGACTGTGCCTCGAGACTGTCACTCTCCTCCTGTCTTCTCCCCACTTGGAGAAAACAGCATCTGGTACCTGCACCCTTCCAGGCCTTGGAAGGCAGGTCTTCGAAGGAATTTCCATGGAAGGCATTTGCAGAGCAGGAGGTGCTCTTTGCCTGGCAGCTGTCCCGTGGGCAGTTCAGCTGCAGCTGGGTCTGGTGGGACCACAGCAGCACAGGAGCAGCAGTACAAACAGGAATGGGCCTCAAATCAAAATAGGTGCTTTCAGGATGGGCATTGTTTCGTTTGTTGCCCTGGGAGTAGTTCTAAGTGCAGCTGCAGTGGCAGTTGTTTTCCGTGAAGAATCCACCACTCCTGGAAGTCGTTCTGTAAAATGGTCCAGCAGCAGTGACTGATTTATGCTGTTTAAGAAAGAACCTCTCTTGTTACTCAGCTAGCCATGAACCATTTGCAACATGGATAGTGGGGGACAAAACCCAAATAAAAAGAAAAATCAGATGCTTTTTGTTTGGTGATTGCCTTTTCTTTAGGGCTAAAACTAGACTAAAGATTAGACTAAAATCCAGAAAAGAAACTATATTTTCCCAATGTCCACGACACCTTTCCTTGTTCTTCTTTAAGAACAAACTCCAAGCCACAGATAATCTGTGAGGAGACCAGGAGCCATTTTCTGGCAGAGATCATCTTTAGGTGACTGCTCAGGATGCCCAGGCTGCTTGCCAGGCACGGCTCAGGGCTGGGGACATCAGCAGCTGCTGTCCCCTCCTGTCTGTCCCACAGGAGCTCGGGGCCCTGCTGCCTCCCCTCCCTGCTGAGCTGGGGCAGAGCAATCCTGCTGCTCCCTTCCCTGGTGAGGGAGCTGTGCCCTGGTTGATACTGGTGTAGATGACAGCAGACTGGTTAATTTCGGACGTTACCCAGTCTGAAGGTCATTGCCATCTACTCTGGCATGTTCAGTGTTGCCTTGTGATGCTAAAACTGTGCTGTGAGGGCTCGTGTTGCTCCCTCGCCTCTCTGCTCTGCATGTTCTAGCAGAAGTGTTCTCTTACACGTCACATTTTTTCTTGTACCATCATATGGTGTGAACAACCTCCTGTCAGTGACTTCATGGGACAAGTCACAACTTCAGCTTTCCTGTGGCGTTGCTAAAACATGATGTTATGTCATGTGTAGGTTGTCCCAGTGCTGATACTCTTTCTACTATGGCAAGGAGAACTAAAACAGTGGTTCCATGGAAGGTGAATCTTGATTTGGGATTTATTTTTGGATTTTAAAAAGTCCATGGTCATACGACACAAAGTGCTGATGTCCTAGAAACCCTCTGACTCTAATGTAGTCACAAATTTAGAAGGGATAACTTTGTCCTGGAAGACTGCAGCTGGACCCAGCACTGTCATCCTGATTTCACCACGAACCAGGCATCACCTTTCTCCTCAAACAGGAATAGAAGTATTTCTTGCCAGTTTGTTCCTGCCCAATTCAAATAAAATGCATGTTGCCAGAAGATGTAGCAGAGTGGTCATCCTAAAGTAAGGAATATGAAACTATGGTCTGATGCTTTCAGCATTTAAAATCATTCTTCATGGCGTGATACGAGTGTGCATTTTTTTATAGATACGAAATTATTTCACTAAATTATTTCCCACTGAAACTCTCATCCTTCTGGTTCAAGGCGAGGAACTGAGATGAGCTCTGATTTCCTCGGTGCCCTGTGATAAACGGGGGCCGAGCCAGGTTGAAAATCTACAAAGCCCTTCTGTGCTCTGCAAATGAGGTGGTTATGGTTTCTCCTCTGGCTTAGAGCTGCGCAATTTCCCCCCCAAATCTACTGTATCGCAGAGTCCCAGCTGCAGCATGGACTGTCGGAGTGTCTGCAACCCAGGGAATGGGTTTGCTGGGAATACTTCCTAGAGGTAGCAAAAGCTCCACCTCGATGAATGGTGGCTGATGGAAAGAAAGGGAGAAATTCCCATATGAGCCTTGAAAAGAGTCACCTAAACTGAGAGAAATGCCTTTCCAGGCAGGGAGGGCTGCAGGGGAGGCTGCTCAGCACTCGGTGGTGCTTGCTGGGAGCTGATGGAGGAGGTTCCAGTCAGGCTTTGTGCAGTGTCTGTGCTTCCCGTTCCCTTCCCAGCAGCAGGAAAACGTTCCCTGCCTTGCTGGGAGCTGGAGCCCAGCCTGGCGCCGCTGGTTTCACGTTCAGGGCTGTGTGACTTAATCTCCCCTGCATAACTGAGCTGCCGAGTGGGGTAAGGCCTTGGAAGTGAGACTTTTATTATACGCAGTGTTGCTTCACCATAGACTGTAATTGGATTTTTTTTTTATTGATTATGTGGTTAACTTTCCTTTTCACAGCAATAAATCTCAGACAGTGTTTAACTTTATAAAGTGAGGAGGAGAGGAAAGTATCAGGTGAGGGATGGCCCTTCCTGCATTCCCCCGCCCCTTGCCTCTCTCTTTTTTTTTTTCCCTTTTGCTTTTTTTCCTAGTTTTGCACTCTTTTCATAGCACTCCTGTCAGGTGAGGTGGTGGCAGGGCTCTCTCAGACGTGCCTGACAATGCAAGTCCTATTCAGAGAGGTCTCAGAATTTGGCTTTCACTGGTGCCAGCAGATCTGAAAGAGGCACACTCAGCTTGGAGCACTCAAGTGCTGATGGACAAAGTGCTGGTTTAACAGTTCTGCCTAATAGGGAGCAGGTGAATAAATACACGATTAGAGAGTCCTTCACCATAACAGCCTTATTATCACATATTATGTAGAGCTGGAATTCCTTGAGGGTTTTTTTTTCTTTCTTTTTTTTTTTTAACTGACGATCTCGATTGTATCTAAAAATATGTATATGATTCCCAAAATTTCAACTGATATAAAAGTCAGAGTGTATGAAAACACACAGGATTATTCTTTAGTCTTCCTAGGTCATCTGAGGTTACTAACAGGCAGAGCTTGTGTGGCACAAAGCACTGGCCATTCTCATCCACTTCAACAAGTATAGCGAAATTCAGGCTTTCAGTGCTTTCTGTGAGTTTGGGATGTACTGAAGCTGAGGGGGGACTTTCATTGCAAGATGTACAGATAACTTCTTTCTTTATTTTTCTAATGGAGTACAAGGAAAGCCTGTGTGCAATCAGAGAACAGATTATATTCCCGTTAGCAGTGGTGCCCTGACAAGGGGGAGCTGTGTTGAGCAGAACAAAGGGGTATATAGATCTCTGGGAGTAAAAAGGTCAATAGTCTCTATCCCTAATGCTGCATTTGTAACACATTTAGCTGTTAATAGCCCTCTTTTGTTGGCCTAATTAGGAGGTAAAGGATACATTTATGGATGGTGCTGATAGCACAGGTAATGAAGGTCCTTCCAATGATGGGGTTTTGAATCCAGGTCTGATCTGGAGATGAATCACTTGAAAGGGAAGCTGGAAATGGTGGGATCATTTGGTGCCCTTAATATTTTCTGTAGAAACCTTTAATGAACAACTCTGTGCCCTTCAGAGTCATGGCCTTATTTTACAGCTGGGGAGGGTATCTGCCTTTGTTCTTTAAAATCAGTCACACCAATATAGTCTTAGGAGTTAGAAATGGACAGTCTCTGTCTTCAGTCTCCAACTTAAAACACACTGACTTCATTTTCAGAGGGAATGAATATTTCTAGCCCCAGTGAGAAAGGAAATTAAAGCTGTAGGTTGTGAACCAGCTTTGCAAACCCAGTTCAAGGTGTTGTGAGAATGTCTGACACTGTCCACTGCAGTCAGCTGGAGTCAGATCCAAGGGGTTGAGCTGGGGAATGAGGGCTGCACCAAGTCTTGATTCCCTTTGCACGTTTTCACCATTTTGCTTTCCTGCTTTCAGGGCAAATATCTGCAATGGGAAAGAACCCATTAAAATGGCAGCCTCTCCTTACAATTGCAATGGCAAAGGTTTGTGTTTTTTGTAAAATGAATGGGTGGAACTGAGTGGCAAGGTGACTTCTTTGAGGGCATTCACCCAAGGATGAGTGATCCCTGTCACCATGCTGCTTTCTAAGGAGTCCTCCCCTCCCATCAGCCATCTCCTGATGCTGAAGGGAAAGCAGCCACCTGCCTCTATCCTGGAGTGTTACTGGATGTGGTTTAGGTTACCTGGCAGGCTGTTGTCCACGGCAGACGGGTTGGTGTGGACAGGAGTTCCTGGTGTTCAGCTCTGGGGAGCAACCCCAGCTCAGCAGCACCAGGCTGGGCACCCCACACCTCACCCCCACTGGCCAGGCTGCTGCCATCCACGGCATGGCAGCCACCCCAGCACGTCCCACGGGGGTCAGTGGAGCAATATTTTGGAGTGCAGATCGGCTGGGCACGGGAATGCTTTGGCCAAGAACCTGTGTGCAATTACAGAGCACTTCAGGGAGGAGCATGGCACCGGAGGAGCCGCGCGCTCTCCGAGGAATATCTCTTAAGTGAAAGCAGAGAGGAGATGGCTTTGCTGCTGCTGCTTCTCCTCCCTCAGGCTTTCAGATTTGACTCTTGAGAAGTCAGCTGGGAAACCATGCGACTCTACCCACTTGTCAGAAGAACACCTGCAGAGAGACAAGTCATGCCTTGTACCTTGGAGCCAGCAGAGCTCAAATCAGTCCCGATCCCCACAGACTCACAAGACACCGAGCACATGGAGAGATGCTGGGGGCCCCCAGCTCTCTTTGCTTTCAGCTCCCAGTGGCCTCAGCCAACACCACGGGGAGCCAGGAGCCTCCTGCACGGTGGGAGCCACTCCAGGCAAACACAGTTGGGCTTTGTTGTGACAAACTACTGCTTAATTCCCACAAGGCTGCCTGCCTCCCCGACCTGATCCAGGGCAGGAAAAGCACCTTTGTGTATTGTGCAGAGATCTGAAAAACCATTGCATCTCTTCTGCAGCAATTCTATCACACCACCTTGTCTTTCTTTTTTCAAAAATTTTATTTCCCATTTTAAATCATGCACGGTATAATACAATAAAGCAGTAAATCATGCAAATTGGTCTAGGTTACATTTTGAAAAATGTTAAGAGGAAACTGTTAAGAGACCCGTTTCTGACAGGCAATGCATTTTAAAGTTGAGGGATTTGAAATATTTCAGCAGTGGACCTAAAACAGCATTATAAATTAGTTCAACTTATCAGCCCAAAACAGAATTATTCATCTTCCAAAAGGGTATTTCATGCCCGCTAGGCCCAAACGATCGTTCACCTTCATTCTTGCCCTGCTCTAAGGGTAGGTCTCACTTTACTGAATTCTCCTGATTCATTACTGTGTGTTACTTTATGAATTTTTTATCAGCATTTTAATAGCTCTTTCAGATGATTGAATGTAACTGATTCTTGTAGCAGAACACTGATTGAACAGAAAGACAGTAATGTATGTCGTAGGGGTTAGCTCCAAGCTAAGCAACACAATTTTTACCTACAAGATGTACTCTCTTTCCTTCTTATCCTCCCTTGCCTCCATTTTCCCCCTTTTTTCCACAGACAAGAGGCAGTCTGGCTTCTTTTTGGGAAACAGGGACATGTAAACACCCCAGCATCAGCCCTGGCCATATTGCTGTAGTGAATCATGGGTTTGGGGTGTCAGAAGAGCAGGTTCCATCAATTTCTGAACCATTCTGATCTGTCACATCTCTCACCCCAGTGCCTCTCACTCTGCTGTTGTGTCAGGCCCGGGGCACGCCCAGTGTTGGCTGTGACAGCAAAGCTGCTGTGACACGTTCACCCCCTTGGTGCCTCAGCTGGGGCCTGACCCAGTGCTTGCCACCCTTCCTCGTGTGGTGACTCTGGTCTGGGGAGCAGCCTGAAACCAGATCACTGAGTAATACAAATTAAATATCCTCAAGTTTACAAAAGAAAAAGAAAAGGTTATTTTCTTTAATGGTCTGTTCTCTATGATGTCCTACTGTGTAGTGTGGATATAACTGGGGAGACTGGTGTGAAGGTCCTAGGGTGGTGATGGGGAGGGGTATTGTGCTTCTCCATCCCTGTGAGAGCCCACAAAGCCCTTCCCAAGGCCTTTCAGACAGAGGAAAACTAGCCGAGTTGTTTGTGAACTATTTCTTCCACGTTTTTGGGGTCACACGAGCATCAGAGCTTGTTCAAGTTTAGGGGCTCATCAATATCAGCTGTCTTGGCCCAGGTGTGCAGAGTCCTGGGCCAGTGAAATGGTGTCTGCCAGGTAGGGGAGTTGGACTCACTGATCCTGGTGGGTCCCTTCCATGATTGCACAGTTCTGTGTTTGCCTGTGCCTGGAACTGAACTGGTCTGGATGTTCCCAGCTGAGGGTGAGCCACTCCTGCTGGGCGGGCTGGGCAGGGGATTCCCAACAGCTGCTCTCCTCTGTCAGCTTTGTGCAAATGAGGTCTGGCAGGGCCCTCTTGCTGTGCTGGGTCCAGCCTCCCCCTGCTCTGCATCCGTGTGTAATCCCAGCTGGATTACATGTTCCAATTTAAAGTTGATTAGATTCTATTCTTCTTCTCCGTCCACTCTCCTGAAGGCAATTTGTTGTCTTCACTGCAAATAAGGTATTTATCTCCATCCACAGTTGTACCTTTCTATCCAGTAATGGTCAAATTAATTTATCATTTCAATGAGGCTTAAGGTCATCAAGGGTATTTTAAAGAATTAGCTGTGAGGGAAAGGTGCAGTCACGCTGCCGATGGTCGGTGCAGCAGCCTGTGCTTTGTGAGGAAGGTGGAATCAGCACCTCTCAGTTGGATGCTTTTTCTCTCTGAAAAGCTGGCAAAATACTTGACTTGCCAGTTCTCTTGTTTTCTTTGTAGTTCACAACACCATCATAATGTGAAATGTGATGACAACAGAGCTCAGCAAAGGGAGCTGGCTGTGGCCAGAGCAAATGTAGCTGAACGGCTCTTGCTGTTTTTCCTTAGACCTTGGAAATTTCCAAATGTTAGTTTTGGGTCCTATATTTGAAAAGACTTCCTAAGTCTGTTTTTTCCCCCTTCCAGTTTTCCTTGCTTAATTCACAGTCTCTGAAAATCCTTTCGCACTCTGGCCATGGGTGGTGTGAGGCTGATGGGCTTTGCTCAGCGCAGCCCCGTGTTGGCAGAGAGCTCCAGCCTCCCTACAATGGTGCCCTTTCATGAGGAGTGTGGGGAGAGGTGGGCGTGCAGGGGAGCACAGCTGGGCAAAGACAAAGTGATTTTCCCCATAACAGTGGGCAGGTTTCAGTTGTGGAGAAGTCCAGGAGGTGAGAAGAGCTCCCTTGCACAAGTCTCGGGGAAGACCTCAGGAGAGGTTGAAGCTGGAGCTTCAGTGATCATAGACTCATAGAACCATAGAATCATTAAGGTTGAAAAAGACTTCCAAGATCCTCAAGTCCAACCTTTGACCTGATACCACCATGCCCACCATGCATTTAGGGGAATTTCAGAAGGGCAGAACTGATTTGAAGAGGAAAGTACCAGTGTTAAATGCCACCACTTCCCAGAACAAAGCAACAAATGGTCTCTGCCAGAATGTGCCATAAGCATGACAGTTTTGCTTTGTAATAGTGATAATAACACATGTGGGGAGTGAAAAGTGTCGTAGTGCTCCTTGAAGCTCAAAAGAGTTTCCTTTAGTCTGTGACTTCACTGATTTGTGCAGAATTGTAGCTGGCAAAGAGGCGTATTGACAAACCATGGGGTTGTGGAAGTACAGCTCTGCTTTCAGGTGAATATTTATTGGTGTCTCTTAATGCTGCGCTTTACACGTGACTCTGGATGTGCGGCATAATTCAGAAACTGTTGTGTTTCCCATTTCTTAATTTTTTGTAAGTATTTGATACACTCATAGAGAAGGTAATAGAAGGACATGGTGAGGCTGCAGCTGTCACACAGACAGTTCCCAGAACAAGTGTTACACTCTCATTTTCCTCTAGGTTTTCTGTCTTCTGCTGCTTTACGAAGAGAATTACATTGTGAGAGAAGTCAAGCAAGACACTTTGATGTTCAGAGCAGGTCTTTGCCTGTCATTCCAGCTCGTTCCAGTCATCCCCTCCTGCATGAATTGTGCTCCCAGGGCAGGCCCTGGTGTGCTTGTCCTCTCATGGTGACCTCTGTGACCCACTCTGGTTGGGCCCTGCTGAAGGTTGTTTCCCATGCAACTGCCATAGGATGTAAGACACCCTCATCGATGAGTCTAGTTAAAAAAGTTATTTCTTGTTCATGTTTTGATTCAAATCACATTTTTCAGCTGCTTTGTAGAACACATTCCTTAGCTGGTTACCTCAAGTCATTTCTAAAGCATTCCCCACCCAGAGATGTAGCAGGGCAAGGGGTGAAAGAGCCAATTGCTCCAGCGTGTCCTCTGCATGCAGTGCCAGGTGAGGCGAAACCCAAAGGAATGGGATGCAGCCCAGGTGAACCTGTCTGAAGCTTCCAGGGCAGGTTTGGCCTCAGGGAGCTTTACTGTTATCACCTCACTTAGTGAGATTGCTCCAGGTACTGTAACATCTCTGGAGGGCCTCATCATCCAGTGATTTCTACAGGCTGCCCCTTCCCCCTCTGTCCGTGTGCCCTTGCCAGCTCATGCCCTGGGACAGAGCTCGGGGATGCCAGCTCTGCTGTGCTGTTTGTGACACGCCCTGGCTGACACCGGTGCCAGATGGGTTTGGGGGACAGTCACTGATCCAAGGCCCTGTGATCAGCACAGAACAGCACTGCACACCCTGGCCGAGAGGAACAGCTCCCTCGGAGCTTATGGAGCCCTGGCAGGAGCCCTGGAGCTCTGCAGTCCCTGGCTGTCCACGGGCTGGCTCACATCTGCGGGACTGCAGCAGGGCAGGATGGAGGCACGGCCCAGCAGGGTCCTGCTGACAGAGGATTAGTCTGGCCTGGCTGGCGAGGGGCTGCTGGGTGAGCCTGGGTGAGCAGGAATATTGCCCAGGAATTACATGGCTCTGGAGTGAAAGTTCAGTGGTGCTGGGCAGCCAGGAGAGGAGCTGCTGCTGTTTCTACATGCTCAGAGCAAACAAAGCACCAGCCACAGCACGCTGTCACAGGAGGTGGAGGGCTGGGAAGGACCTGTGGCCCTTCCAGCTGCCCTCTGGCTGCCCCTGCAGCCCAGAGCCTGCAGCCCAGGGCAGCTGTGCCTTGTCTCCTTTCCCAGCTCTATCCCTCTTCCCTCAGTAGCCAAGCAACAACTTAGGGATGGCTCTGTTGCCTCTGCATCATTCCAAAATGCTTTGGTTAGGACTACGGGAGTTTAAAATTAACTGAGAATCCCAGAAAGGTTTGGGTTGGAAGGGACCCTCAAAGTCCATCCTGTTCCACCCCTGCCGTGGCAGGGACACCTTCCACTGTCCCAGGCTGCTCCCAGCCCCGTCCAGCCTGGCCTTGAAGTACATGAGGTTGTGAGTGGGACCAGATCTTGCAGTCCTTGTGTCATCTTTGTTTGATTCTCCTCCGAAACAGTGGGGCTTGTGCTTGGGTAAAATCTGAGCAGGAATTTTTGGAAAAGAGGCCACAGCCCTGCTTTCCCCTGGAGCAGAGTTAGTGCTTATGCCTCCACCTTTACAGTTTTTGTCATTCTGGTCTGCCTGGCAATGGTATTTTATGTCTGGCATTGCTTTAATAATAAAAATAAAAAAGAGGAAAAGATTTCTTGATAACTGTGTATATATTTGATATGATCTCCTTTTACTGAGTGTAAGGCCATTGGAGGAACGGGTTATCTCCGGGCTGCAAACCACCATTCTATTAGTCTGTTTGAAGTTATCTAGAAAGTCTGTTTGAAATATAGCCTCCTTCTTCCCCTCCCTCTCAACCTTCCTTCCCCTTAAATATATTTTCAGTCCCAGATCAAAACAAGGCTGTACTGCAATACAAAAACATTGTTTAAAGGGTCTTTACTCTGAGGTTTTATTTTCAGCCCTCTCTGGTAAATGGGGCTGGTCCAGCTCGATTCTAACCTTTATGCAAATTTAACGATAATTCAGCACAATATTTATAAGATTCAGAGTTAATTAAATCCCAGTGGAGATCAGACCCTGTATGACCTCATTACAGTTATACACAACTGCCTAATTTCCCCGAACAACCACCGAGTGGAGGGTGTGCTAATTTAGGGAATGTATGGACATATGTACTGTCTAGATGTCTGTCTGTGCAGCCCGAATGGCAGCATCACTGCTCTTCCCTGTAACCAGCTCCTACTGAAAACCACATTAGCTTTTGTTAATAGACTCTTTTTTTTGTTCCGCTGGATCTTTAATCGATAGAAATAAAATTAAAGAGACATTAATTATCAAGCCTTGAGTTCCTGAGCTGGAGGGCATTTTAGAAATGCAAAGTATTATTATTGCTATTAATTTTATTAGATAGGCTTCATTTTTCCCCCTACATAATGAAGAATTTAGGTGGATTTCACCTGTGTGCAAAGGGGCTGGCTCAAGGCCTCTTGCATTGCCTCTGCCTTATCTGGGAGGCTGCAGAGGAAGGTTTGAATGATTCATAGGAGCCAGGATGGGAAGTTGCCATCTGTGAGCAGCTGAAAATTAAATCAATCTTTGTGTCCTTCAGTGCACATGGGCTGGTATGCACAGACACACATATGTACATGCAAACATGGGGCGGTTAATTCCCTTTTCAGTCTGAATCTTTCTCATGATCTTTTATGTTTAGTCTTTGGGGTCTTGCCTGTTATTGCCATGGACACAGGGAGGGTGGGAGTGGCTATTTCTCAGGAGAACGTTTGTAGAAAAAACTCCATTCAAGGGAGCAGGAAGGACAAATTGTATTTGGCTATAGTGTAATCCAAGGGGGCCTGAGAAAAACGTTCTTTAATTGTAAATAGGTTTCACTGTATTTGGATTAATTTCGTTTTGGACACAACTTCACTGCTTCTTTTCCTTTGGAAATGAAACACTATTAACTAGTAAAAATATGAAAAAGGAATTGCTTGTGGGTGTTTTTTTGGTGTGGTGGTGTCTTTTTGGTGGAAAAAACCCAGCAGGAGTGACTACAAGTATCTGTTTTTCAATGTAAAAACCCCTTTATTTTCATAATCGTGTTCAGAACTGAACTTTGGGTTTGATAAATATAAAAAAATCTCCCTTGAGATTTTTGTTTGTTGGTCGGTTGGTTTAGTTTTCCTTTAGGTTTTTTTTTCCCATTTCCTTTACTCATGAAAGGGACGAACAGTAGGAACATGAGTTTCTGCTTTGTCAACATGGGCTGGCACCTTCAGCACGTAAATGTTTTCAGCAGTTTGCCCACAACACATTCATCCATATCCCCACCTGCAATCCCTGTGCCGTGAGGAGTCAGCAGCCCATGGACAAAGTTCTCACAGAGCTCCCAACACAAATCCCATTCTGGAGTCTGCAAAACAGCATCATTCCTGTGTGCAGCAACAGAGACAAGGAAAGAAGGCAGCCGTGAATGATCTCCTCTTGCACCAGGGAAGGGACAGCATTCCCCATCAGTTCTTCCTTATTACTGCATCCGAGGACGCCTGAGTCAGATGAAAGGGAAATAAAATGAACGTGTTTTTGGTGATCAGCAGTGACACAGGCAGAGATAACAGCGAACAGAGTGGCAGGGCCTGTGCGGAGCGGTGACTGACGGGACCTCTGATCTCCGTGCCCACAACTCTGTGTGATGGGGAGGCAGCTGCAATCTGTTCTGTTTAATGTGAGCTCAGCACAGCCCTCGGGCTATTTGTAAGCTGCCAGGGAGCTTTGTATCGCGCAAAGTTTGGGCACCTTGCTGAATTTCATGGCTCTAGCTGTGCTGCAGGATTTGACAGTTTAAAGGATGGAAAGGGGTGGGAAGTTTCTTAAATAGCCTTCTGCCAAATTAAGAACAGTGCCCATATGCAGGTCAGAACTGGTTGGTGAACGGGGATTGCAAACTGTGGCGTCTCTGTTCCCTTCCTCCAGGAGCAAATGAAAAAGTGGTTCTGCGCCTGGGATGCAAAGTGCCAGGGAAAGACCAGTGGATGGAGAATATCATCAACACTAGCAGACACACATGAAAACAAAAGCAAAAAGCCCATCAGGCCAGAGAGGACAAAGTATCTTTAACACAGGAGCCCCTTTAAGAGTTTTCTGAGGGCCTGTGGGGATTTTGTGGTGGTTGAGGCTTTTGGGGGGTTTGCTTTACTTTTCCTTCAGAGTTGCTCTAGTTCATTAATTTTTAACAATTTATCAGTATGGGAAGATAAATCCCCTGAAGTCCCTTTTAATATATTTTCTTCTTCTTTTCAAGTAAATGATTGATGAGTATGAATCTAATTGTTCAATACCGAGTGGTTGCTAATGTAGGGCCCCTGTTGCCTGAGGGTTCCTACCATGGTTTATAACCCTGTGCAGATCATCTGGTTAAGATCTTAAGTAGCCAAAGCCGTAAAAGTTTATGTCTGTGTGTAGGTGGGGGAGTAGAGAGCTCACAAGTAAGCAAGGCACATTTCCATTAATCACGTTGCTCTCCTTCTGGCTGCTGGATTGGGCAACACGTTCCCAGCTATGCAAGTTGGGTGGAGAAGAGTTTCTCTGTGTTAATATTTGCCTCTGGCAAGCAGGGCCCCGAGCTGTGGTGTCATGTGGAAGGAGACTCATGGAGGAGGAAGTGTGGCCTGCTGGTGGAGGCCCAGGGCAGGGCTGGCTGCTCTGTGTCCCTCCCTGCTGTGGCTTTGCTGCCTTACACCAAACCCGAGTTTGGTCACCCCAGGAATTACTGAGCTCCAGCGTGACAGGGGCTCACAGCCACTCAACAGCCTTCCTGTGCACTTCACACCTCCAGGCTCCTTGAATTTGGGTGCCACCATCACTCTTGAATTAGCAATGTTCCTTGGAAGTCCAGGGACAGACAAGAGCCCCTTTTGGTAGGTGCTGACCCAAGACAGAGCCTGCCATGACCTCAGCATTTGGGAGATGGGACCAGATGGATGCACAGACAGACACAGGGAAGCGATGGACACGGGGCTGGCCCAGCACTCTGAGGGTGCTCTGCACACAGCAGCCCTGGTCTGCTTCAGGTGGGTGGGTTTGGGTTTCATTTGGGATCTTGGCTCTGTAAGGAAGAGGAACTGCAGAGCTGCACAGAGTGTGAGGCCCCAGCACCACGGCAGGTCCAGGTGTGCAGGCCCCACACTCACACTGGGAGCTGTCGTGGCTCCGTGAGGCTGGGTTGGACAGCTGTGGGATACTAAATTAAACAATATGGAATCTAATGTCTTCAGAGGCTTTAAAAGGCAAAGCTGAGATAAAAAAAGGCTTGGACATCTTCCTGACAGGTGATGCTGTGGAGATGCCAGTACAGATTCTTACGCTGCAGACTGGCAATGTGTGAATAGAAGCAAAAATAAAGTGAAAACAAATATTGTCTGGTGTTTCTTTATGTTTGGAAATTTCCAATACTTATGTTTTTTAATTGTTTTTAGCTACAGGTCTGTGATATGTTTTAAAATTAGGTAATGAAACACCCAAAGCTCCCCAACAGCATAGAATTGAGTTTTGCAGTTCAAAATCTGCATCAAATTCTTAAAGTAATCTATATTTTTAATAAATACAGGAAGTTTCTCTGGTATTAAGATAACTCTTATTGGAACTATGTATTTTGTGCAATTTTTCTACAAAGAAAGAATTATTTTCACCACTAACACAGCAGCTGAGATACCTATCCATAATGCCATTTGGCACCTCTGTATTGTAGGATTTTACTTTTTCAGAGTCGTATATTGATTGATTCCTTCACATTTCATTTGTCTCTCAGTTTTTCAATATTTTCGTTCCACTTCTCTGAACTGGGCACTAACACCCCATCCCATTTTCACTCACTGAAGGTCCCCAAGTGAAGCCATGACTTTCCAGCTTCTGAGATCTGTCCTGAGACCTCTAAACCAGGTTACCTCATACTGCCCGGAGGTGGGAAGTGATCTCATATGGGTAAGGGACAGAGGCAGAAACAACTTTATAGGTGGCAAAGGAAACATTAAAAAAAATCCATTTGTGGGCACATATTCTCTCCAAACAGATGAGGCAATTAAAGGAGAAAAACTGACAACAAAGGAGAAGCAGAGTCTACTAACATTTGCTCAGTGTGAATGTTGGATTTCTCTGTGGGAGTTATTTAAATTTACACCAGCGAGGGCGGCAGCAGAAGTGGCTTTCCACAGCCCGTGCCCCACATCTCCCTGTGCTGTAAATTAACCTGCTTTCCTGGTGACTTCACTGCACCAGCTCCCCGGGGCAATCACTGCCCTGACAGAACTAAGCCTTGCTGTCTGGGGCTGCTTCCCCAGCCCTGCCTCTGGACAAGGTTTTAGGAGTGATTAATTCCTCCATCGGCACTCGGGGCTTTGCCTGGACAAACAGCCCTGTTTGCTCACGTGAGGTGGACTGCAGCCTCCGGACCCTGTGCTCTGCCTGGGGGCTGGGGGCAGGGCTGCTCTGCTGTTTGGAGATTCTTCTTCGAGAGGTCTAAATTGCAAAACTGTTCATTTTGTTTAAAGAAAGATTATGATCTCTGGAAGAAATACAGTACTGGCAGCAACAATGCACACGGTGCTCAGAAACATTCAGGATATTGGACCTAATGGAGAAACCCCTCCCAAGCCCTGCACCAGCCTTAGTGCAAGTGTTGACTTACCCAGAGCCACAGAGTATTTGGGAAATGGAAGTCTTCAAAGATAAACTACTGGCTTAATAATTTAATATTTGTTACCTGGCCACTGTCAATGTCTTGATTTTGGCACTGGAGAGCTGTGCTGGATCACATCCATCTGGAGAGCAGAGCCCTGGGCTTGGGCAGTGGGGACACAGGGGGTTCAGGCAGAGGCGACACAGGGGGTTTGGGCAATGGGGACACAGGGGGTTCAGGCAGAGGCGACACAGGGGGTTTGGGCAATGGGGACACAGGGGGTTCAGGCAGAGGCGACACAGGGGGTTTGGGCAGTGGGGACACAGTGGGTTTGGGCAGTGGACACACAGGTGTTTGAGCACAGGTGACACAGGGGGTTCAGGCAGAGGTGACACAGTGGGTTTGGGCAGTGGGGACACAGGGGGTTCAGGCAGAGGTGACACAGGGGGTTTGGGCAGTGGGGACACGGGGTTCTGGCAGAGGTGACACAGGGGGTTCACACAGAGGTAACACAGGGGGTTTGGACAGTGGGGACACGGGGTTCTGGCAGAGGTGACACAGGGCTTTGGGCAGCAGTGACACGGTGGGCTCGCCAGGAATGTCACTGCCATCCTCCCTCCAGCCTGATGAGGAGTTTGTGATACACAGAACCCAACCATGTACCAGTGCAGGGAAATGTTATAGGTTTATGAGGAGAGTGATTAAAAATGTATCAAAGAGGCTTGTAAAGCTTATGGTTCAAGTTAACTGTATGAAGTAAACAGCCTTTAAGTGTCTCCTGGGACTGTGACAGATAGTCTGTGGGTGTTACTGCAACATGGTACTAGTGATTGTTCTGGCCATCCCAAACTAATCACCATCTGTGTGTATGAGCCTCTTGGGAGCTCCTGGTTGTTGGACAATCATGGTTGTTAGCATTTTTAATCAGTTTCTGTGCAGCACAGATAGAAACCGTATGCTCCAGTCTTTATTTTCCCTACTCGGGGAGAATTATTGCAGCACTAAAAAGGGGATGTGTGAGTTCCTGCCAATTTTAGAGGGTCACATTCACCTCGTGCACCCAGTCATGGTGACATTTCCCTGGGTGTTCCCTGCCCCTGCTCTGAAGTGCTATGGCAAGAATTATGCTCCT
Organism: Melanocharis versteri; assembly: GCA_013397845.1. NCBI lineage: Eukaryota > Metazoa > Chordata > Aves > Passeriformes > Melanocharitidae > Melanocharis > Melanocharis versteri. The sequence continues at coordinate 389,622 of VZTG01007081.1, read as the reverse complement.
GCTTTGCTGCTGGCAAGGTGGATTGAACTGCGAGTCCTCGGCTCTGCCTGGCAGCCCCCCCTCTCCTCGTGGCCACGCTTCCTGCGTGACTCAAAGGCACTGACACAAATGCAGAACATTCAGGATCACGGCTGGGGAGATGGAGTTGGGGGGTTTTATTGTCCTTCTTGGTAGTGAGAAAGAGCTGCTGAAGTAGGAAGAAGCAGAGCAGATCATTGCCTGGAGCAGGAGACTGTGTGCAGTTGAAGTTATGGGCCCTGGGAGAGTTCCCAGCTGTACTTGCCTGGCTGTTGATGCAAGAGGCACTGCAGGCAAAGATGGCTCCGGGAACGGAGGGGCAAACAGCGAGGGGAGGGATGGCTCAGATCCAGGCTCTGAGGAGCAGCGCCGATGCTAAAAGGAAAACGCTTTTCTCTCGTTCTGTGCTGAAGTGCAGCTCATCTCAACAATTAATCCTTTAAGAATTAAGATCTGGGGGCTGGCTCCGCGCTCCGCGGCCGTTTGACATCTGTGCGTGGTGGCTGGAGAGCAGGCTCTTCCCTGCCAGGCTCCGGAACCCGGCCCCAAAGTGCTGAGCTGTCAAACCTGGCACCAGCTCGAGTGCCCCCTTGTCCCCATCTCCCATCCCCAGCTCCAGACTCAGCTCTAAGGACTGAACAAAGGGCTGGGAGTGTGAGGAGAGAAGGTGCTGATGGTACACAGGAGGTGAGGGGTGAGAACAGAGGAATAGCGAGCAGGCTGAATTCCCTCCTGCTCCAAACAAGCTGGAGTTCTTGTCTTAAATGAAATGTCTTTTGTGTTTTCATTATCAATGTTGCCGTCAGCTTCCGGGAGCTCTGCTCTCCTTTTCATTTTTAAAGGACTTGATTCAGGCTTCGTATTAATTTTCCTGGAGCTGCGAGGTGTGAGGCCAAGGGGCGATGTGCTGCTGCTGCTGGGTTTATCAGCTGGGGCTGCTGTGTCCCTGCAGCTGTGGGACCAGGAACAGGTTGTGAAGAAGAATTTGAATGAATACAGGAAGTTTCTGGTGCCCAGTCAGGTGGCCTGTTTGAGTGGAGGGTTAGTCCTTCTCTGCACTGTTTGGGTGGTGGGGTCTCATCTATTTATTCATGTTGATGAGATCAGACAGTTTGTTCTCTGGAGTTCCATCCAAGTCTAACACCATGGTTTTGTGGTGGGTACCATGCCTACACCATGGAGAGGTGCTCCGTGTCTTCCCATCCTTCCTCCTGGTGCTCATGTCTCCCTGGAAACTGTATTCTGGTGCTGGCAGACCCAATCAACAAGTAATTTCTGTTTACCTGTTGTCAAAAGGGACAGTTGTACGCGATTAGGTGTATACTGATTATCTGATTTAAGCCACAGATGTTTCCCCATAAACTGTGCTGTGCCCCTAGCCTGTCTCAGAACACTGGTAACTCCTCCACGTGCAGCAGCATGGGGTTCACACTGGTTTGGGACTGGTTTCTAATTGCTGTCCTCCAGCCTGGCCTCCCGAGGGGGTTGGAATTGACAAATACTACAGAGTCCATTTAGGGTCTGAGAGCTGCTGTCAGGCAGGGACTGTCACTGCAAAAATTCTGCAGTTGCATTTACACCAACTTGTGAATTCCTTCTGGGAGGGGCAGAATACAGAGAATTCCGAGCGTTAATGGCCCAAGTGGGTTATGAGATCCATAATCACCGACGCTGTCTCTCCTCAATGCATGTGTCTTCATCTGTCAGCCTTGAGGATCATCATGGGCCTGTGTGAAATGAAAAAAACTGTTTAACTGCTTCATATTAACTAACATATTAGAGCTCTCCTGACATTATCGTTGTTAATTCTAACAAAACATGCTCTGGCTGCTGGTAACCCGAGTGTGCTTCCAAATGCATCCCTGCTCAGAGAGCAGGGGGAGGTCACTCGCCCTGGGACCCGGACCGCAAACACTTCTCCTGGACACCATCAGAGCCCAAGCCTGGTGACTCTCACAGTGCAGAGCTCAGTGCCTCTTCTTAGAAAATTAAAACTGGTTTTTGAGGAAAGTGGCTCAGTCTGGCAGCTCGTTTCCTTTAATTTGGCCTTGCAATTGGAGCAGGTTTGCCTCCACCCAGAAGGGAAGGAGAAGAGCCGGACTGTGAGAGGGACAGACCCCAGTGAGGAAGGGCCAGGTTTAAAAGTGTGAAAGTCTCCTTGGCATGGCTGGGGGAGCAGTAAATACTCAGTAAAAACTCAGTAAATAGTCACTGCTGCTTTGCATTCCTGTCAGACCTGCAGGTCACAGATGAGCCTCTCCCTGTCTTGTCCAGGCCACTGTGCAAGTGTAGGCAGTGAGGACTGGTCTGTACCGGAGTACGCAGCTCCCAGGCGCTGCCGTAATTGTCCGAGGTGTTAGCACAGTGCTTCTGCAGGACACAGGAGACCTTTCCAGGCGTGGTTCTCAGTGCCCTGTCTGGCTCACCCCCTGCCAGGGACCTTTCTTAGGGACCTGTAATTGATTTGCACAGGAAGCAGTGTCTGCTCATCCCTCTCACCTCATGCAGTTCTCCTGTGGGCTGGGCTGGGCTGGCTTTGCAGAGGGCTCTCTGCAGAGACCTGGGGGTTCCTGGGGCTCTGCAGTGAAAACCGTGCTGGAGCTGGTGCAAGGGAGTGGGACCTGACCTGCCACTCTTTGGCTTTAGGGTAAGTTCCACGTTCTGAGGCCAGTCCAGGTGCAATGGTTGGTGAAACACGGAAACAACTTGCTCTGAGTGGCTGAGGGGAACCATTTAACCTGATGGAATTTTGTTACTGATATTTTTTCCTCATTATTCCTTTTTCTAGGATTATATTTTCGAAGGGGCAGGCCTGATTCTTCTGTCAATATTCAGGCAAAATCAAAAAGACTTTTTGTCTGAATTAGGACACAATAAAGTAGGTCCAAACACAACCAGGCATATCCAGATTGTCTGCAGCTACACATAAAAGACTCCATTTGTAGTGCTGGGTGTCAGGCCTGTATCACTCAAGGAGGAATTTATTCTACCCTGTACTTCTTCCAATTAAGCACTGGTGGATGCTCGGCTGCGACAGGTACTGATAAATGGATGTGGCAGGATCGACTGTGAATGTTTTGGCAGCAGCCCTCCTTCAGGTAGCTATTAACTTTATTTTTTAATATGAAATTCAGGCACTAAATCCAAGGGAAAAAAAAAGCATACATAATGTAGGTTAATTAAAATGCCTGTAAATGAACAGGTGACAGGTGCCAAGCCCCATGACAACCACAACTGGAGAAATGAAAGTGCAACAGACTATTAGGATTCCTGTGTTAATCAGGTAATAGTAACTTGGGTAATTACAAAATCATATGAAATCTTTTTTAAATCCCAAACCTCATTTATAGCCTTTTGGAGATAAAATATAGAATGTAGAGTTTTAATCCAAAAGGACTTTTCTCTTCTCTGGAGCCCTCAATCTCAGATTTCTTCCATGGCTGACACAATTAAGGGTTGGATTTTTTTTCTCTCCCCTCTCTTCAATTTTATTTTAATTAAGAAATATTAAGTTAAGAGCCACTGAAGAGTTTGAGTTTCTCTCTCTCTAGCAGGTATTTGGTAGTCACTTATGTGTCCCAAGGCCTTTTGCTGTGTATCAGGTGGAACCTGCCATGTGCATCTGTTGGCTCTTAAGAGGTGGAATTTATTTTTGTGCTGAGAAGCAGCACAGGGCACGTGTGAGATGGACCTGGAACAGACTGGAAGCTGCTCTGCCTTCCCAGGAGCAAATTATTTGCAGATAAGTAAGAGGACTTCTGATTAAAATATTTTTTCTGTGAATATGAGGCCAAGCAGTGATACAGTTTCATATCTGATATGCAAACTAAGACAACACCCCGTTGTTGCAGCCTTTCCCAGACTGAAAAGCCCATCCAGATATGGTTTCCAGGTAAACACATGGAACCCTCCTGAGGAGATGCTCACAGACATTCCTTCTCTGCTTCTGGAGTCTTACTGTATAACCGGGGTCTCGATCCCCAGCAGAAAGTTTAGCAGAGGCATTAAGTGACTTGCCCAAGGTCATTAATACAAATCAGTAGAAAAATGAAACCTTCCAGACTTGTGCTGTAATTACCAAGGCACATGCCTCTCTCTGGATCTGTCAAAGAAGGAAAAACGTATATAAAAAAATGTCTGTAATTAGGGCTAGGAGCTGGTGCCTTTGCAGAGAACCTGCAGCAGGGTTCACTCTGTGAAGGACCCTTGAAGGCTGATTCAGACTCTGGCATATAAAGATTTTTCTTGGATTTTTTTTTTTAATCCAGATATCAAAAATGAAAAACATTGGTTTTCATCCTTGTCCCTGCAATAGAATTTATTACCCCTGGGCTACAGACAGCCAGACAAATAGAAACAGATTTCTTTCTTTCTTTCTTTGACTTGGAAGATGAGAACATGTTTTGTACATTCCTACATTGCAGCCAAAATAAAGGTCTTTATCTTCAAGGAAATCAGTGGTTTGGTTCTTGGTAATACCCCACTAACCCAGACAGTGACAAATTTCCCAGCTTTCCCCACTGTACCAGGAACATGATGACATTCAACTCCCATCAAGAGGAACACGGGGACCTTCCCTCCTTTTCCCTTTTCTGATCGACACGGTTTATAAATTAAACAAAGAAAAGGATGGAGCTTTATTTTAGGAAGCTTTTGGACCACAAGTTGTGTAGTTGTGTTTTGGATTAAAGGTCAGGATGGGAACTCTGCCAAGGTTTCCCCTCCCCACTGCTACTAATTGTCACTGCTCCAGTGGGAAAAAAATAAATAATACTGGATTAAGGGAAAAAAATCAACCCAGTAAGAATAATAAGGAGAAAACGGAAATCAGGCTTCATCCAGTGCTTGAGATATGCCCTACATAGAGGCTATTGAATTCTGCCCACCTCTGTGCCAGCCTCCCCTGGGCATGGGGGACAGTGCTTATTTTGTTTGGGGGTTTTTCCCTCCCTCCCACCCTCTGCCTCCTTCAGTGTTTTTATTCAGGCACAGCAGGCACCCAAGTGAACGCTGACAAGCTTTGGCACACTTAAAAAAAATAAATAAAAGAGGAGAAAATAAAAAAGGAGAAAAAAATTGCTGCCCCTCTCCCCAAGCCATCCATTCTGTCGCCAGAGCCCTGCATTTTGCAACATAAAAGCATAATCAAAAGAAATCACACTTGGACTCAGTCAGGGACAGGGCAGAATAGTCCATTTAGCTTTATGCTAAAAAAGAAAATAATTGGACCAAAATTTGTTTGAAATAGGAGCAGGAAACAGTTTGTTTGCAATCTATTTCCTCTGGAAAACAGCAAACCCTATTAAACCCTCTTTGGGAGCTATTTATTTTGGAAACAAGTTCAACATTCTGCAAGCAGCACACGCAGGCAGAAAAAGTTGTAGTGGAGTGTAATCTTTGGAGGAAATGTCCATGTTTATCTACACCGTAGTTCCAACCAGCTCCCAGAAAAACAAGCTTTCCACAGCTTTAGCTGGGCTTGGCTGCTTGTAGCCCACAGCCCCAGAGTGATAAGCCCTGTAAGAGGTGCAGCTGGGAGGAGGAAAACCAGCAGAGCCAAAGGATTTTTCCGCTCTTCTCCAAAGGGACATTCCAAGGGTTCTTCTGCCCTTCTCCAAAGGGACGTTCCAAGGGTTCTTCTGCCCTTCTCCAAAGGGACATTCCAAGGGTTCTTCTGCCCTTCTCCAAAGGGACGTTCCAAGGGTTCTTCTGCTCTTCTCCAAAGGGATTTTCCCTCTGTGTTTGCTCTCCTGCTCTTCTCCCACCACCACCCCGCAAACCCCAAACCTGATCACACTATGGTGTTCTCATTCCTGGGGGTTTTCCCTGTGACATCCACACGTGTGCCAGGACTAGGGAGAGACACCGGGCACCTGGGCATGGCAGAGACACCAAGAATCCCAGGCTGTGCAGGCTGCTGGTGGTGGCTTTTACCTCTATTTTCCATGGTCAAAACACAGGAGAATCCTCAAGGGAATGGTTACAGTGAATAATTTCCAGCTGGCACGTTGTGATTAAGTGATTTGGGGGAGTATTTAAAGGCTGAGATGCACCAGTTGAAACCTTGCTGCTGATTTGCAGTGGGACAGGACCTTGCAGCAAATCCTCTGATCTTCTGTCTTGTAACACCACTGTTAGTGCCAGACACAGAGAAATTCCTCACTGGACTTCTGTGTTTCTTCATTTAGGAGGGTTAAATCAATACTCCCCAGTGCTGGCCTCAAATTCATCCTCTGTGCTGTGGTTCCAGGTAACCCATGGCACCTGCCAGTTTGGCTCCAGGTCTGGTGCCAGTCAGGGTTGTTTTCCCCAGACAAGGGTGGGTTCCAAGGCCTTTTCCAGCTCTGGGCATCCCATTCACCCAGAGGTTGCAAGAGCCACGGCCTCGCACAGCCTGATGTGCCCTTCGTGGGACACCTGGGACACGCAGGGACTTGTGCTGCTGCCTCTGTGCAGGTGCTGGGAGCTGTGGGGTGTATCCTACATCTGAGGCAGTGAGAAGGCATCTGCCAGGCCCTGCCGCTTCCCGAGAGCTGAGCTTTTCCTCCAAGCTGTAGCCATGTCCTCCCCAGCTTTGTCTTATCTGGTGTGATAAGATTCACCCAGCTTTGTAGATTTTTGCATTCCAGTTAGCCACCTACTCCTGTCCCCACTTCCCCTGATATCCTTCCTTCTCTACATTAATTTCTCTTTATATTTAACCTTTAGATTTTGGAGAAAGGAATATAATGGGTCTCAGCAGGATATCATCTGATTTCTGCTCACAAGAGAGGGTCTTAAGTTTCCCCACAAAGTGGCTGTGATTTATGAGCTGTTTCTCACTTAGGGGTTAAGTGTTATCTCTCAGCCCAAATATCCTGTATTAGCAATAGAGCTGATTACTACTGTTTGTATCAGTCATTGGGATCCTTAAATAAAATGGAGAGCAGCTTGCTGGAAATCCTCATTTCATTGAAAAGCATGGTTTAACTTTAATAGGGTTTGCATATATATCGTAAATCAGCTTGGAAAAAGGAGGGCATATTTTTTTTTTCTTCCATCTGATTGTTTTACACATTTCAGCAGTGTGTAAAAACACAGCCTGTCATTGTTAATTTTAACCAAAGGGAATTACTTCTCAAAAGGCTGCAGTCGTGATTAAATGGAAAAGGTGATCAGTAGTGTAAATTTGGAGCTGATTAAATGCCGTCAGCTCAGATTCCTTATGCAAAAGAGATACAGGGATTGGGCTGGCTGCTTTCACCACCTAGATAACACCAGTGCTTAAGCAGACCTAATGCAGGGAACTTCTGCAACACTGGGTTGGTGTTTTAGCACAGGGCAAACCTGAATCCTGCAGTCCATGGATTGAGCTGATCCCCCTTTCCTGTCCCACAGAAACTGGGTGTTTTCTACTCCCGTGAGACTGGGATGGCAATAACAAATGTTCTAGGCTTTGCTCCCTGAGGGAGTGTGAGGTCTTCCCAAAGTGCAAGGTGGGTTGTAGGAGTTTGGAATGCACTGTTCTTTCCTGTTAGAAGGAGTATTTCTCTCTTCTGGTAGAGTCCTGGGGATACAAGTGGAAGTCACCAGGCAGGACCATTCCTGATTCCACTGTTACCTCGCCTGCAGAGTTGCCACAGCTTTCAGCCTTTCTATGGATGAGCACTTCTGCCTCCACCGAGGGCAAGGAAGGGACAGCTGCAGCATCGCAGAATGCAGGAGAGGGACCTGCTTTCTGTGCTCATGAGCAGTTCAGAGAATCCTCCAATGGTTTGGGTTAGAAGGGACCTTAAAGATCATCCAGTTCCACCTCCCTGCAATGGGCAGGGACACCTTCCCCTAGGCCAGGCTGCCAGCTGGGCAGGGTTTGCATCCTTCTTTCTGGTCAGAGTACGGAGCAATTTGCAACCTCAGGCAAGGGAGTTGTTCAAACACTTCTCCCACTGTTAGGGGCAGCTTCGCTGTCACCTGTGGGGAGTGATCACCTCCTTCTCCAGCAGGTGAGGTAGGCAGGCGTTTAATCACCTGGAAATGGCAGGTATTTTAGAGGATTTATTTAACATCAGATCCCAAAAAGCTTTGGGGCGTAATCCGTGGTGGTTCTTCACAGACATCACAGCCTTCACAGACAGACAGGGAGGTCTGTGCTGGCTGCAAGGAGCGTTCATGCCATGGGCAGGGAATTGGGCTGCCTTGGGATTGTACAGTGCTGGATATGCTGGACAGAACGGCAAAATGATCCTGCAGATCTCACACAGAGAGGTCCAGGGTGAGGTCTGTGTTGTTCCCAAGCAGCTGCAGGGAGAAGATGGTGAGGGAACAGCATCACAAGTCTGAGGGAGAATGACCAGAAGAGAAAGGTGCCCTACATTTTCAAGTATTGCAATGTGTACAGAAGTATTTCTCAGACTTACTGCAGCTTATTCATAATTTAAATTTTAAATAATACACTATATTTCCAATGCTATGGACCATAGATTTCACATCCTCACGTGTGATCAAGCCAGCAGTGTGATAAGGGAATATGGGCAGAGGTCCAGTTCCTGAGATCCAAATCCCTCCTGATTAAAAGCCTTCTGTGGTTACTTTGGTGGTTTTCTCACAGCACTCAGCAGTTAACCAAAGACAAGAATTTCACCCTTTCTTTTTTTTTTTCCTGGGCACATATTGTCAGATACTGGCAAGTTGATAGGCTTTTATTTCATGCATAACTAAATAAGCAGCAGTAGTATGAAGGGAGCCAGGGTACAGCTGATATCTAGAGTAGAACTTACTTTAATTGAAAAGCAGTTCTAGTCAATTTTTTTTTCCTTCTCTTCTTATAAGAAAGGGGGGGAAAGAATTGTTTTCAAGCATTATTAAGCTTTTTTTTTTTCTCCCAGAAGCTAAGAAAGCCATCTGTGAAAACCTGTTTGCATGTTTGTTTTCTACAATAAAATGCAAAATACTCCTTCCTGTTAGCGGATTATGCCATATGTCACTCCCTGTAACAAAACCAGCATGTTTATTAATGAACCCAATCAGAGGCAAGGATTTAGAAAGATTTAAAGGAACTGAATTTTTAGTTCAATATTTTAGTTTAGAAAAACTTCTGGTCTGTTGTTCATGTTGTACTTGGAAAACTCAGGCTTTGTTTCTTATATGAATTTGCTAAATTGGCAATGGAAAGAGAGCAGGAGGAAACTCTCTGGGAAAAGAAATCACACTGTGATCCCTGCGTTCTGCATGCGTGAACCCCCAGCTGATTGTGATCAGCAGTTTATATGTGATTAATATTTAATTTGATTGGTATAGTTTTTTCTCCAGATAAGCTAATTAAGTAACTTGATGGAAAGGACACCCTTGTGCATTAATGTAGCAGCGTTTTCGTTTCTGTAGGGCAGACTAAGCCTTCCTGAGTTACAGATGAGATGGAGTCAGCTTTCTCAGTGTGTAGTGGAGACACCTGAATTCCATGGCTTTGGTTTTCTCTCCCCAGACTGCCTGAGAGTTGGGCTCCTAGGATTGCTGCTGTGCTGGGCACTATTTCATACGTGATAAGGGTTGTTGTGATAGAAGGAAACGTAACCAGAGATCTTCTGTTTGCCCCTTCACGTGGCTGGAGACTGTCTGCCCAGAATCTGGTTACAATCCTGGGAGCTTTTGACTTCTCAAATAGACAAGGTCTCTTATCAAAAGGGTTCAAAGCTTGGGCCTCAGCACACCAATCAATACTTGCTTTATCTTTAAACTCTAATACTGCCCTCACTGATTTAGATCTTCTCATTGTAGAGCTCAGTTCAGGCTGATAATGCTGCTGGGAGGGAGATGGAGCACTTCAGCTCAGGCTGGGCTTTCTCGTGTTGTTCCACCCAGGACTGAGCAGCATTCACCAGCTCGGATTTTAGGTCGCTGAGTGAGGATGTTTTACCCCTTCTTCTGAGTTCACAGAGAATTTACAATGCTTTTTATATGTGTTTTTTGGAATATCCCATCACCTTCCAAAAACCTAAAATAAGCAATAACAGTCTGATTTTTCACGTGTGCTTCCAGGGTAACCACAGGCGAAGGGCGAATGCCAGGTCTGTTCTCTGGCAGCAGAACACTGCTGGAAATGGATCCATTGGTTCCATAGGCAGAATACATTTCTCGATGCTGAAGTTCTTGCACTGAGACCTGGCTGGCCACTTACAAGGGGGATAATTGAGTTAGCATCTTCAAAACTCATATATTAAGGCAGGAAAAGGTGTTTATTAGCTTGGTAGATGTATTTACTAATGCAATCATGAAACAGCTTCCTAAGTGTACTTTGTGAAGACCAGAGGAAAGAAATTCTTCTTAACATTCCTCCAACTTTCTTACATCTAATGAAAGGCTCTGTAATTTAATGCCTTTCTCAAAAACATAATTCATCACGGAAGAAAACTGAAAAATAAAAGTGACCTTTTTGAAAGGTCAGTTCATGTTTATGCGTCAGAAACAGTCATGAGTACAGGTTTGGAGCAAGACAAGGCTGTCCTAAAATAGCATTCCATTAATCGTTTAATCAGCCCGTGCTTGTTACAGATTTGACATATTCTGTAGACAAATCAGGTCAGAGGTAACAAGTGATTCAAAGAAACAGATAAAAACCCTCCTGAACTGTGGAAAACATTCTTCTTACAAGAAAAAGTCTGAAACTGAAGCAAACTCCTTCAATCTGGAAAATTAATAACCTGACGAGCTTTCACAGGCACCCGAAAGGCCCAGGATTCCTGGATTCCCACCCATCTGCTTAAGATTCCCCCCAAGAAATATGTCAACCTTTATTTTGCTGCCTTTATTTTTCTCCTCTTTTTCTTTGTTAGCATGTGCCTGTTGTGGAAGTGCTCTTTGCTCCCTGTTTGGCTGCAGGACTTCAGTCAGGGCCTGCATCCCACCCCAGAAATGCTCCCTCAGGGAAGAGCCCTGGGGGCTGCGGCAGCCTCCCTGCAGCCAGCAGGAACAGGTTAAAACTCTGTGTTACAGCCTCTCTGGAGCATCCTCGTCTCTTTGGGAGCAGGAACAGAATGCATGGGGTGGATGTAGGCCAGAGCAGGATCAGAGGGGCTGCCTGGGCTGTTGCACGCTCCATGTTGACATGGTGATTTCAGGAGACAAGCCCTGAGGACAGTGTCTGTGGGTTACGGAGATCTGAGAGGAGGAATGGTCATGTAGGATTTTATTCATGCATTGTTTCCAGCAGTAGGGAAGTGCCCACATCTCTGCTCTCTGCCTAAATGCCCACCAGCTGATTTCTCTCCCCTGTGTGCCAGCCCCGGCCGAGCTCTCTCCTCTCAGCTTTGCCTCCAAATGCTTCTGCTGCACCCTGGTGATTTCTGTTCCAGGCACCCGAACTTTGTCAGCTCTCCAGTTTAGTTTCCCAAATGAGAAACGAGCTGGCAGCCCGAGGTGCAGCCGAGGAACAGGCTCCCTCAGGGCTGCTGTTGAAATGGGGAACGTGCAGAGTCATTTCTCTTGACCATCAGCGCTGAGTGCTGGTGGCACGGAGCAGGAAGCCTTTTGCATCTCGTGCATGGCAAAGCAGTGTTGTTATTCTGGCTGCATAGCTTGGCTTGTTATTGAGCACATGCTTTGCAGATTAGCCTGTTTGTATAGCCAATCGAACATGTGCTCCATTAAAAATTAAAACATCCTGTTTTAAGGATGGAGCAGGAGACATCAGCTGCCACTGTGTAGCAGACATGGAAAGCCCCCAGAGCCCATTACCATAGGTTACAGCAAATGTTAATCAGTGCCAATGCAGTTAAATAATGCAGTTCGTGCAGATGGCAGCTACTACATCTACTCACAGATGTGTCCTCGAGTCCCTGAGGTTGCTGTATCACAGGAGTTGTCGGAACAGTCAGATCCGATGGTGACTGTAGGTATCACCTTTGTGTTTATGCCACAGATAGCAGCCAGAGGAAAGGCAGCCATGCCTAGGACTGAGGAACGAGGTCAGAAACACACCAGAGCGTAGCATGAGGCTGGACCTGAACTCAAATAAAACAATAAGGAAATCTGTGCCCTTCGCAAGTCGTTTTTTGTTTGGGTTTTTTGTTTGTTTTTTGGTTTTGTTTTGTTTTGTTTTGGTTGGTTGGTTGTTGTTGTTGTTGTTGTTGTTGTTAGGGTTTTTATGTGTTTTTTGGTCTTTTTTTGCCAGGCATGTTTACCTTCATACCTTACCATACAAATCAGTGTCTTACCATCCTTAAAGACCTGGATCCACAGCTCAGCTTTTGAACTGGGGATATTTGTGATCACTGCATATCATTATAGCCATTCCATATATAGCCAGTGTACAGGAGGGCAGGGAAGAGGAGCTCAGCCTGCACCAGTCAGACTTTATTTGGGATTTTTGTATCCTTCCCCATCTCTGCAGAACCGATAATGCAGTTGCAGCCCTGCTGACAGCAGTCTCTAGGTCACATATAGTACAGGTGTTCTCTGCTAGCTTGCCACATTGTCCTACCTCAGGTGAAGTAATTTATTTACCTTTTCAGCTGTTTATGCTCAGGCTGTGTGTTTATGAAAAGGAGTGTGCAAATCTATATGACATGCAAGAGTTTGCAGATGAAAGTTGTGCTATAAGTATAAATATTGTTTCTAAGATGTGTCATGCTGTTCAGTAGGTACTGAGAGGAAAAAATGTTGCAAGTCAAGAAGCTAAAAAGCATTTCTTTTTCTTTTTTCATATCTTAGGGCACCCTTCATCATCTATTTGTATTTCAGGTCTCTGTCACTGGTGGATGTTCTTTGTCCCAAATCTGGGGATTTCCTTTAAAAAAAGCTTGTCTCCTTTTTTAAAAAAGGTTCTGTCTGTGTGTATTGTGTTCTGGTGGAATAGCTTGAAAAACGAAAGATTTTAACGAGTAAACACGTGGCTTTTTCTCAGCTTTTGCTTAATTCACTGAGGACATGATCATCAGAGATCACTGTTGTAAAACACGTAGATCCGAGGTTTTCTTGTTTTCTGGTGATTTCACCATTGCTCTGAGAGCAAGTGTCGTGTCTACAACACCCAGCATTTGGTGCTCTTTGTTGCAATGGCTCCACTTGTGTTTTCTGTGGAAGATGAGCTCCAAAACAGCCATCTGCAGTGAGCCTCGGTGGAGACATTTGCTTGTTACAACTGTGATTTCTTGAACCTGCCATAAGACTGTCACACTCCACCCATCCCATCCCACTGGATGGCACACCAAGCCTGCATCCCATCGTCTATAAAGAGCTATTGGCAGGGTTGGGAATTGCACAAGTGCGAGGAGGTTGGTAGAGAGATCTGAGAGCATAATACATTTTGGTTATTTAAATTTAGTTCTCAAGGCTATAAAATGGGACTTGGGACTCAGGGGACTCATTTTTTCCTCAGCAGTTTCATCTTTTAACCATTAATTGTCAGCTAGGCAGTGTGGGATGAGCGTTCTGCTGTGACCATGCTTCTGTCAATTAATAATGGAACGTATCCAAAGTTTATCTGTAGCAATCATTCATACCATCTGGCAATACAAATTAGATGATTTTGAAGGCAGTCTACAAACAGGCATGTTGTTCTAGGGACTGCCATAATTATATCTATCAAATAGAGAGAGAAAAAATGTATTTAATGCATTTTTAAATAGCGTATTGAGATCAATATCCCCTGAGAGCGAGCTGGGTTCCAGAGAACAGGGGCAGCAGCACATTTTCGTAGCCTTCCCGTGTGTGTGTCAGCAATGCTCCCAGTGAGAACCAGCCATTTTGGGGAATGAGCAGGGGATTTTCTTGCCCGTTCTGGCCCTGGCCTCATTCCCAAGGCTGACAACAGCGGTGCCAATTAGTGACAGACTGGGGACTGGCCAGAGATGACAACGAAGCACTCCCAGGACAGACAGAAATGTTTTAAATGAGCTGCTGGATCAAAGGGAAGGGAAGCAGGCGTTTGGGCAGCGGGCAGCAGTGCCGCGTTACTCCGCAATGTCCGCAGCCCGTTTGCTGCAGCTGGGCTCCCGGCCTGGCCCATCCTGCCCACACACACGGCTGTGACAGAGCCACACTTGTTTCGCACACAATCCTGGAGAATCCCGAGCCGGAAGGGACCCACGAGGATATGGAGAACAGGCGCTGGCCGTGTTTTCCGCCCAGGCAGGGCCTGCGGGGCCCTCAGGGCGCTGCCGTGGCTGCGGCTGCCCTCGGGCGAGCTGCACTCGCGGGGATGCAGCGGCAGCTCGGAATCCTTCCTGCCCCGAGCAGGGCTGAGCCCCCTCGGCTCCTGCACCCCCGGGCTGGAGTGGGGATGGCTCCTACACCCCCGGGGATGGACTGCTGCTGTGGGGATGGCTCCTGCACCCTCGGGCTGGATTGCTGCTCTGGGGATGGCTCCTACAGCTCCGTCCCGAAAACTGCCTCAGCCTGGGGAGTCCATGCACAGACGTGGCTGCAGCTTCCAGCTCAGGCCATGCCTCTCCCTCAGGAGATCCCTCCCGCGCAGAGGGGCGGTGGTGTCCCCTCCTGAGCAGCGGCCACAGGTGACCCTGCCCCGTGGTGTCCCCTCCTGAGCCACAGGCAACCCTGACCCGCGGCGGCCCCTCC
>VZTG01007081.1:369171-375048 GCA_013397845.1 Melanocharis versteri | reverse complement strand
TGGTGTCCCCCCCTGAGCAGTGGCCACAGGTGACCCTGCCCCGTGGTGTCCCCTCCTGAGCCACAGGTGACCCTGCCCATGGTGTCCCCTCCTGAGCAGTGGCCACAGGTGACCCTGCCCTCAGCCTGGCTAAGCTGAGCCACCCGAAGCTGCCAGACTCACCCGTGCTGGTGTCTCCATCTCGCTGTCACTCTATCAGATGTAACATCAAAGACCTGGAAATGAAAGAAATGTGAAATATAGTTTATTCTCATAATTATAGATGAGGAGTTGTAACTGCATCTGTGCACTTCTCAGTAAAGCAGCTGTTCTGCCCTTAGAAGGATATTTATAGACTATTGAAGGTAAACAATCCTGGCTTATTTCATATTGCAGCTACATTTGCACTGAGTTTAGCTGCAATTTGATCAAACAAGCTGCTGACATGTCAGCTTTACTGATACAAGATAGTTTTTCCTTGCTATTTCTGCTAAATAATCTCTGCCTATTTTTCAGATGAACTGTTTTGATATTAGTAAGTTCTTTGGCGTTTCAGTCGAGGAGTGAATTGGTATAATATGCAAACCCATCCTCAATCTCTGAGTCATCAGCTTACAGCCTCCCTCATACAGTTTGAGGTGACTGTTTGATTTTGGGGTTTATTTCCTCTCTCAGTATTTAGTCCCTGCCAATTTTCAACGCTCTGTAAATGGTTCAACGTCAGAATTTTGACATGTGTGATGAATTTCAGTGTTTAAAGCTCATAGGGCATTTGCAGCAGTTTAGTCAGCAGTTGATGAGTTATCCCAGTCTTTCGCTGGTGTTTTGCTGCTGTTCTCCCAAGTGTGTGGTCGACTATGATGGCATTTACCTGGTAGACCAGCCTGTATCTCAGTTATCACTGCATGTATAAAGTAATGTTTAGATGCACTTTAAAATTAATTTTAGTGCTTCTTATCTGATGTGAACTGAGAGCAATATTTCTGAAGCAATTTTATTTACCTGATGAAAACCCATGGCAATTGGAAATTTCTCTTGGATTTAACATATACAATGGCTGAAGAAGTATGAACTTGAGACAGTGCAGTGGGTGAGTGCAGGAATGAGTAAAACTGCTCAGGAGCTGCTGTTGCTGCCCAGGTTGGATCTCAGGGAAAGGTTCTTCCCCAGAGGGTGCTGGGCACTGCCCAGGCTCCCAAGGGAATGGGCCCGGCCCCAAGGCTGCCAGAGCTCCAGGAGCTCCCAGGGATGCCCAGGGTGGGATTGTTGGGGTGTCTGTGCAGGGCCAGGGGCTGGACTGAGGATCCCTGAGGGTCCCTTCCAGCTCAGGATGTTCTGTGACTCTATGATGCTGTGACTGTGTGATTTTGTGACTCTGTGAGCTGTGCTGGGTGAGATGAGCTGAGCTGTGGCTGCAGCCCTGCCCCGGGGAGCTGCTGAGCCGGGCGCTGACCCCAAGAACCCTCTCTCTGGTGAGAAAGCTGCAGTATCCATGGCAAAGGTATTTTAGAAAAACCTGGGAACAAAGCAGCTGAACAGATTTAACTTCTCTCCCTCTACAATGTGCAGGTGCGTGTTCTATTTAGGGCCTTGATCCAGTATCACTGAAGTCAATTATAACCTCTTTGCTGGTTTCCGTCAGCTGTGAATCGAGCGCTAAAATCGTATGAAATGTTCATTGTTGTGTGCTCAGCCTCACTTCTGAGGAGGTGGAGTCGCTCCATGATTCTGCATATGAGTGTTAAATGCCTCCTATGTCTGCACTGGTGTCAGCCTTTACGCCTTGCCATGTGTTTTACAACAGGAACAAAAGCGGGCTGGAAACGGGCCCTATATTACGCTTTTTTGTGCTGATGTTCATCACATGCCTTTTGGGACGGGCTTTCATGGCTTTTAGGAGTTGGGGATTTAAAGGGAAACCAAACTGATGTTGTGAAAAACATTCCCTTCCCTTGGTTCCCCTTAAGCAGAGTAGTTAATCTACATCTGTTTCTGCTTCCTATTTCTTAAAAAAAAAAAAGAATTAAATAAAATACATCAGTAATTTCAAATTGCCAGTAGCCCTTCTGCGGCCTTGAAAGTGTGATACTAAGCAACTTATTTTTATTAGGTCAAGCCTAATGTGACCTAGCTTGCTGCTAAGGAAAGCCAGTAGTAATAATTCAGAGATGTCACTGCAAGGCTCAGTTTTTTAAAAAACTTTATTTTCCTTCAATTAGTTTACAAATAAAAGCACATACATATGTAATATAATATATAATAACTTACATCTGGGTGTATGTGTTTGCATGCATTTTATACACAAACTTGTATTTATTTATTTTAAGTGGATTTTTAAAAATTTTATAAATGTATGCAAATGCAATCTTTACATGGGTGGACATTGGAACATACAGTGCCAGGAGTGTATTAGTTAGTGTTTTAAATTCACATCTCAAAACAAACTCCCTGTGTACAGCATGGAACCTCCCAGGTGTGTGTCTGAGTCCAGGTGGACTCAGTGAAAATGCCTTTTTAAACAGGGGTCACCAAAAGAGGAGCTTCACAAGTGACACTTCTACCTGAAGAACATAGAATGCTCTCCTGTACAGGTGTGTTTTAAGCACCATTTACAAGCTTTAAGATACATTCAAATCACAAAAAAATCTCTTTCTCCTGGTAGAAAGGCTGATTCTCAGATAATCTGTATTCGAGTGTTTCGGAGTTTAATTAAAAACTAGTCAAAACTTGGGCAAGGATTTCAGGATTTTGCTCTTCAATTGAATGTACACAGCAAAAGCATACATTCAAAAATTACATTGCGCTGGGAATTCACAGCTACAAGGTGACTTGTCAGGGATGATGGATTCCTTAAAATCCCTCCTATTCTTTCATCTGCAAAATAGCTGTTAAGTTTTTAAGGTATTCATCTGCTCTGTGCCTGGCACTGCTGTGCTAATAGGTGCAAAGGTTTAACTGTTTTCCAGTCTTTAAGCATCGCTGTCTTATCTTCAGAGCTATCTCGGAGTGTCTGAAGTCCTGGAAAGCAGGTGATTGATCAAGGAATTTAGGAAACAGCTCCCTTGATAAAGCCAGGGAGGATATTTCCTAAGAGGGGCAGTGGGAGTGAGGAAAGCATGAAACTTATTTAACAAGCAAGGCTTGGGCTGGCTAATCTGCATAATACATCCAGTGGCATTAAGTCTGTCATCTCTGCATTGCACCCCTGGTTCGGGTTCTGCACGAGCTGTCTTTCACTGTCGGTTCTAATAAAGAGCCGTGGTCAGCTCCAATTCCCTGGGAGCACAGAGTTATGTTTTGTGAACTACATGTGCCTGAGGCCTCTCATGCATGATTTAAACTGCTTTGTAAATGTCAATAGGTGGAAAAGCATTAGATCCCTTGTAGATTTCTCCAAATCCTCAAAGATGTGTACACCATGTATAAACCATGCTACAGTTTCAAGGCCACTGCAATCTCTACACTCACCTAACTGGGGGTTTAAGGTATTGCCAGAAGCAAGATATTGGTGTATACATGATTTGATCCAGCTGGCCAATGAGACCCTTTATTAAGAAAACCTTTGCTCCCATGGAAAGCCCCTTGTGATATTAAGTGAGCACACAGCATAAATGTTGAATGTCCTTCAAACTTTGTTGCTTTATGCTGTCTTTAAAAAAAAAAACACAACAAAATGCATCTCTGCTTTGTCTCTGGAACCTGCCTCTAAATGGAGGACAAAGGGAAGCTCACATTTCCCTGCACCTTGGGGCAGAGGTGGAAATAGGACTTTGTAGGTTATGAAAGAAGTCAGCTTTTAATTAGGAGTGCGCTGTCTGTTGGCAGGAGCCACTGACTATCTGAAATAAATAAGAATCTGTTGCTAATGAGAAACGGTGGGGTCTCAGATGGCTCTGGGGACTGGCAATGTAGGTCAGTGGTTTGCAGCCGTCACCATCTGACGCCATCCTAACCTGCATGGAAGGAGCCCAGTGCGGGCCAGCCCCGTTCCCAGCAGGGCCACAGCAGGGCTCAGGGCAGGCCTGGCAGAGACTGAGCTTTGCCAGGACTCTGGGGGCAGGGCTGGCTGCCCAGCCTAGGCACAGCTCCTGCAGCTCAGGCTCGGCACGTGCTGGGGACAGGGGGAGGACACTGCCGTGTTTGCTGGCATGAGGAGGGGCAGCTGCCAGGGTTGTCACTGAGGACCATCTCATCAGTGCTAAATTAGCTGAGAAAAACATACTGATAAAAGAATTCAGCTCTTAGTGAAATCCATCACTGTGGCCAAGGGTGAGCATGACACTTGAGTACCAGTAAATCGCTATTTTGAAACTTATGGGCTGGAAAGATGTTGATTTGTTCTTCAGTTTAGGGAATAAATATCATCTCCATCCTATTTTCAAATTCATGGGGAAAAGATCCATGCCCAGGGTTAAATGACAGAGGCCCCACCTCTGGCTCAGAAGTCCTTGAGCTGCAGGAAGTGTGTGGAGACAGGGATGAGTGTGTGCTGTCAGGGGTGTGCTGCTCGTGTCTCTGCAGGAGACAGGAATTGAGCTGGTTGCCTTCTGGTGTCACCAACTTGCCTGACTCATCTGAGCTACTTTTTAAGTGGACAGTCACATTTATGTAGCTTGAGTTATCTGGGGTGGGCTTTTTCTCTTTTCTTAGCAATTTAAAAATATATTCCTTGTGCCCAGTGCTTTATGTTCCATCATTTATCCTTTATTTTCAGCTTAAAGAGTTCATCTGTGTGGTTGAATGCATGCTTTGTGCTTTCAGTTGTACTTGCTGTTGTATGATGGCAGCGTGTCTTCCTGGAGGGGGAACACAACAGCTCAAGCAACCCTCAGCTTGTGGAATCAGTCATGGCAAAGGTTTGAGCCAGGTGTTGGGGGCCAGAGCAGGAGTCCAGCTGGCACTAACCAGGTCAAGCAAAAGATCAAGCATGCTCCTGTTTCTCTTTGCTGGTTGTCTGTGGTCAAAAAGCTGCGTCTCATCACCAGAAGCTGAGTAGGCTGAGAGAGCAGCAGATGCCCCTTCCCAACTGCAGACTGCAACAACTACAGTTATCTACTGCTTTCTACTGCAAAAGGGACCCAGGACTTCTCATGTCAGAGACCTTTCTTGACCCGTTTTGCCTGCAGAAGCCTCCGGTATTACCTGACAGTTCTGCAGTTATCTCCCACGTTATTCGCACCATCCTTGTTTGCTATTGCCTTGGCTCATGATCCCACTCTCCATTCCTCTCCACTCAACTCTGGGCTGTGTTTCCAAAGCTGTTTACAATTTTTCAGATATTCTATTTTTATCAGCAGGAACTTCTCAGAGTGCTGAATGGCTCCTCAGAGAGCTGATCCATTCTGCAGGGTGCTGACAGGTCTTTTGTAGGTCCTTGCCACACAGTAACCAAGCTTTGCCATCACCTGGCCTCTGGAAGCCACAGCTCCAACATCCCTGCCCTTCAGGTCCTTTCAAAGCTCATCCATCCCGGCTGAAAGCTTGGTTCTAATGTATGATAGGCATCAAATGGCGAGGCTCTCACTTTATCACAGTATCTGTTTGAGTGCTGGGATTCCCCAGGAACTGCTGGCTTTCCCCCTGCCTTCTGCACAGAGGTGGCTTTGGTCTCAGGTGACTGTGCTGTGGTGCTTTCAGCTTCTCAAGGACTGAGAACTTAATGTCTTATTTCCTTGTGCAAACACAGCCAGTGCTGTTGCCAGGACAGTGACTGTCCTGCCCACAGAGCTCCCCGTGTCCGTCCCTTTCATCATCGGGCAGCGCTTCTGATCTCACAGGAGCTGTGTTGCACTGCTTTCAGAGGCTAAACATTGCATTTGCTGCTCAGTATTGGTTATCCTTCAGTGGCTCATGGAGACAAGTAAAACTGCTATTTATAGATTTACTTTCTGTCTGTCT
>VZTG01007081.1:301671-364171 GCA_013397845.1 Melanocharis versteri | reverse complement strand
CACAAATAACCCGTAATGTACTCTGGATTCTGCATCCAAACATGCCCCTAATGGGCTCGCTGAGAGGTCCCTTCTGAGGCACTCACAGGGTGTTTGTTTAGTTGATCCTTTAAAGGGCTTTTTTGGGGAGAAACAGAGGGAAAGTCAGAAAGCCTTGGGAACGTTTCTCAGTTGTGTAGCTGTGAGCAAGGTGAGTTGCTGTCCCAGTGGCTCTCCAGATCTGCCTTTTGTAGGTTGGAACAGTGAATTTTGAACCTGTTCAGCCTGGAAGAAAGTTCCTGGTTTTTTCCTACCTATGAAGGCCATTAATGAAAAAGTGACAACCAGGAATTAGAGTTTCAATGAAATATTTGTCACGGCAGAATTGTAGAGAGGACACCAACACAGCAGAAGGTGCTGCCAGCACAGCAGCACTTTGGGCATTTTCCTGAAAGTGTTGCCGCTGAGTGCTTGAGTATCTCTATGACAAACTCAGGGGCTGCAGCTTCACCCCCTTATTCTTGGCACTCACTTATACAGCTCAAAGTTCCCTGTTCATGACACATCCCAATAACCCTCAGAACTGAATTTTACAAAGTGTTTTTGTCAAAAATGGAAGCATTTAAGGGTTGGAACCATTAAAGGGTTTGGGAATGTTAGGAGATGAAATAAGGGGGGTTTTTTGTCTTGTCCTTCAATGCAAAGAAGAGCAGTGGTCCCTCATTTCTACATCACGAACAAATGCAGGAGCGATATGATTTCATCGTTTATGGGATGGGTTTTCATCAGAATTTCATGATTTTTTCAGCTGAGTGACTCAGGGGTAAATAATGTTTCTCCTTTTTTCTGTCCCAGAAGAGAGCCTGAACTGAATCATGAGAAATGTCACAGAAATGATAGTTATGAATTGATGAGTAGTTAAGCAGTAATGCACTTACAGTTGCTGTGCTGTAACTCTTCAGGTATTCTTTCTTTGCTGTTCTGAGTGGGATTAGCCATCAGCTTTCTTTTTAGGGAGTATATGATAAGATGCCTAAAAACCAAGCAAACTGATCTGGTCCAAGAATCTTTCAGTGCCCCATAATCCGTGATCCTGAGCCCAGCAATGGTGGGATCAGGAAGTACAGTTTGCATTGAGTTCCTTGTGCCTGACTGAGCCCAACTTAGGAATTAGATGTCAATTGTAATTGCCCTTTGTCTGTGTGATTTGGGAATTGATAGCAGCAAGAAAACCAGAAAAGAACTTAATAAATACACCCACATCTCTGCTACTCTTGATAAAGTTTGAGTCATAACTGGACCTCTGATAAAGTATTAAAATAACAGAAGCTTGAACTAAAAAACATGAGTTTTTTTCTCCCTGGGATCTTCTCCTGGGATGCTACATTTGGGATTCACAATTAGATAACTTGCCAGCCCTGAGAACATTTACTGCTGCAGTGGTGATTATCAGGAGATTCAGGTGCTTGAAAAGTAGGGTGGACATCTTGTGGACAATTCAACAATTATTTTTAAAGCTTTGCTAATGCAACTGAGAGACCGAGCTGCCTTCTTGGCATCTGCTGTTGAGTGTACTGTACATTAGATATACAAGAGATGGGGCCGGGGGGAGTTTCAAATTCAACAGCCCAGGTATCAATTAAAGTTGGGTTATTTTCATATGTCACCGTTCTGACCCTTTAAACAGAGCAGCTATAGTGGAATCAGGATGTCTCTCTGACCCTATCCTATGCAAATGCACTGAGGCCAGAAGGACCTGAAAACCTACTGAATTTTAATGGCAGAAGTGTGTGATGCCCCTAACTCATTGACATTCTGAGTGGGTTTTTTCACTAATCCTCACACTCAGTAGGCACAACTTTCTTGATCTTGGTGCTTCCGCGGGGTGTGCAGGTCAAAAAGGCAGCTGAGATCGGCCAGAAGGAAGTCAGGCCCTACAGCATGGAGGGATATATTTAGGCACAATTAGAAATGGGCCTGAGCCTTGAAATTCAGGTAAGAATCCAAACTCTCCCAAAGCTGGAGTGAGAGGTGAGCCATGCATTTGGGTCAGTCCCGTGGAGATACTGACCAGTCAGTTCATCCACAGCCAGAACTTCCCAAAGTCCCTTCCTGGGTTTACATTTTGAGGAATATTTTTAAAATAATCTGTTATCAGGAAGAACTTGGTAAACTTTCAGTGCTGAGTTATCTGTGTGGTTCTTCTGCTTGGACCTCTCTCCACAAGAGACATGGGGAAGCAGCTCTGACATGAAGAATAACAAAAGAGAGGCATAAGAAGAAATTATTTTCTGCAGTGATTTTTTTCAGCTGTATTGTGTTCCCCTTGAAATATATGGAGTTGGTAACCTCCTGGCTCCATGTGGAGGTGGAATGATGATCAGTGGTCCCCAGGTCCTCCTGGGCAGGGCACATCCAGTCAGACACAGTGACACGCTGCTCTTCCCTGTTGTTCCACAAGAGCTGCTGCATTTAGGGGGCTAGTGCTGCATCTGGTGTCTCTGGAAGGAATTCCGCATGCTGTGGAGGGGGATGCAGGCAGCTGTGGGTTTATGCTGTGGGTTTGTGCTGTGTCATGTGCACAACAGTGGGTTTATTCTGTGGTGGATTGAAGGGCAGTGTTCAGGGTTGGAGCATTACAGAGTGAGGAAAGGGGGCTGTACTGCAGAGATGGTTTTCATTCACTTGGCAGTGTGGTTTGGGGTTTTTTTCTTAGTTGGCCCTGGCTGGTTCTGCCTTTTTTGCTCTTTTATTCCCAACAGCTTTAAAAATCTTAAATGTTTATGAATTTGGTCCACATAGTATTTAAATTCCCAAACAGAGGCCCATTCTTCTCTGTAACAACCTTCTGACTTTCTAAGGTTGTCAGACGTGTTACTCTTTTTTTTTTAAGGGGAGTTTTGTATATAGAACCTCAATTATTTCCTCATAAAATGATTTTAAAATGATTCCCCAGTGAGTTTTAGGAAAGTGTGTCTAGACTTTTTTCTTTTTCTGCTTTATCCCAGTCTCCCCTTCCAGCCTGCCCCTATCATTTTGTAGGTTATGGATAGCTGAGGATTTGTTGTACTGCAATTTAATGCTGAGTGTGTGCTGTGACCTTTGGGGGGGCAGTCTGTTGGCAGTATCATTACAAATAAAGTACTAACAGATTTCAGATGTTTATAGATTCCAAACTGGATGCTGACGCCTGCAGTCGTTTATAAACTCACCTCCACAGATTTTCACATTTGACACCGAGGTGGTGGCGTGGCCCCTGCTCAGATGCCAGCTGATTGCTGTGCTGAGCCCCTCCGGAGCCAGGTGACCTCCCCTCGGTGCCTCTGCGGTCTGGCTGGGGCAGCAGCTGCAGCTGCAGCAGATAAAGCTGCAGCCCTGCCTGAAGGGCCAGCGCTGCCATGTGCACCGTGCCAGCCTGCAGGTATTTGTTATTTCAGGTGGACACGGCCAACTACAAAGCTTTACAAACCCTGGCCACATTAGCCAGGCTGCTCTGGAGCAGAGGCAGACACTCAGACTCCAGCATGGGGAGGGAGCCAAGCCATTAAGTTGGATTTGGGGGTAATTTTTACAACCCCAGTCAGTGGCTGAAGTCAGGGGCTGTCCCTGGGGCACAGCCCAGCACCTCGTGCTCACTCTTGGCACAGGTTTGCTGCAGTGGGATGGTGACATGGGGGCAGGGGAGTCGAGTAAGCGATGTCTGAACCTCTGGCCTGTCTCAGCAGGGCAGATTTGGTTGAGTGCAGAGCACACACAGCTCACAGAGCTCCAGTTCCTGGCTGGCTGGGGTTCTGCTGCCAGGCTCCCCTTCCCCAGCTGCTCCAGCCTGGAGAAGGGGTGCTCCTGGAGAGGGGCTCATCGTGGGAGGCAGGATTTGCATGGCAGGATGCTAAGACAGCCAGAGCTGTGGTTGGCTTTACTGCAGGAAGTGGATTAGGCAAATCCCTGAGACAGTGCAGAAATCCATTTTTCCAGGTGCTGAGGCTGAAGGAAACCTGTAATTAACAGTATCCCAGTTTTTACTTAGTTAAGTCTTAGAGCGAGGTATCCTGGAGTTTATATTTTTAGCAGCCACTTTAAGAGAGGGTGGAGGAGGATAAGTGTGCATGGAGGGAGAGATTAATTTAAAATTGATAACCGCATGGCAGCACCACAGTTTTAACAAGCTCAAGGCCTGCCTGGCGCAGCCTGCTGTACTCGGGGGACTGGAGTTCAATTCTCCGTGCTGCCAGTTGAAATCAGAAATCACAACTGCAGTGATTAGCAGTGAATTTCCTGATCTCGGTGCCGCAGGCAAAGGAAGGAGGGGACTGGTTTTTTCCTTATCTCCAGCGAGGTTAACCCCTAGCAGGGGAGATGAAGGTAGGGAAAGGGAATCCGGGGCCGTTTACACCATTTAAACTTGTACATGCTGTTTAAAAAAAAATCAATGGCCATTAACAGCCCTGCCTGACTGTAGAGAAGTGCCCAGCAGCGTCTTAATTAATCTCATCGCTAATAGAGGAGCATCACTTCCAAATGCTTGTGCTACCCCTCTCCTTCCAACGATGTAGGTCAGATCCACAGAGGGAGAATACAGATGGCAAAAACAGGGACTTGGATGTCATTCCAGAGTCATCCCAAACGCTGGGCTTACACCAGTGGAACTGGGACCAAATTTGGTTCTATTCACATCACCATTAAGTACCACCCCCTCTTGCTTTCCCTGTGTTTGTTCATCAGGAATGGATGGATTGGAAACAGTGAGACACTGTTCTGTATTGTTAGATTCTGGTTTATTTTTATTATTTGTCCGTATAAGATGACTCCACCTGGTGAACAGAAAGCAACAGCACTTGTGAGTGTGTGGTCAGTATGTCTGCACAAAGCCATCACACTGGGCCCTTGGTCCCTCTCTGAGTGTTGTCACTGCTAAAGGTTGCTTGTGTGGGTTTCTTGTAGTGTAAAAGGAAGGAATTTTGGCTAATATATGTAATAATATCAAATTGCAATCTGTAAAACTATTGCAATGTGCAGGAAGTTGGGGCCTCATTTGTCAACTCTCTCTGGCCTGGAAAATGGAAGCATTTTGATAGCTAGAGCAAGAAAAGGTGTTGCTTCATGGATTAACAATAGTTGGTCCAGAAATTACCTTCTACTAATCCAGACCCTTGCGTGATGGAGAGGGCTGGAAATTATTTTGCTTGCTTGCCTCTTTGTTCCTTCCTGACCCTTCTGTGGGTCAAAAACCGAGTATTTTTTCAGCTGAGCTGCCAAAGCACGTGATGTGCAGAGGCACCACACTGGAATATTGCGTGTACTTGGGCTTTTGACTTATCCATGGGGTGCCCAGCCCTGTGCCAGGGCCTCTTCACCTCTGACCATCTCCTCTCCAGTAAAATCAAACAAAGGTTGGTGTTGTGTGGGGCGGGAGGTGCCTCTTCTCCGTGGGCACCTGTTGGAAGTGCAACACTTGCAGGGCTGCTCAGAGCTGTGGAAGGTGTCAGTGGGGTGTGGGGTCCCTCCGGCTGCACCAGGACACCTCTGACCACCAGAGCCTCAGCTGTGGCTCACTGACCACCAGTGACCACCTGCTCTGGCACTGGCGAAGTTTCTTAGTTTCTTTCAGGAGAGTTGAAATTAGATTTCACAGGAAGGTCTGATGCAAGGTTTATGATAAGTCATGCTCTGGCTGATCTCATGTCCAGGCTCTGTCCCTCAGCACTGCCTGCTTTTTCATGTGATTTTTGATTTCACCGTGAAAGGTTTGTATAAACTTTGTTTCTCAGATCAATAGAAGAAAGCTGAGTTAATTATCTCCTCACCTGTGAGTTTAGCAGCTAAAAGTCAGCAACAGAAGTAAACTACAGTCAGTCAAGTGTATGGCAGCAGGGTTAGTCCCTTTGCTTGTTTTAGGGGATGATTGTTCATGTGGAAATTTTTAACATGAGTATCACATGTGCATAAATATACACATATATACGTCCTACTGCTTTAACTATAGAAACTAATATGGCTGCAGTAAACATCAAAACAGAGGTGCTGGTATCTCTGAGGCTTCCACGGATGAACACTTACTGCTTTGATGCTCTTCATTTTCAAGCCCATATATTGGCAGAGGTGTGAAAGTTGAGTCTGGGCAAGGTGGCAAATCACAGCGTGTTCCCTGCAAGATCCACTTGCTCTGGATTTTCTCTCCCTCCTCCCCCTCAGAGGCTCAGGGGGATGGGAATGGGGCTGTGCTCAGTCCATCCCACGTTGTCTCTGCTGCTCCTTCCTCTGCAGGGCTTGGACTCCTCACACTCTGCCCCTGCTCCAGCCTGGGGTCCCACCCAGGGGAGAGTTCTCCAGGAACTGCCCCAGTGTGGATCCCTTTATCCATGGGCTCAGTCCTTCAGGAACTGCCCCAGTGTGGATCCCTTTATCCATGGGATCAGTCCTTCAGGAGCTGCTCCAGTGTGGATCCCTTTATCCATGGGGTCAGTCCTTCAGGAACTGCCCCACTGTGGATCCCTTTATCCATGGGGTCACAAGTCCTTCAGGAACTGCTCCAGGGATCCCTCCCATGGGGTCACAGGTCCTGCCAGGACCCTGCTCCAGCAGGGGCTCCCCACGGGGTCAGAACCTGTTCAGCCCCCCCTCTCTGCCCTGGGCTCCTCCTGGGGCTGCAGGTGGGTCTCTCTCCCCCATGGATCTCCCTGGAGCCGCCGTGCAGCCGCCTGGCGTTGGCTCCATCGGACACGGGGGAAGCTTCCAGCAGCTCCCCACAGCAGCCACCCCTGCAGCCCCCTGCCACCCAAACCTTGCCCTGCAAACCCCATACAGTCACTCATCCTCAGCAGCTCTTGCCTCAAGCACATAAAACTCTGCAAACAACAACCTTTTTAACCTGATCAAATGACAGTTTCCCAGTGCATTGGTCCCAGCACAGGTCTCCTGCCTTTGGTGTGACTTGAAG
This sequence comes from Melanocharis versteri, assembly GCA_013397845.1. Lineage (NCBI taxonomy): Eukaryota > Metazoa > Chordata > Aves > Passeriformes > Melanocharitidae > Melanocharis > Melanocharis versteri. The sequence goes on along the minus strand of VZTG01007081.1, from coordinate 357,255 downwards.
GCACCAAGCTGTCCCATGGAAAGCACACAGCAACTTCTTTGAAGGTAAGAAGAACCTAAATTCAAACTGATGTAATTTGAGCGCAAGATTTGGCCCATGGACTCCAGTTCTGGCTCCCCTGGCACTTGTAAGCTTTTTATTACTAATTAAAGTGGGTAAGTATTCCCCCTCAGGGTGTTTTGGCTCATAAATGAAGGCCAACAAAGTATCTAATTTTGCTAAATAGAGTAATTTTTTATATGCCAACAGAGGGCTTTTGGTTAGATTTTGTTTTCCCTCTCCCCACTGTTATTTAGACGCAAAAGCTCCGATGTTTCCTATCCACATCAAGAAATAAAAGCAGCTCTTGTTTCCTTATTCTTGTTTCCCTGCCCTGTCCTGTCCCTCAGGCCATACCTGCTCCTGTCCCTCAGGCCATACCTGCTCCAGGTCCCCCAGCAAGGTCCCACGCCCATGGGTCCAACCCCGATTCTCACTGTTGACTCCACTCAGAGTCTGCTGGAAAAGACCCCATTCAGCACACGCAGGAATGTAAAAATCCAGTTATGTGAAATTTTCAACCCTGAAATATTAAAAGTCATTAGCTTTTGTGTAATTGTACATATCTGGGTTCTTATCAGAACGTTATTTTCTCCTTAGGCAGTTAAAACATGGTTTTCTTTCCCTTCGTAAAGTCAAACCTGTTACAGTTTGATGAATGAAGCAGCAGAATTAAAAGTGTTTTAATAGCGTGAGCATTACAAACCCCTCATTGACAGGGATTGTTATTATGATAATCATTTAGCAGAGCTGGAATTTGGAGAAGCTGTTTTGACCAGCCAGCAATGTGAAATATTTGGGGTGAGTTTCATCTCTGTAAAGACCAAAAGCCATTTAAAAAGCAGACTGGAGTCTTTTGATTTACATTTCTGATATTAAACAGAGAGCCGCTCTCTGTATTTTTTTGCTACAGGGCATCGCTTCATTGCTAAGAAATAGAGCTATGGCAAGGATCCAATTCCTTAATGAACCAGCCTATCTGGAGCAAAACAGCTTTTCACACCATAATAAACAATGAACACCTTTTAGATAACAAATTCAATGGCAAAAATATTGCATTGTACATGTCAGAGCCCCATAATTTAATGGAAGCACTTGCTGCATTAGTGGTTTACATTAATTTTTAAAATTAATTTTGTTTGGCCTGCGGGGGAAATACTTTCTTTTTTGCTTCTGATATCCTGCAGCTCATTAACACTTTTTTACTGCTGCTCTACAATACTGTCTGTAATCGTCCAATTTGTAGCTAGAGGCTCATTTTTTAACTAGAGAGAGAAGAAAAAAAATGGAGCTTTTACTGAAATCATAAATGAAGCTTCAACCACACAGAAAAATCAGCATCTCTAACAACAGCCAGAGTGCTGTGGCTTTCTGAGGATGTATTAATTAAACCCTGGATGGATTGTGAGCCTGCAGTTTCTGGGTAGTTCTGCAGCCTGGGACAGGGAACTTTCCATGCCAATTCTGCCCTGCAGACATTGGCCAGGGAAGCACAGTTCCTCCCTTCACCGTATGGAAAGCTCATTTTCTGGACTCTGAGGGGCTTTAGCTGGAGCTCTCCTATATTGTCATTTCCCTGGGAATTGTGTGATATGGGTTTCAATTTAAAAAGTGATTGTGCTTAGTCAGAGTTACTGAAGAGCACAAACGCATTTTCACCTTGGAGCGCTGGAACGCTGCCCTGCCCGGCAAAACGAGACAGCCCAAATCAAACTTCAGCAACTCCAGCCTCAGCCCAATTCCCTGCACCGTTCACAGTTGTTAATTTAACAGTGGACTGGTTCTATCTGCCTGAATTGAGTGCCATGTGGGCAGCTGCTGCCGGATCCCAGCCTCTCTGCACACTCCACTGGGTCTCCCGGCTGCAGCGGGGCTCCAGGCACACCAACTCTGCAGGTAAAACCAACCCCACTGAGCAGCAGGACCCTTCCACAGGGCCTGTCTCAGCCTGTGCTGGGTGTCCTCAGCTGCTGCAGCCCCAGGGCATTTAGCTGCTCCTCAGGGATGGACAGAAATGCTCCTGGAATGTGCCCCCAGTGAGACAGCAGGGACTCTGCTGCAACTGGTGGTTTGCTAAGGCTGCTGGTGAAGGCCCAAGGTCTCTCTCACTCAGTGCCACTGTTGCAGAAGACACACGTGTGTGTCCTGGCACACGTTGGCTTTGTCACTACAGGTGCTCACGAGCAATCAGCCCTCCTACCAGAAGAGAGGGATAATCATTCCAGGCTGCACAGGGTAGCAGGATTATTTCTGTCTCGCTAGCTGTCTGTCCCCCGTCACTGCACCATCCCAGTGCCTGTCAGGGCTTGTTTTCCACATTTTCAATATCATTTCACAGCTTCTTCAACATGAGTGCCCAAATGTCCGTTGTGCAGTACCACGCAGAATGAGTGAGCAATGAGAAATGTAGGTGTGGAGCAGCATCTGTATTGCTTGACCTCCACTGTGCCTTCACTTAATCAACACAATAGCTGTGAATTCAGCGTAGTTAAGCTGAGCTTTGTGTTTAATGTGAGGTGCTGTGTCGCTGTGAATGTAAAGGTGCAGCCCATTGAAATCCATTAGATTGTACTCCCGGGCCAGTAAGGCTGGGCTCTCCCAGCATGCAGGAGGAATGTCCAGGGTAACTGGGATCGTGCTGTACAGGACAGCATTTGGAGATAGGAAATGGTGTGTAATTACAGGGGTGAGATCATCAGTTTATATAACTCAGTGTGACTTCGCTGATGTCAGTGGAATGGTGCCAATTTACACCAGCTGAATGAGACAAACACTTGCACAGATGTCCTGAGTCTCCCTGCTGAACGTGGTGGGAGTCCTGGCTGCAGCTGGGCCAGGCTGGGTCCCCTGCCATGAGCCCCTCCAGCTGAGCAGCTGCTGGAGCTGCGCACGGGGAGCATTTTGACACCACTGCCACAGGAACCTGCAGCTTCCCCTCGCTGGGAGGTGAACGGCAGAAATCTGTGAAGGAAAGGTGTCACCACCTGGGCCTGCTCTGCCACGTGAAAGACCAATGGTTGGGCAGGTCAGGGGAGGTTAGTATGAAAATCTAATTCTTGCCTGCACTGGAAATCCCTGCCTTGAATGGGTAATTCTCCTGTGAAATCAAGGGCTCTGCCTGTGGAGCTACTTCAGCTGAATTTCTGTCACCATTTCTAGTTGAGGGAAAGGCATCACAGGATTACAGAATAGTTTGGATTGAAGGGACCTTAACGACCATGTTGTTCCAACCCTCTTCCATGGGCAGGGACACCTTCCACTGTCCCAGGCTGCTCCAAGCCCCATCCAACCTGGCCTTGGGCACTGCCAGGGATCCAGGGGCAGCCACAGCTTCTCTGGGCACCCTGTGCCAGGGCCTCCCTTCCCTCACAGGGAAGGATTTCTTCCTAATAATCAATCTCGACCTCCCTTCTTCCAGTCTGAAGCCATTCCCTGTGTCCTGTCCCTCCATCCCTTGTCCCCAGTCCCTCTCCAGCTCTCCTGGAGCCCCTTTAGGCACTGGAAGGGGCTCTGAGCTCTCCCTGGAGCATTCTGTTGATGAACCCAGCTCCCCCAGGGTTTCCTGACAGGAGAGGTGCCCCATCAGAGGCGTACCTGGGGTTGTTCCTTGGAGGAGGCAGCGGGGCAGCTGCTGCCCAGGGACGAGCTGGGGAAGGTGTCTGAGCACCCGTGCCCAACATGAGGGGCTGAATAAACCAGAGGGGCTATTGTTGCCTTTCAGAAAGGCTATCTAGTTTTTTTTTTTCATGGAACTTGTAGCCATTTTGAAGCTTTCATTTTTCATAATGTCACAGATAATCTTTTATCTATTATCCAGTAGTGCCATTCTGACAGACATTTGCATCAAATGGGAAGGCGCAGGCTGGAACTCTCTCAGGTGGGGAAACCAGCTTGATCTGAAAGGTTATTCCCTCTCGCTGGGTCTTGGGCCTTTGTTCTTGATTCACACTCGTTTCCCTCCATCTAAATGCAGGCATTTCTAGAGCTTTTTCTTTAGAGAAACCTTCAATTCGGAGATCTGAGCTTATTCAAGCTTCTTCCTACATAGCAGTCAAAAACTTGTATTCACTGCAAATGATGAAGCTGCTTTGAAACTTTTGTTGAAGACTCTGTATGCCTCCAGAATCCTTTCAGAACCTTTCCTACAGAGACACAGCAGCTTTCTCACTTTTTAAGGAGAGGAAACACCGATGAAGGGAGGAACTTAAGCAGCCATGAGCCTTTTTGCAGTTGCATCTCTATCTACCAACCACCCCCTCAAAAGTCCAATGGGAGCAATGACCTTTAAAGATGTGGGTAGAATATGAGCTGAGTGTCTAAAAGTTAGCAAAGCAGAAAAAATGCATGACTGGAAATATGAAAATCAGTTCAATACTACCTCGGTTTCATAATTCTTCACTTACGAGGTTATTAAATGACAATATAAAAAGGCAAATAAACCTCCATTTCACACGGAGAATTTCACTGATGGAAGAAGCAGCCTTGTTCTCCACCTAATAAACACAAATAGGTCTCCTTTTTAGAGCCTTGTTGTGTTCTTGGGTTATTTGAAAGTCATTCTCAGCAGACTGATGAAGCAAAAGGATTCCCTGCCCATCACGAGCTTCCCAATCCCTCTGACGTCTCACCAGGGATTTCAGCTCCCAAAAACAGCCCTGCTGCTGAGTCAGCACCGGGCAGGGCCTGGCCTGGTGCTGGCAGGGAAGCTGTGCTTGGGCACCACGGCCCTGCCAGGGGCTGCTGCTGCAGTGGGCTGGGGCTGATATCCCCTGGTTCCACAGGGATGCAGCGTGGCACACACCTGCTTCTCCAGCAAAAATGATCCCAGCCCGTGTTTAACTTCTCTGCAGCAAACTCAGGGACTCTGACTGCTCAGAGCTTCCCAGAGCGAAGCCTAGAGATGTTTAGGGAGTGCTGGGTTTGGAGGCCTGAGTACAAGGGAATATTCTCCTTTTTACATTCAAATGCCCACCCCAAGGTGGGAAGGAGCAGGCATCCATTCCTGCCAGTAAAACTGAAGCATCCCAAGTTTGCCACATAAATATGCATCCCTGATCAGTGTGGGGGTTTTATTACACAGACACCTCGTTAATGTACTTGTTGTCATTTTAAAGTCCTGGATTAATAGGAAAGAGCAGCATTTCCCCCAGTGGAAGCTGGATATAAAATTTCTTGAATACCAAAGTAATAATTTTGATTTTATTGTGAACTATTTTAACAGGCAAAGAAAAATGGGAAGGGGCAAGGAATTAATTATTTCCTCTTCTTCCATTGCAAGCTCTTCCTTCTTTCTAAACATCTGCAATGAGCAAATTTTGAATTACAACACTGATATTGTGTAGGAACCCCTGTTATTAACCCTGCAGCCACGGGATGCAGAAGAAGGAAGCGTCTGTGCTCCAACTCAGGATCCAGGGGGTTGGAAATTGTTTCTGAGTGTTTCTAGGTGAGTGTTTCTAGGTGCTGTGTTGTTTATGAGCAGGAAAATTAGCTGTTCCAGGCATGGAAAACCCCAGGGAAGATCTAATCTGGCCACAGATGAAACAGAACTTGGTTCCCAGAGGTTTGTGCTGGTGGTATGTGTGTTATGCAGTGATCATTAAAGGAAAGCTTCACATTAGAGTTTGTGGGTTTGGGGATGGGCCATGAGTAACTGGGAGGAATCTGGAGTCATATTTGCTTCTGCTGAGGTTTAAATCCAGGTTAACTCTGTCATAGCAGTGGAGTTTCCAGGACTAAGAGAGTCCATGTGCAGGGAAGAGCCACCTCCACGGGTGTCCCACTGCCAGGCCAGGTCCCACTGCCCTCACCCATCCTCTGCTGCGTGTCCAGGTTCTCATCTTGCATTTTCAGACTGGCCCTTGCAACTATGAGGGGACTCTGTTTAGAGGAATTTTCCTTCTTTGAGGGAAAACCAAGGCTTTCACATAACCATGTGAATGTGGGCATGGAGGTCATGAGGAAAGTGCTGCTCCATGGGGATTTGCAGTGGGATAACAGGAGCCAGTTGTGCCCCCGTCCCCTGATGGACACTGATGCTGTGGCTACTCTTTGGCCCAGCCAAAAGTGTCATCAGGGGTTGCTGGCACCTGTTTGGGGGGTGGGGAGGGTGTGAGCTGGGCAGCAGCAACAACAACCCCAGGGCAGAGAGCTCCTGGGAGCAGTGGGCTGGAACAGGGTGGGAACAGGCTGGGACACTGTCCCACCAGCTGGGAGGATGCCATGCTCCCAGCGTCCAACAGCTCCGAGATGGGAGGAGATTCCCAGCACCCAGCCCTGCCTTGTGCAAGGATTTGGGATTGCTGCCGAGGTGAGAGCAGGATCTGACCCAGCTGCTGCCCTTCCAGGACAGGGGGTGAGCCCCTCTCCAGCCACTGCTGCCTCATCACTTGGTAGGTACTGACAGAGAATGTCATTGCAATATGGATTTTAAACATATTTCCTAATAGCATTTTAGTAGTTATTAACTAGGAAAGCAATTGCTAATTAGGGGCTCAGTAATACATGCAAGTCTGTCATCCTGATAGAATGGCACTGCTGCTGGTAATAAAAACATTGGAGGTGCTTTAAATTCTTCAGTTTAATTAAGAGTTTGTGTAATTATAGTGCAGTTTTGCTGTGTTTTGTCTAAGAAGGACAAGAGACCTAGAATAAGGTCCAGTGTGCTGGGAAAGTGGATGTGTTTGTGGAGTTTATTTTAAGTGATGTGGAGTCACAGCTGAAAGGGGGATTGTGGTGGAATTTGGTGCGGAATTGAATGCACAGCCTATAGACGTTGCTTGGAGATGCAGGCAAGGGGTTTGCTTTCCAAAGGCATGATCTGAAGAGGGGTGGTGACAAAAATTCCCTTCTGAAGAGGCTTTCCCTTTTTTTTATCCATAGCTACTGTGACTTTTTAACAGAGTATTTAAACGGTACCAAGCCCAGGTGAGGTGGGCAGAGTCTCCTCTTTCACTTGTTTGCCCAGGGTGACAGATATTTCACCCCTGCACGGTGGTGTCAGGGACAAAGCTTCCCTGGGGCTGCGCATGAGAGGGCAGAGCCTGGGGGAGAGCAGTGGGGCCTGAGCACCATCAGGGTGTGCTCACAGCCCCAAAACCAGCTGAAAGGTTTGTTTCGTTTGCCTGTTATGGCCTGAAGAAGAAGTTAGAGGTTGGAAAAAATCAGAACTCTCTCATCAAAACAGGTTCTTCTGAGAACCTCCTCTGCAGTCCATGAGCTGTGTGTGTTTAGTTCTGTCTGGGTGTGTGTAAGCTCCTATCTATTATACCCAACAATGCCAAGAGCACTAGCCAGGGGTAACTGCAATATTGGTAACCTCAAATTACAATGACTTACTTTTACAGCTCTTTTTAATAGTATTTTACCATCCATATTGCAAGTTTTACAGTTTGTACCACTTACTGATAAATACTTCATAAGCTCCTGAGGCTGTCCATGCCACGGATGCCTCTGTTGCCCTGCGTGTGTATTCCATGTGATCCAGTGACAATGGGAACCTTGTGGGACAGAGGGGCTTTCTGAACTATAAATCATTATTGCTAATGATGATGCAGAAGCAGGTACCTAATAACAACTTGAGGAGTCTGTTCAGTCCTATTAAGTGGAAAGTCTTGGCCTCAGCCTCTTGGAACAAAGTTTTAAATAACCAGGTGATGACGCAGTGGCTCAGAATAAAAAGTAAATCTGTGCTTTTGGGTTCTGCTCTGGTCTGTGGAGTTGGATTCTGTCAGAAGTGGAGCAGTGAAATTTAGCAAAGCATGTGACACCTGCGTAATGAACAAGTGGCCTCTGAGAAATAAGTCTCTGTTAACCTGATTTTAATAAGACAGCAACAGCAGAGTCCAGGACAGCATGAAGAACAAAAGAAAAGGGCTTTCCCATTTTGAATATATGGGATTGAAAACCTAGAGAGAGAGAGAGAGAGAACACACTTCAGTACCATGGAATCTGGAAGTGTTGGATTATCCTTAGTATCATTATCCTTGAGTATAGTAATTGTAGTTCAAAACCTGACAACAGTTAAGTATTTTCTCTCTTTGAAGGAAGTGTCTCCTTTAAACCCATTTTTTTGATTAACAGGTGGTCTCAGGGTAGAAACAAATATAGGAGGTTCTCATGATTAAACTGACTTTTCTTTATCCTGTCAGAACCTCGGAAGTGAACTGGATTGCATAGTCCTGTCAACATCTGAGAGCTATTACTGAATGACAAATGTTCAGTGTTGGGGTTTAGGAATTATATCTGAGACTTAGACTGGATTTTTGAAAGAAATCCTTCCCTGGGAGGGTGGGGAGGCCCTGGCACAGGGTGCCCAGAGCAGCTGTGGCTGCCCCTGGATCCCTGGCAGTGCCCAAGGCCAGGCTGGACACTGGGGCTTGGAGCAGCCTGGGACAGTGGAAGGTGTCCCTGCCATGGCAGGGGTGGCACTGGATGAGATTTAAAGTCCTTCCAACCCAAATCACTCTGGGATTCTGTGACAGCAATCTTGGGAGCTGCTGCTTGAGTTACCTGGATAGGTGATGGATACCTGGTGGACCTGAGGATAATGTTACTTGAAAATGTATGATAGGTAATGTTACCTTGAAACTGCATTATATTTTTAAAATGTGCAAAATTGATACAAATTACTTGTGGCCTCATCCCCCAGCTGTGCTGTAAGTTGATCTGTGTGGTTGGCAGCAGGAGTGAAAGGCAGTGCAGCCCCAGTTTTCATGACCAGCCATCTGAAGTCTGTGATCCCAAGAGGAAAGGTGGATTTTGCAGGAAGATTCAATAAACTCAGGGAATTTAAGAGCAAGAGATGCCCCTGGTAAAGGCTGGTGCCACCTGGGCTAAGATTTTTCATTATTATGTCCCCTCCAAAGAGTCCACAAAGGTAACCTGCTGGAGTCCCGGCTCAGAATCACACTGTGGCCATCCCTGCACTGGGACCTTCCACCTCAGTCCCTCCTTGGCCCAGGGGATGCTCCTGGGGTGGCAGGAGCTCCCAGCCAAGGATGGAGCCCTTGTCTGTCCCCGGGCAGTTCTGTGGCAGCACGGAGCCGCTCCCAGCGCGTCCCTTCCAGCTGCTCCCGGGCTGGATCTGTCACAGCAGCCCCAGTGCCGGCGGTCTGTAAGGCTTAACTTACGTCCCTGGATGGAAGAATTAAAGAGCTTGTCTGGGCTCGGAGTTAAGGGCTCCTGTGTGTTGATAGGACTTGAGTTATTTGAGTTCACTCTGCAGTGAAACAACCCCCGAGGGACTGTCAGCTCGAGAACACCCACTAACCACAGCTTGTCATGTTACTGTGCAGAGGGAGGAGTGAGCTTTTAAGTAATTAGTGCCCAAAGCATTCACTGCTTTGTAGGTCAAAAGCAAAACCTTAATTCTACCAGAAAACTAATCAGAAGCCAACACAGATTTTGGAGCACGGCTGTAATCAGCTTTCCCTGTGACACACCACTTAATGAGTAGGCAGCAGCCTTTTCTTCCAGCTCAAATTTGCAGCTGACCCATGCAGCATGTTGTTGTAGCCTTAACCACCAGGTGACAAAGGTAAGGATATCCACGATGGGTCCAGGATCTGAAGTGGATGATTGGGCCTTTATTACGGAATGGAAATAGCAAAGTTCATCCTGACCTCCGAGGTGTGTAACTGGGTGGCTGCCCATCGTCTGGGGAATCAGAGGTAAATAGGAAGAACATGTAGCTCATGCAGCAGAAAAGCTGTCTGGATTTCTGTTCCTCCATGAATATATGCCTGGATAATCTCTTGGGAGAGATCCTTGGGCACAAAACACGAGCAGGGTCTGTGGTGCCCCTGGGCTCCTGGCAGGACCCCGCTCCTTATCCCCAGTCTTGAGTGCGGGTACAAAGATAACAGTGGAGCTTCCTTCTTTGGGCACTTCAGGAGGTCCTCAGTATCTCCTCTGGAAGTGGTTGCATGCATTTGTACACGAGTTGAACATTGCTGCCGCCATCCTTTAAAGCCTGAGGATTAATTAAGCCATTTTAATCGCGCGCTCTGGTGTACGGTTAAAGCGCAACGGGAGTAGAAGGAGGGAAGGAGTGATGTATTCACTTACCCTGCTCACCCTACCATACACTGCTGTGTGTACTGGGAAAGATAAGGAGCAATGTTAAACACAACATTAAAATAATTATGTTCATTATAATGCAGGTTGTCAGATGCTTGTGTCAGTCTCAGTGAAAAATAAACTTCTGCTGTCCTTGTAGTGTATTTTTTCATGATGCAGGAGGAAATGCAACGCTTGAATTGTGTTTCTCATGTCTCCTGGAATCTGAAACTTCCCTTTCATGTGTTTGATGTGATTTCTGAATTTCTTGTGAGCAGTGAGAAGATGCAGAAAAATGAAATTATACAAAGATATTTCTAAGGCAATATTTTTCAGCTGTGTTGAGGAGAGAGATTCTTACAGGAAAGGTGGTGACAAGAGGGGTGGGTCAAACAAAATCCTCCAAGGAAATGTGCTTTGAGGTACTTGCTTTTCCATGGGATCCAGAGCTGGCAGGAATTTGTACATATGTGTGAATAAACCAGATTTTTTTAACGTAGTTTCTGGCACAGCAGGCAAACAGACACGACTGCCAAGTTAAATTAGCACATATAGCAAGTATCCTTGCAGGAATATAATCTGAGCTACTCTAAACCTTTACCTGAACATCTTCAAGCACTTTTGAGCCCCTTTACTCTGTCAGATCAGAAAGCCAATTCCCATCATTTTGGGGAGGAGTGGTCTGGAGCACTGGCAGCTGAAATGCCCCGGCCATGGGTGAGAGGAAGATGGAACAAGCAACAGGAGCAGAGCCCGTTTGTCTCAGCACTGTGGTGCTCAATCCATGTCAAGATATCCTTCACTTGCTGCAGGATGGGCTCAGACTCCATTCTTGGGCAAAAGACTATCCCTTTCCTCACTTTCTTCTCTTCAGACCATTTAACTTTATTTAAGAAGCCCAGGAACAAGACTTGGAAACGTGGCCAGTTCTGTTCTTGGTCTGCTGGTGGCAGAGTCAGGTCTCTGCTCCGTCTCTCCCGCTGTCCTGGAGCAAAGACCCTCATGATGTTGTCCCTTCTGAAACAGTTTCAGCTACAGAAATGATAAACAGAAGCAGAACGTCTCTGTGTGTGAAATGACTATCCCTAAGTGTCTGTGTTTGCAGCATCTTCATTCTGAAACTACCCTTGGTGTATAATTAAGGGTGTTGGAAAAGAAGCCTCTCATATATCGGCAAATGAGATAAAACCTTCAACTTTTAATTGATCTATGCTCATATAAATCAAGCAGGAACACTGAGAGTGGACTTGTGGCTCGTGGTCTGTAGGTTGTGTTTATAGAGTAAGTGTCCTGGCATTTATTACAGGAATCTTTCTCCTGCTCCCTTCCCGTTCCTCCCTCCCCCAGTCCCCTGTGCTGACCCCTAATCCCAGCAAAATGAAGATCTGGTTGTCATATGGATGGCAAAGCCTTCCTCTTGCATCCCAAACAGTGTAGATCAAAAACACCTCATTTAAAAACAGATGTTTTCTGGTAGTGATTAATATAGTTTCTCCCCCTCTTCCTTTTTTTTTTTAGGAGAACCTTTTATTTTGTAATCATCTGCTTTAGCATTAGCTTGAGGGACTGAATTTAGGCACTGCAATGGCTGGATGAACTGGTTCATTTGAAACACGAAGCTGATCTGAATTTTCAAGCTCAGAATGAAACCATTTACATTTCCATGCGTGTCCTCCCTGGTTTTGGCTTAAAGGAAAAGTCCTGTGTGGATCAACATTCTCAAATGCCTTTCTCAAGTGAGAGCCCCGGTGGGAGCCGTGGGGTGCTGAGTGCTCACAGCCTCCAGTGTCACCGGTGCCTTCTGAATTTCCCTGCCTCTCTCCAGGTGCCCCTTTTGAAAATCTCAGTACCAGGTCTTTTATTTGACAGTTCTTTCACAGAGTGATTTCTCTTCCAATTTATTTGGCCAAAAATGTTCCCCTTTTTTTACTCTTCCACTCCTCAGCTGTGCACAGCTCAGCTTTCTCCTTCTGCCTTGGAATTGGCTGCATTTTACTGAGGCTTCAAATAGAGAGGATTTGAGCCCATAAATCCTTGCTCTGTGTGAGTCCTTATTTTCTCTAATAGCACCACTGAAGTCATCAAGACTGTTTACATGAATAGGATCAGGAGTAATTCTAGTTGGGTCTAATTAGTTACACCAATTTAAGCGAAAGCAGCATCAATCCGTTGTTTTGCAGAGGACGTTGGGATGAAAAATGCTAACGCAGAGTATGAACCCACATGGCTGTGTATGGTTAAAGGACATTGTTGTCTGGCATTTTTCACAAAGAACAATCATTAGTACAAGTTGGAAAAATATAGGGTTTGGGGCTGCATTTTCCCTGCAATTTAATATTACTTGGTATTGGTTAGAAATAAATTGTTACAGACTCCCTTTGAATTCCTTTAGGGTAAATATTTATCACATGTAACATTTCCTCAATATTCTGAATTTTCAATATAATTAGCTTCACTGCAGGTTATTTACTCCCAAGTCAGAATTCAAGGAAAAGCCTCCAAGTGTATTTTGAGCTGAGCTATTCATCAGAAGTCCAACGTGATTTTGTTCAAAGTGAAGCAAAAGCTGTGGGAGATTTTCGAGCTGGGGAACTGCATTTGCAAGAGGCATAAAACTAATGGTGTACACAAAGTGTCTTGTTTTTCCTCCTTTCTGTGGGGGGTGTTTGAAATGCTCATTACTTGGTCCAGAATGGGATGTTGGTGGTGAGATGATAACGGGAGGGAAGCGCAGCTCTGTGAATCCCTGGCAGAAGGCTCGCAGGAGTACGGAGCCATTTACAGTCTGTGCACCCTGGTGACAGCTCCTGATGGGGTGAACACCCTCGGGTGTCAGCTCCTGACGGGGTGAACACCCTCGGGGTGTCAGCTCCTGATAGGGTGAACACCCTCGGGTGTCAGCTCCTGACGGGGTGAACACCCTCGGGGTGTCAGCTCCTGATAGGGTGAACACCCTCGGGTGTCAGCTCCTGACGGGGTGAACACCCTCGGGGTGTCAGCAGGGGTGACAGGAGCTGCTGGGAGCACCCCCAGGCCAGGGCAGGTGGGTGCTGCCAGGGGCACTGGGCTGAGGTCTGGGGGTGCCACGGGCACCTCCGGACTGTTGAAACCACTGCACTCATTTCACTTGTGAAACTACCCCAAAGCACAGATGCTCAGCTCACCTGGCACTGGTTGGACATCTCTGATCTTTGTTCCATTGGTGATAATCCATGAGCCTTTGAATGCCCTTGGGCTCCTCTGTAAGAACTTGTTAGTGAAACCACTTTCTTCTAGAGACCTGATCCTTTTGGGTTAATCCTATTTAATCACAAGCTTTAAATGTTCTCAAATCAGAAATGAGTGCAGTTTGCTTGAAGTCAGGGTCAGGTTGTCTCCTCCAAGCGTTGAGGGGCGTGTTCACTGGGATGCAGTTCCATATCACAATCTACTGGTGGTAAACTTGGTGTAGGAGCTTCCAGCCTTTCCCATGTGTAGTTTGGTGCCCTTTCGTGGGTTGTACTCTGTGCTGGCTCAGTAAAAGGAGTCAGGATAAGCTGGGGGGGTGAAGAAAACAAAAGGATAATTCAACTGAACCAGTGGAAGTCCACAAGGGAAGGGGAATGATCCTTGGGGAACTGGAGAGGCCTGGTGACAAGGAGGGAACTTCTCGGTGACATTTTCAAAGGCCGTGTTCTACTCACTGAGATTTATAATGGAATTTAGCACGTTCCTGGAGTGAAGTTGAAGACAGTTTGTAGACTTCAGAGTCATGCCTTCAAATCACGCTAGTTTCAGTTGGTTTGGGTTTTTTACTTTAAAGCCACCATATACAGCATCTACTGATGTGGTTTGTAATCACCTCAAGCTCATTTACGTTGAACCATTTGGCAAAGAGATTAATTTATACTTCATCCATAATATAACTTCTTCTGGGAGTAAAAGTTGGAGAGGATGATGGACAGCATGAAATTTCTCATCACTTGGTTTTAAAAGGGACAAGCCAAAACATTAAAATGCTCCAAACAATTCAGGATATTTTAAAGCTTTCTAAAAGCTTTTTCCTTTTTTTTTTTTTTTTAAAGATGTTTCATTATAGGGAACTTCAAAGAGTACATTTGATCTGCTGGTATGGTTTTGACTGTATCCACCAGGAGTTCACTTAAGCCAAGCAGTGAAACAATAATGTATGTTGTACAGCTGAAATGAAAATTAACCTAATGTACAGTATTTGCTGCCTTGCACAGCTGAAATGAACTCCTGGTGGACATGGAAAAAAATGCTGGCAGATCAAATACACCTTTTGAAGTTTATTATAATAAAATGAAATAAAGCCGCCAAGGGAAGCATTTGCAAAAAAGAAAGGCTTAGGAGGGCTTCAGCTGTTGTATACTGCTCTGGTCTTTTTTTTTTTTTTCTTTTTCTTTTTTCTTTTTTTTTAATTGCATTTACTAAAGCCCCAGTACAGAGCCCACTGAAGTCATTGTGAGTCTTCCCATTAGCTGTTCTGGACCCTGATATCAGATTGCTGGGACCAGCCTGGCCACCTTCCACCAAAAGCCACATACTTTTCTGGGAGCCCCAGTGACTCTGCCCACATGTGGCCTGAATGATCCACCAGAACCCGGTGTCTCGCTAAAAAGGCAATTTTCTTGGAAGGATTTTTCATCTAGAGAATTGTGGTATCATAATTTTCAGTTAGCATTTTGCTCCTTCTAAATAAATCTGTCTCCTCCATCCTTTACTCCTGATAAATAGAGTCACAGTAGTGCTGGTTTTAATCAGGAGATTAAAAGTGTCCATGCTTCAACTAGCATGGTGAGCCCCCTTTGCTGGGGAAGATTAAGCCCTGCAGAGGTTAGCCTGTTTCCGAAAGCAAAAAGAATTTTTTTATTAACATCAGTAGATTAAATAAAATTGCCTATTTGGAGACCTTTTCCTTCTCTTTTTTCCCTGAAAGGTGATTAGCATGTCCTGAGAAGTGTCAGTCAAAACTACAAGAGCATGAAGTCCTCGGCACTGCTCCTGTGGCCTCTCCAGGCAGTGCTGGAGGATCAGACTGAACACTGTGAGCACTTGCCAGGGAAATGGGTGTCATTTCCTCCATCCAGCATTCTGCCAGCTAGGAGAAACTCCAAAACCAAATTAGCATTGTCTTCTCTTTTCCCCCTTGTTTAAGGGAAATAATCAAAGCAGCCCTGTGTATTTATGTGCGTCCCCTGTGACTCTGGTGGATCTGCTGGTGCATCCGTTGGTTTGCTTTGACAGGGAGAGGCTGTTTTGACACAGGCCCCGGCGGGAGGGCATTACGCATCCCAGGAAAGCTGGGCTGGACAGCAGCAGCCAGCCCAGCGCACAGCAGCAGCCTGCAGATGGGTCACTGGCTCAGCCAGCACGCCAGCCTGGGAGCACTGGCAGCTTCAAGGGAGCCAGAAGCCATTAGGCACCCAGTGCAGCTGGAATTCCCACTGTTTCCACACAGGGCTGGCTGGGTGAGCTTGGGGAAGTCTCACTCCTGCTGCTGTGGGACCTCAGTCCTGTTTGAGTAGAAGCACCCAGCGGACTCAGCCAAGCCAGGGTGTGTTCGTGCAGGAGCCCGGGTGTCTGTATGGACTGTACTGAATAAATGGATGTGTGCAGATGGTTCCCATGGCCAGTGCAACTGAGACTCTTCACACACACAGCTGCAGCCTGGGAAGGTGAGGAGCTGCTGTAGCTCTGTTTGCAGAGCTGCTTTGGGCATGGGACCTCAGCCTGTCAGACATTCAGTCCAGATCTTCTGTCTCAGGCCAGTGTCTAATCAGGGCACTGTCTTGTGCAGGACCAGGTCTTTTGTTTTAGTGTTACAGAACGGTGCTTGATCCCATAAACCCTTCCGTGGGTCGGGGGGTAATCTGTGCTTATGGGATTAGTCACTTTGAAAGCACTCCTGTGTAAATAATGTGTACTCACAAGAGCAAAGCTTTAGCAGCCCTTCAGTTCTCTGTGTAGAAGAGCTGTGATGCTGTAGCAGGCAGCAGCCTCCAGATTCTGCCCAGTGTTCTTCCTCTGCCAGCCCCTGATGGTAACGAGTGGCAAAGCAGGAATTTTGTGGATCCTAAATTTGTATTTGTTTGACAGCCCCGGCATTGTCTGTGTATTCCCCTCCCCTCCTCCCGGAGCAGTGGGCATCCCCCGCAGAAAGTGAAAACTGAATGAACTGATTGCTTAACCTCTCCTGACTCTACCCTGGTGGTAGATCATTAATGGTGTAGAAAACGAGGGCCAGCGCTGGCAGCACAGGGTGGGGTGTGTGTGCATCTTTAAGAGATTTATGTGGAGGTCTGAGATGAGGAGACAGCACTGTGGTACATCATCATGCAGGAGACATCAGAGACGTTCTTCTTCGCTTGGATGCATTATCATAAAAAGTGATTTAGACTAGAGCTGATTGATGCAAATGGTCCTCTGTTCTTTCCTATCATTAGCGGCCTCTTTCAGTGGCCAGAGGCAGTGATTAAAGCTGTCATTTGGAGCTGCTCATTAAAGACAAGCACCCGAGTAGCGGGAGGAAAAAAGGTTGAAGAAGCATGATTTTATTTCTTTCCCCCCCACACCCCTTCCTTAAAAAAAAAAGGGCATTATCCTTTTTCCAGTTCTGGCTCTACAGGAAAAGTCTCTGATGTGAGAATGCAGGTGGTTTAAAAAATAAAATCAGAACTACGTTATTGTCACTTAGTATTTTGAGGACAGCACAGCAGAGTGTTGAGATGATCATTATAAAAGTATCACTGGGTGTATTTGTTATGGAATAACCTGATGAAATACTAAACATCATTATTCACACAAGCCAGCGATTGCCACACAGAAATTGTGCAGGGCTGTAATGACTGTTCTTTTGGGGCTGGCTGGGAAGGATGAGCAGAGGCAAATGCAGAGATGCTGGATGGTGATCAGGTTTGACATGCTTCATCATAACAGATTTGCCTCTTCAGAGCTTAGATTCTTCAGGGCAAGGACTTTGTTTCACTGCAGAGGCACTCAGAGTGTCATACAGCAGAGCCAGGAGCTGCAGTGGGACTTCTGGACATCATCAGACCACGAGTGAGAAATCAGGGCAAGTTGTTGTTAAATGAATGGCTCGTAGTGGTAGCTTTGTATAACCACGGACCGTGCAAGCCATCCATAAAATTGTCCCCAGCGCAGTCCTGGAGCCAGGATGCAGTGATTCTCGGGAGCGCTGGGGCTCTTTGCTTCGTGCCTCCGGGCTGCCCAAGGCAAGCGGGAGAGCTGCCGCTCCTCCAGGGCCATTCCTGCGTGCCGGGCCGATGGGAGCGCTCCGTCCCTCGGCTGGGATTCAATGATCCGAGACGGGCAGAGGGCTGGGGGGGCTGGGGGGTGCAGGGAGGGACGGGAGGAGGCGGGTTAGGAGCAGCACAGCCCCGTGAGAGCCGAGCAGCCCCGCGCCCCCGGGAGCCCCGCGCAGGGTCGCTGCGGCCCCGGCCCCGCGCCGCCGCTGGCGGAATTAACGCGGTTTTAGAGAGGTCACAGCCGGAGAAGCTCCCGAAGTGCTTTTAGGCCAGGCTAATAGAAGATGCTGAGGAATGACTGAGGGGAAGTTATGATGATAGTGAAGGAGTAATTTAGCATATTAGGGGAAATATGTCAAACCACACTGATTGCTATAAATACAGCCTTCTTCTTTCAGAATCTGGCTGTGCCCCAAGGATTTTCCTATGAAATTATGGAAGTGCAGCTTACTTATTACTGGCTGACTTTCACACCATTGTGCCTTCTTTTTCGGTCATGTGCTGAACGCTAAATTGGTACCTTTCCCAATGTGCTCATTTTTCTTCTCGCGGTCCCATGTGAGACAGAGGAGACAATGCTGTGACTCCAAGGGGGTGGTGGCATCCTTAGAGCTGAGTTTATTCTTCAGGAGATCCCTTCTGCTTAGAGATTTCCCAGATGGGGCAGGTTGCAGGGGGCCAGGGGGGCATGTAAAGGGAATGAGGCTTCGGTGCTCAGCCCTAAATGCTCGGGGGAGGGGAGGGGGCACTTGGTGGGCTGAGCCTGGCCGGAGCAGGCAGCAGAGGCAAGAAGCAGAGCTTGCTGAAGGTAGCTGGTAACGGCCAGTTTGGGATTTGCCTGGGATTTTTAACAGCTAGTTTTTCCAAACTGGGCCAAATTGCTTCCAACAGAGCCTACTTCTGCTTCTCTACTCAAGTGTGATGTTGCTCTCACTGCAGTCATTACGTTTTATACATTAGATACATTATATTTTAATGTATATCCTCCTAATACTCAAATAATCCATACTGTACTGACAATGGTAATAAATTCTTTGGTATTAAACTGCCAGAAAAAGTGAGTGCTTTGTGTGTAGTGTCATTCAGGTTTTGGGTGTAATTGATCTGAACAAGGATTTTGATATAGAAAATGCTCTGCTGTTTATCTCCTGGAATTCACTTTGGGCAGCAAAGACATCTAACATGAGGGAGGAGAAGGGCAATTGTGTCAACAGAGTTAAAGATTACTATAATTTTAAACCATTTTCTCCTCCTTATGCATCAAACCCAAGTTGCCAACAATTAGAAAATAGCAATGTTTTCAAAAGAATTTCCTTTACCTTTGTTTCAGTTTTCCTTTAAGCCAACTTAGAGATTCTGTGCATTCATCTTTCTTTCTTCATTCTTTCTCTTCCTTGTTGCTATTGATCATCATCTCCGTGCAGCTGCAGCTCTGCTCTGGGGCTTGCCTGGAGAAGCTGTGGCTGCCCCTGGATCCCTGGCAGTGTCCAAGGCCAGGCTGGACAGGGCTTGGAGCAGCCTGGGACAGTGGAAGGTGTCCCTGCCCATGGCAGGGGTGGCACTGGATGGGCTTTAAGGTCCCTTTCAACCCAAACATTGTGTGATCACTGAGGTGGGACACAGCCCTGCTGGAGGGAGGCCACATGTGTGATTTGTGGGACACCTGGTGCTTGCCAGGAATGGGCAATGTCGAGTGCAGGACAGGTGGGACATGCACACCCAGAGCAGCCCATGCCCTGTGTGACACAGGTGACATGTTTGGGTTTCACCAGCAGTAAAACCTCCATGGGCTGAGTCTCTGTCGTTTTTGCAGTAATAATTTCTCAGTCTAACAAACAAGTGGTATTGATGACAGCAGGCTAAGATGAACACTCACCTCTCTTGCATCTGTTTTGGAGGGATCCAGGTTCAGTCTCTTCACTCGTGCCTTTGCATGGTATTTTTGACTGTTGCATTCAGAGTAGGCTGCACAGCAGAGCTTTTGGTGAAGCCACTTGTGCACCGATGACAGTATTGATTATTTTAGGTTGTGAACGATGCCATGTGTGTACGTGACATTTCCAGCACAGTTGGTCCCCACCTTGCCAAGCTCCCTGTCTCGTGCTGTCGGCAGTGCTGCCGTCAGCCCCAGCACCACAGCTCACTCCCGGCATCCAGGGACTGGAGCTGTGCAAGAGCTTATTGACTTTGAAGTTAGTCCCAAAGAAAACAGCAGTTTGGCCCCATGCTGGCCTGGATTTAGCTCGGGAGCTTGGAAGGCACCAGTTCAGGCAGAAAGGGCAAAGAGCATGGTTGAGCAAGTGTGAAGATAATTTAAAATTTCATTTTGTTTCATGTGTTTTTACCAGAGAGCAGCTTAACAACTCTCGGGTCAAGAGAGCATTTTGAAAGTATTGATTAATATTGTTAATAAAACAGTTAGAGTTGCTAAATGAGGCTCAGGCTGGGAGAGCAGTGTATAGATGTACACATGCAGCATAATCTATAGGCATATTATTATTGCTAATGTACATGTAGCCTGTGAATTCTGTCTTGCTGTCTCAATACGGTTGTGTATAGAAATACCTGAGAGCACCTTCAGAAAAACACAGTGATGTAAAAACTTCTGGATCCTAAACCACAACGTTCTGCTCTGTTGCTGTCAAAAAATTAAATATACAATTCTCATTTTCTTCCCGATGGTGGAGTTGCAATAATTTGGGGGTAAATTAAAAATACAATCCAATCATTTCCTTGTAAAACCTGGTGCTGACATTAGCCTTTAGTTATGACATTGCAATTATCTCCATGGCAACCCGGTGTGATGTGACAGCGCGATGGCTGCACGTTCACGTGCTCCCGGCCCGGAGCCCAGGGAGCCGGGCTCCTGCCTGAGACATTCCTGATTTTCTCCTTCCTTGCAGTGCTTTAGTGCTGGTGTAACATGGCTGCACTCAGGGCCCATGTGCCTGTTCAAGGAGCAGAGTGAGATTCTGTGCGTTTATGGGAGTCTTTCAGGCATATTAAGGAGCAATATTTTATATGATCTCTTCCATTAATAAATAATTTTGAGAAAGCTCATACATGAATACAGTGCTTCCAGGCCATTATGCAGAGGAATACATTATCAGGGTGGACTGCACTTTGGTTAACTGTGAAGCCTGTTCTTCAGTCAAACACTTTTGGTGTCTCCCGAAGCCACAGGACAGCACCGAGCAGAGAGAAATAGAATTATTGTGGATTGAAAGGGCTGAAAAGGCTAAAAAGGTACAACCCAAAACCTGTTCCTAGTTTTCGTTTGGACTGTTTGTTACATGCCTTAGATCCTTGTCTGTCCACAGATTCCCCAGTGACAGTCTCTCAGTCTTTCCGAGGATCCCCAGCTCCTGTGTTTTCATTTTCAGTCTCCTGTCGGGGTTATGATCTGTACTTCCCCTCCACACTGAGGTTACATCACAACATTCCTCCTTGGGAGGCTGTGGCAGTGGGACTGAGCTGAACCCATAATCAGTCCCACCATTTTCACTTTCAGGGAAGGGGGGAGGCCATCTGGCATGTCCAGGCTGAGCAATTTCCACATCTTCAGTCACCAACAACATCAGGAGTCAAATCTGCCACATGCTCAATGCAGAAATGACTTCTGAATACCAGCTCAGAGCACTTTGTCCTAGGAATGCACTGCCAAGCACGCCTTAATTTGTTTGGTAAACTTCTAAATTATTCTTATTCCCTTGGTGCAATCATGGATTGAATGGTAATGGAGCCATCCACTGCCAACTTTAATGCTTCTGTGTCAAACTGTGGACACTGCTTTACGTATTTTTTAGGCCACTGGGCTGGAAATGCCATTATCCACAGTTCTGTACAAGTGATATATGTATTTCTACATATAAGTACATAGCATATATATGTGTGTACATATATACACACAATGTGTCACTGCTGCAGCGCCTTTTACGGGAGGAACTTGTTTTCTGGAAGGCATCAAGACTGAGATGTATTTCACCACCCTGATGTGCAGCGACTCGGGTGATTAAATTTCTGTGTGGCGAGATAAGACAGCATCCTGAAGGATTTATGTCCTTGTATCTCTGTAGGCTGTGAATTTGCTTTCTGTTACCCTAGTGAACTGTGCTGGAGGTGTTTGAGGCCTTGGGGGGGCTTTCCTTCTTGTTGTTTTCTGGCTTTTGCACCTAATATTTTGAAGTCAGGTTTTTGGCAGGGACTGGCCCACGGGGTGGGAGAAAGGGGCCGTGGTGCTGTGTCAGCCCGGTGAGTGGCTCAGGGATGGAGGGAGGATCACCGTGCAGAGCTCAGGAGCAGGCAGGAGTGCGTGGGCAGCGCTGCCGGAGGGGTACAGGAGGGAAGGAGGGAGCCTGCAGGGGAATGGGCTCCATGACCGGTCCTACAGCAGCCAGAGCGTTCACCCTTCTGCCGCCTTCCTCCTGCTCTTCCTCGTTCCTGCAGCCCTGGGACAGCTCCACCACATCCACCCACAGTTCTGGTCTCTCCTCAGGAGGGGCACACAGCGCTGAGCTCAGACAAAGGCAGCTGGTACAGAGCAGCCTCTGAATGGCCCTGGATCTTCCCAAGCTCCTTGAGAGGCAGGAAGAGCTGGCTGGGCTCTCCTGGCACATGACACAGCTGCCTTTGATGCGAGCGAGAGGAGTGTCCCAGCCGCCGGGTGCGTAAATCTGCTGAGACTCACGGGATCAGCTCCTGACCTGCGAGTGTGGGAGAATGAACAGCAAGGAGACCCTAGCCAGAGGGCAGGGAGAGAGCCAGAGAAACCACGAAGATTTAGGAAGATACTGGCTCAGAAGTCAGCCACTACCATTCCATGGGGTTCGATCCACAATGGGCTCAAAGCTGGACTTCATCATTGCACTTTAACATATTTTACTTCTGTTAAATCTCTGAAAAGCTGTTTTGCTGCTGGTTTTCTTCTAGGCTCAGTTATCCAGTCTTGATGCATTACTTCTTCCCTTTTTTATGAGAATGAAAAAGTGACACCTTACCCTCCTGCAAAGCAAAATGGATATTTCTCAGTACTGACAAAATATCTTCATTTAAAAGGTTTGACTTTCCACCTGAGACCCCCACTAAATCTATCGACTACAACAGCTGGTGCTAGGAAAACTCTGCAAGGAACTAAAATTCCCATGTAAATATGAGAGAAGCATCCCCTTTACCCAGCATTCTTGGCACTGTTTATTCTGAGGATGATCCTAGGTAAGGGATGGGAGTTTCATTGGATTTGCTTCCTCCCACTCCAGCTTATTGGCAGGAATCTGTGGCTTTCAAGATGCTGTCAGCCCAAGGACTGATGCTACCAACATTGCTGAAGTTTGAGCTTTGGTGGGACTGCTCAGATAGTGCAGTTATGTAGGCTTGATTCAAAATCTGCTGAGGTGTCACTGGAAATCCTCCCGTGCTTTGGATGGAGCCTTAACTTTCTGCAGATCAGCTTTTCCAGCATCTGCTGTGCTGCAGAATGGCTCCTCAACCATGGGCCTTGCAGGCAGCATCTCCCTGCTCCTCCTGCACTCTGACTGCATAGAGAGCTATTTAGGTTGGCTTAAGGTTTACGTTTCTGTATTAATTCTCTCCTGACCCTCGTTAGCCGAAAGGAAAAAACAATTCTGAAAGGGTTTGATTTCCTAATATTGTATCCTCTGTATCTGCAGTGCCTGTTGTGGCCTATTAAGAATTAAACTGAGATCACTAAACTCATTTCATTTATGCCTTGGGCCTCATTCAAACCCTGGTTTCCCAGCAAAGTAAGGCCAATGGATTAACGTTTCACCTAGCTCAATGGACTGGTTTTCATCTCTTTTAATGCCACTGGCATTAAGGAAAAAAAAAGAAAGAAAGGGGAGGGAAAAAAAAAAGAGGACAATGCTTTGACTGCACCAGAGCATTTTGTTAGTGCTCCGGCAGTGCCTTTACTGGGATTATTTTGTAGTGTGCTGGGCTTTATCCCACTTCCAGTGGGCGGGGAGGAGTGGCAGGAACGTTTATTGCATCTTTATGTTGTTAAGCAGTTTGTCTGGCCACAATTTTTTTTTTTTTTAAGGGATTTGGGTCTCTCTTTAAAAGGCAGCCTGGTCCTCCCTGGCCAGGCCCAGCAGCCTTGGCTGCTGTCAGACAAATTACAGTATGGGTGAAGCTGTGATATCGACATGTGCGGCTTGATCTTTTTTAATGGGGGCACCACGGGGGTTTCTGCCTGTCCCACTGAGCCTAATGTTCTGTAAGGAAAAACAGACCCAGCACTAAAGGACCTTCCTAATGGGCTGCCGCTTAACCCTTTGGTAGCTGCTTGCCCGGCTCCAGCGTTGGGTCTTAGGGAAGTGTTTAGGGCATCCCACGGGAGCTGACTTTGCTTATCCTCAATGTACTCCTTCATGATACCTGGGCAAACGCTGTTCTGGAGGGACACGGCCGTCCTTCCTCCCCCTCCTCTTCCCCTCAGCTCATAATTAAACCAAATGGTTACAAACTCACTGGCGAAGGGAGCTCTGTAATTATAACAACAAAATAGCCTGTAAATTGGAGCTGTCTACCTCTCTATATTAACAACAGCTTTATGTACAAGTGTGGCTATTTATTTTGACCTTTCATAATAATTAGCTTCCTAGGGATAAAGAATTCGACATTTATGAATTCAGCAATGCAGAATAGCAAAGGTGAAGACCCTTCTGGAGATGGGGGAGTTCTGCAGATTTATTTGGGGTTTATTTTTTTGCAGAAGTGATCCTGTCCTTTTTTACTTGGTTAACAAGCTCTGAAATCTAAGCATGAGAATTGCAGGGCCTGAGGGTTTCTGTAGGGCTGCCTCCTCCTGTGTACCTCCTTCACCATCTTGGGAGTGCTGCTCAGGAGGGCGTGTGAGGCTCTGGAGACAGGGCATCAACAACTGCTGCTCTGCAGAGAGAGAAACCAACCTTGCCACAGTGAGAGNCTGCTGCTCTGCAGAGAGAAACCAACCTTGCCACAGTTTATTGACATGTTTATATAGCTGGCTTATTTAGGCTGCCCAGAAACGCTGTGGCTGCCCCTGGATCCCTCGAAGTGTCTGAGGCCAGGTTGGATGGGGCTTAGAGCAACAGGAATCCCTGTTCCACTGGGATAGTGGAAGGTGTCCCTTCCACTGGGAAGGGACTGGATGGGCTTTAAGGTCCCTTCCAACCCCAACCAGTCTGGGATTCTGTGATTTTCCTGAAAACCCCAGCCCAAATGTCAGGTATGCTAGGGCACCTTGGTCCTGTTATTTTGCTCCCAGTCATTGTTCTTTAACTTCCTTAACTTTCACCCTGCCTCACTTTTCACACAGTCAGTGGTCCATAAGCATGGGGTGCAGGAAGCTGCATGCCCATGAAGCCTTTCACTGGATACAATATTGCAGCATCCATTTATTATTAATTGTCATTAGCACTAAAAAGCCAAGAAAGCTCTTAGCATCTTGTTTACTTCATGCAGCTCATACTGAGGACTCCTCTCTAGCTCTTGAGATGGTGCAGTAGTTGTAAATAGAACTTAAGAAGCAATAAAACCTCCTTTCACTGCTGTGTGCCACTTCTGGAGGCAGCTGCTTGTCTCCTGTGCTGATGTTGGCCAGGATGGGGTTGGAAGGAGCAGTGGGGTTTCTTCCATGAAATGCACGATTAGACCCTGTGCCAAAACCTCAGAGGAGAGTATTTCCACTCCTTGGCTGACTCTCATGAGGGACAGGTAATGAGGATCTGAGAGCACATCCACCAGCCTTCCTATCCCATCTAGTTGTGTACAGTTTAATTCCTGTCCATTGGTCCTTGGGCCAGGAAATTCCATGTCCTTTTTGCATTTTTTTCCTGTAGATATTGTTGCACTCTGAGAATATATCCATCATCAAAAGTCACTTTGCCAACAAAACGCACAGGGGGTTTGGATTCATGTTTGCGTTGGCTGCAGGGCGTGGCAAAGAGGATTTGTACCCTGGAGATGACAGTGACAGTGCCACCATGGGTACCACATGCTCATCTTGCACGGCTTTTCTCATCATTAATTTAGACCTTTGAGTTTCTGGTATGGAGAGTAGGTGCACACCATGGAATGAGTTTGTACAGGGTTCCTCAAGAGAAGCTTTAGGTAGAATCATCACTTGGGGCTTACTCCGGGTTCCACTGAGAGTAGGGAGCTCTGCCAGAGGACAGAGTGACCTTTGCGCCGCATGCTTTGAAAATCCAGTGTAGACATATGCATTGGAGGGCTAAATGAAGGCACAGGATTAAATCCAGCATGGATTCTGTACAAACTGGAGTCACAGATTTGAGGCTGAGGCTGCTGAGGATCCAGGGGATGGCTAAAGAGAACTCTTTGTTGTCTACACACTCTTTGCTTTCACGCCTTGGTGTTAGGGTGTGTTGGGGATAGCTCAACATAGAGAGACATGTCAAGGCTGTAGCTGCAGGATGCATAATACTGTTGGTGCATTCCTGGAATATCTCAGCAATGTTAATTTGATCCAAGTCAGGTGTAGTTCTGTGGTTACATTTCTGCCTGTTCAGCCAAACATATGATAGAAGTTTATGTTGGCTTTTCTGCTCTCTGCTGGTGTTACATTAGCTGTGAGATGACAGATGATACTTCCTTCCAGGAAAAAGTTTGCTGGGACAAACTCACCTATCAACTTTTTCTAAATTTTGCTTTGGCAGTGGGAGTTGATGATACACAACCAGCACTTGGAGTTTGAAGGCTGCAGGGCTTTTCCCCAGGCAGTCGCCCCCCTCAAATTTGGTTTATTGTGCAATCAAACCACCATCTTAGTGCCTGTCAGTGCAGAGGACTGTGGGTTTCTTGCACCTATGCAAACACCTTGTATCTGCTTGCATTGGAGCAAGGCCACCCTAAGCACACTGTCCCTTGTTTTACAAGGAATAAAAGTGGGTAATGTTGCCAGCTGACCACTAACAGGAACAGATCGGTGTTTAAAGTTTACAAATACCATAGCAGGGACGGTTGATGGTGCTGCAAGGACAAACGGGGTAACATTCCTGTAAAGGAAAGTAGCATCTGAATCCCCATCAACTGAAGGAAAAGGTCATCATGGTAAAATTTGATGAAAATTATGACAAACTGCTCTAAGGAAGTAGGAAGTGCTTCATTCTCTGTGGTGCGGCACTCAGAGTGCCGCACTCATGGAGAAGGGCTTCTCATGGAGAAGGGCTGCCCAGCTGAACTGGGGCTTTTCCAGTTCTGTACTGTGTAATTGTCATGGTGAGCTCAGAACTGTGACTTCAGCACCAGGTATCAAAGAAAACAACAGAGATGTGTGTATATATATATATATGGCATAACGTGAGAGGCACCAGGCTCTCTGTGGCCAGGGTGCTGAAGCCCGCTTTGCTGGGCTGCCCTTGCCCACACCACTGCTGCCAGCCCTTGCACTGCACCCAGTGAGTGCTCAGGGAGCAGCAGCCCTGGCTTTGGGGCTTGGCATCTGTTACTTTGAGATCCTGAAAGATTAGCTCCTGGCAATTAATATAATTACGTCATTAATGTCACACCCCTGATGTTACTGTGTGTCAGAGTCAGACAATTGCAGTGTTGTGATTTCTTAGTTATGTAAAAGGCGATTAAGGCAATTAAGTGGGTGATTAAAGCTGCTCAGTCAGAGGTGCTGACTGATGCTATTACCAAGCAGCAGCGCTGGTGTATAGTAACAGTGATGGAAAGTACCTCCAGCAGCAGGGACTTGCTTCTTGGGGGCCTGGGGGATCTTCAGTGAGCCATCCCACACCCCCTCATCCCCCACCTCTCTCAGCCACGGTGATTTACTGAAAGGTGTTGAGAAACAAGCACATACAGCATCAACTACATGGTTAAATAAAAAGCTTCAATGTTCCCTTTGAAATGAGCATTATTGGCTTTATTTAATTAAATATGGATTTACACTATAAATATTGGAGCTCATAGAGCCCATATTTCAATTAATGGATCATTTGTATGTCATGCTCACTTTGTAATTACTGGAATGTGAAAATACAATGAATTGAAATGATTTCCCCTCCTCTTCAAATAAATCTGAGCAAGAGTCAGATAGAAACTGTTTTCCTACCCAGAAGTGTGTGGGCATGTGGCTGCACCCAGCACAGCCACACGGGTACCAGGCAGAAGAGGGGATTTTTGGCAGGTTATTGCAGGAGGAGCGTGTGGGGTGTGCGAGGCATCTGTCTTGATACTGTCACAGTGGTTCTGTAGAACAGAAAGCTGCCTAAATATGAAGTGTTTTACTCCCAGGGTGACTCTGGCTGTGAAGGTGACAAATACAATGTACCATTTGGTCCAAATGATGTAGATTTGTTGGGCTGTTTCTGGTCAGGACCTCAAACAATCCTGTTCAGAAGCTGTGTTCAGCAGTGCCGTCATAAACTGTTTGATGGGGAGTTGTGGGGTAAAGACTGGGTTTGGGTTTTAGTTCCCAGAGAGCAAAAAACATGGAAAATGCCATTGTTTCTTGTCTTCTGAACACTGCCCACACACATTTTTATAGTCTCCTCCTTCTGTTTGCAAGGATGTGGTATCCATTTTCCGGGGTATTTTATGTTAAAAAGAAATATAAATAAATATGTCAGGCTTTGCATCAAACAAACCCAGTGGTAATTGAGACTGGCAAGGATGTGCTGTCAGGAAATGGGGTTTTATTATTCTGTGCTCGGCAGAAGCAGCAGCCCTGGCCTCGGCCCTCTCCTGCCCCTCGTCCCTGTCTCACCAGGCAGATGGCAGCCGGCAGAGCGCCGGAGTCTGCCCGGCCACCATTTCCCAACCAGCAAAAGGTGGCTCGGAGGGCCTGGCCGTGAGCTGCCATGGCATACATAATTCCATCAGAAAATATCCAAGGGTGGAAATCATTGTTCTCCGAACTAGCTGAGCTGGAGCCAGAGCAGAAATACTAAAGTCAGTTGTGCCTTTGAGCTGCCTATAACAGCGCCCTTTGGAGACCCATTTCATACAAAATTTGAAGCCTGTGTTTATTGCCCATTAAAGCAACCTTTATTTTATGGCAAATGTTGCAGTAATTGCCTTTTACGAAGAGCACTTTGTAACACACATGCACTGTTGAAAGAAAACCACTCTGGTATTGTCTATCGGGACTTAATGGCGCAATTAATTTTACTCCATCTGTTCCTGAGACTTTAAAGGAAAATGGATTTTTTTTTTGAGCGCACTTTAATGAAGAAGATAAAGCGGCCCGGCTGGTGTCCCACAGGCTCAGCGCAGTAAGTTCAGATTATTGCTCAGTCTGTCAGAATGGGCTGCTCCCCTCGGCAGCCGCGCAGCCAGCAGCCCGCGCTGGCCCCTCGCCGCGCCATTCCTGATGACAAACTGCCAGCCGGCTCCCACAAAAGCGCGATTAAAATGTCAGCACAGGATGACGAAGGGGCCAAGAGGGTCCTCGGAGACAAACTGTGTTGGGTATGAGTTAATACTTCACTGCAGTGCGAGGCTGGGCTGCTGCTGCTTGAGGGAAGCGCGAGGCAGAGCCGTACAAAGGGCTGGTGAGAGCACACGGATGCACCTCGTGCCGCAGCCGGAGCGCTGGCACGGCCCCGCCGGCCGCCGCCAATTTATACCGGCTCGGGGGCTGCCAGCCCAGCCGAGCTGCCTGATTTTATGTCCGCCAGCCCATATTGCACCGCAAAACAGAGCTGCAGGATTTGTTTCCCTTCCCTGGGACTGGCGTGTGCGGAGGCGCTGGAGAGGGGCAGGGATGCTGCTGGACGGCGGCAGGAGCTGGCTGCGCGGCCGCGGGCGGGGCGAGGTGCTTTACGCAGGGGCTGAAGATGGGGGTTTGGCAGCAGAACCTGGGGCCCGGAGGCCCCGCGGCTCAGCGTCCTGGGGCTGCTGTTGGGGGCAGAAGAGCCCGTTCCGCCAGGGCCAGGCCAGCACGGAGGGATGGTGTTGGGGGGCTGTTCTGGGTTGGGGGTGACCGAGGCTCCCCTTCCGCCGGCCCAGACCGTGTTGGGGCCTCCCCTGAGCGGGGCCTCCCCTGAGCGGGGCCTCGGTGCGGCCCCGCCGGCTCCAGGGGCTGCGGGGGGTTCCGAGCCACGTCAGTGCTGCTGGGGCCGCGGTCCTCGGAGAACGAGTGACCTGAGCACGAGCCGAGGGCTGAGCCTCCGTCACTCCACGGCCACAGTGTCCCGGGTGTCCCCCGGCCGTGCTCGGCCCTCGTCCCCTCACGGGGAAGGGCGGACCCGGGGCCGGTTCCTTGGCACGGCCTCAGCCCTCGCCGGCGTTTGCTGACTTGCGAGGGGGTAGGACCCACTTTGTCACTGCAGTTTAATTCCCCGAGAGCCCTCCTGAGTAGTTTCTGGGGGTGTGAGAGTGACAAAAGCCTGTAATGAAAAGGAGAGGAGATTGTCAGCGCTGGCGTCCGGCTGGGAGCGATCTGCGCTCCTCCTGGGCAGCAGGTGGGAGCCGCGCCATTGTCCCTAATGGTTATTAGCCAGCGATGAGCAGGACAAATGTGGGGTCACCTCTCCCGCTGGCAGGGCAGCAGTTGCAGGATTTAAAGCCCCTAGGAGAGGAAGAAATGACACGGTTAGTACCTACAGCTCAGGATGTGACCTGCTCACTTTTAAATGATCTGTTAGACTTTGGGGGAGGGAGAGCAGAGGACTGCTAGAGCAAGTTGAATTCAAAATATATTGCCTACTTGAATTAAATGCAATCAGAGACATTCACTGATATCATAATGGCTCTTGAATAATCAGCACAAGACATAGCACTGGGCTATTGACTATTTAAAGCAAGATCCAGCAAGACAGCGATTGCAGCAAGCTGCCTTTGGCGAGGGGTGGGTTTTGTTTCCAGTGCCATGTGCTGATTCCCAATGAAGATTTAAAGCTAAGGATATAAAACAGGAAGCCTTTACATTTCCAATAAAACTTGCTTGCTTCTTGCTGTTCATGTTCAATTAAAGACAATGTCTTCCGGAGTCTCCATGCTCCTGACGGGTTTGCTTCATCCCACCTCTCCAATGTGCTTGTCTGTGACATCTCACCCCCTCCCTGCTCCTCTCGGCCTCCTCTTCCTCCCTCCCTCCCCTCGGAGCTTTCCATGGTTGGAAATTGATCTTTCTCTTGTGCCCATTTAACTGGAACAGCTCTCCCTCCTCTCCCCTGAGCCACTTCCTCACCTCAGGTTGCCCCTTAAAAAATACTGATTTGCTGTTCTCTGCTGCTGGTGCTAAATGCTGCATTATTACACCCTGCCCCGCTACTTCCAACTTCCTATTTTTGCCTTGTCATTACGAGCCTGTATGAATTTGTCCCTTATTGCTATTAAGTTTCAGGGTTTTTCAGACTCACCTTTGCCTCCCGGCGTGGCCTGCCCCGTGTGGGAGCTGCTGACCCAGATGTGTGCAGTGGATGTACCGGTGCTGTTAATGGTGCACAGCCCGCTCGCCCCGGGAGCTCCGAGCACTTTAGCAGCAGGAGTGGAGGCTCGGGGTCTCCCGTGGGGGAGCGTGTTTGGTTCCAGCTGGATGAGCTGAGCACGGGCTGTGCAGATGTCTTGGAGGGATGGGGCTGGGGCCAGCCTTGGGAAGCGCAGGGCTCGCCCTGCCACGGCCCGGGAGCGAGGCTCCTCTCCCTGCTGCTGCAGAGCGTTTGTGGTGCTTTCTTCGGGGGATTTGTTTGAAACTAAATTGTATTGTATTGGATTAGGGCTCCATAAGTTTGCTGTTTGCAGTGCAGCATACATCTGCTCCCCCAGTAATCTCCCCTTGGATGGGACGCGCGTTTATTCTGTGAGCTGCTTCAACAGGAAAATAAATGTGCCCATATCAGTGTGTTATTGAGGGAGTAAAGGGATGCAGCTGGTCCCCAGCTCATTCAGCAAACCTGTGCTGTGACTTACAGCTCTGTGCCGTGCACGCTGTGCCACCAACTCTCCACAGCACTGCCTGTTATTGGGAGGGCTTATAAGTAGGTTCAGTCAGGGCAAGATTCCTGTCTAGCACTCGGTGCTTTCCAAACCCTGTGGTAAATCCCCTTCTGAATGGAGCACTGTGCTGGCCTTTCAGGGCTGGGGAAAGGGGAGGATTGAAAGATTTGCCTTTGCATTCTGCACGGCTCGCCTGACGCAGACATATAAACCACAGGAGGTTTGTGCTTGTGTTTTCCCAGCTCATTTCCCATAGCCTGGCAAGTGATCCCTGAGTGTCAGGTGGCATGCAGGCCACTTTCCATGTCAAGGAAAGCAAAAGAAACCAGTGTGCTCCTCTGTGTGGCTGGCTCTTATTTATCCTTTTAAGTGTTGCTTGCCCGGGAATGGAAATGGCTGTCCCCCAGTTACCCCTTTGGCCATTTTGGGATGGCGTCTCCCTGACACTGAGCTTCGCCTCAGGAACTCTCTGCATTAGGGATAGGGAACCTTTCAGAGCTGCAGGGTCATTTTTTCACCCTCAATGGAGTTTTGATCTATTTCCAAAATCTATCTTTCCCTATTCACTGGGGACAAATGAAATGCCAAGATGGTTCTTCTTGGCAGCCCCTGGCTTCAGAGAGACTTCTTGTGCCTATTGGATGTGGCTGGCCTGGTCGATATGGCCAAGGGGCAGTGAGAGGCTGCTCAAGGGCTTCATGGCAAAATTCCATGTTGAGAGCCCGCAGGGAATGAGAAAGCTCCCTAAAATAATGAGTTCCTTTGCAGTACAAAAAGTTGGGCTCTCCGTTTTCTTCTGAGGGGGCTGAGTCACAAGTAATTCCAAGGAGAAGCTTGACCACACAAGGAGCAGAATTCCCTTTTCCTGTGCTTCCATGAAAGCTCAGTGTCCCACCTGGCCTGGGGAGTCTGAGGGATTCAGAGGCTTTCACAGAAAGTGTCAGTATCATAGAAGTTCTCTAGAGAGCCGTACACCAAGTTAGAGTTACTTGAGGCATGCTCCTGGCAGGAATGGAGATTAAAGATGCACTCACTTGCAGAAGGTTTGGCTAACTGGAAGACAAAGCGCCTCAGGACTTAAGGCATTAGTGCTTATTTACTGTTTTGCATGTGTAACCTGTGGCGTGCAGGACACCCTCACCAGTCTTGTTTCTTCTCTCCTATGTGCAGCAGTGTCAATTGGAGGTAAATTTGACTTGACCTGAGCAGGAATGAACGCAAATCATGGGGATGTTATCAAAGAATTGGTTACATTTGAGTTGAGATTTAAAATTATTTTCTTCACGTTTAAAAAGAAGTAAAATCAAAAGTCAAGCGCCCACACTGTGACATGCTCAGGTGGTGGCAACAGCTGTACCTGTGTTCCTGAGGAGCCCCAGCAGTCACAGTATGAAAATCACAGTGCAAAACAGGCTGGGAAATTAACATCCAGTGTTTCAGGAGGTCTGAGAGAAAGAAGACCCACCACACCAAGGAAAATACAGAAAATACTAGGAAACATCTCTCCATTGCAATACACTTAAAATACCACTCTGACCCAAGGGATGTGTGTAACAGCATTTTAAGACAGATCTTTGAGAGCAAACATTGAATTTGCCCTCGTGGATTAGATCAGCAGTAAACAAATGCTGTTGCTGTGAGATGGGGGTGGCAGGAGCTGGCAGTGGCCCTGTGGAGTGTGCAAAGGGGACAGGAATTCTCCCTGGCTCCTTGCAGCAGCCAGATGGTGCCCTGAAGGCCTTCCTTTGATTTCCTGAACTCCTTTGCTGGTGCTAGTGAGCCTAAAATTACCACTCCTCAGATGCGCTGTGTGGTTTACAGGAAAGCCAAGCCCCACGCCTGAGCACCCATCTGCTTTCACCAGGACACAGATCCGGATCTGAATTCACCTTTTTTTCCAGCAGCCCCATCTTTATGCTTGATCCAGCTGGAGCTCCCAGCTTTAAATAATGTTACAACTTTGCTCCGAGTCCAGGGCTGAATTTTCTGGCCCCATCTCTGAAGGATGTTGCTGCTGGAGGGCCGGTGCTGCCCTGGGGGTTGTGGTGCAGGGTGGTTGAAGGTGTCACTGGGACTTGCAGGAGTGGTTGGCTTGTCTGTGTATGGTGCAAAGTGCTGCTGGACACTCACACACACGTCCTTCATCCCTTCCTCTACTTTATTTCTCCTGTCTACAGCAGAACAGAGCTTAAGAGCTCAGCTTTCACCTGGTGATTTTCGTCCATGGTCTATGGGGCTCTTTAAGTCTGATCACCGTCACCCTTTGGTGACAGCAGTGACACCCATGGCTGTGTGGGAAGTCAGTGAGAGCCCACACTAAACAGAATCCTGAATCCTGAGCCTTGTCAGGGGCTGGTGATCGCTGTGACTTGTGACGATGTCACAGAATCCCAGGATGGTCTCGTTGGAAGGGCCCACAGAGGGTCCCTGGTGCCACCTCCCTGCTCAGGCAGGGCCATCCCAGAGCACAGGGCACAGGATTGTGTCCAGAGGGCTCTGCAATATCCCCGCTGAGGGAGACTGCAGCCCCTCCCTGGGCAGCCTGTGCAGGGCTGGGCAGTGCCCAGGGCAGAAGTTCTGCCTCTCGGCTGCATCTCCCCATGCCCGTGGTCCCTTCTGTCCCTCCACCACGGTGTGAGTGACCTGGTGGGAGTGGACCGACCACCTGCAAGGGGGCAATAGGGCAGAGCAGACAGAGAAACTTTGGAAAGGCTCCCTGGCAGCAAAAGCCAAGGGAGGAAAGGCAAAACCCCTCCTCCAATAAATTCCACAGTTCATACTGCCTTAAAAGCTTGTCGTGATTTAGGCTTTTGTTAAAAATTCCACCTCTTGATCTTCAAAACTCTGGCTAATGATGGAAAAGAAAAATCCAAAACCACAGACCTCTACAGAGTTTTATATCTTTTATAATAAAATAACTTTCCCATGACTTCCCTCATAATAATATTTTTCAGAAACCAGGAAGGCTGACTGGTGTTGTTGGAGTGCAGCTTTCTGCTTTAATGGGCTGCAGCTGAAGCAGTTCAGGAGGCGGTGAGGGTTTGGAGCGGGGGCAGCAGGAGTTAACTTCACACCCCTGCCGAGCGCCTGGACCCGCAGCAACTTTGGCTTGTCAGGTTGGGAGAATTTCTGCAAATGAACTTTGCAAAGAATTATGCAGGGCTTGGCATTACAGTATTACACACTCGCCTGTTCTCAATCACTCACTGGAACTTATTTTGTAGTTAACCTCCATAAAGGACTGCACAACCGAGCAAAGGCCTGTCACACACACATTATTTAGAAGCCCTTATTATTATTTTATTGCCAGTCCTTGACAGCTGAGGAAAAGCCAAGCGCTTTAATCTTTCTTTCCCTTTAGTTTACAGTGTAAGAGCTGCATGTAAGATGGATTTGATTAATATGTAACAGAGATGCAATTCTCTGTAAAATGTGCTGTACTTTAGAACCCTGGAAAACAAACTGCATCACAATGGCTTAAATCTCAGTCCATTGTATTATATAGACATCATAAATAATAGAGAGCAGGCAGATATTGCTGCAGGCTTCATCTACATAACACATCTGAGCTCTCTATAATGTGTTCAACTTGTCACTTTTAGTACAGAAGAGAGGCAATAAAGCTAACAGCTGACTAAACCACATCAGCCTTGCTTCCACTTCCAGGGTGGTGAATGCTCATTAAGCAATCTTAGCTGTGACTTTTAAAATCCATAACTCTTACAAATGTAAAAAAGTTGCCACAAAAGATTAAGCGCAAAATACATGTCAAAGCATTAATTTTCTGCGTGTAGATTCCAACCACCGCAAACCTCAAATATTTCTTTCCCTTTTGTTTTATATGTGCTTTTGGTTAAAACAGATCTTCATAAAAAATATTTGTTTCCATCTGGGGCAGCAAATAACCTCTGTGATTGTAGGGAGTGAAGGAGAACTGTTTTTCATGCAGCCAGGACAGGCTGTACTTCTGCACCGTGGTAGGATTTTCACTTGGCAGTAATGTTGGCATGTCAGCTGGGAGATCAGGGATGGAATCGGTCCCTGGGCAGAGTTCAAGGTGGCACGACCCAGAGCGAGGTGGTCCCTCCCAGGGGGGAGGATGAGGGCAGACCCTGTGTTAGAGGCAGGGCCAGAAGGACGCTGAGGAGCCAGAGATATGCTGGATTGGCAGAGCTAAAGGCTGGGCACAAAGCACAAAGCCCAGGCCCAGAGCTTGGGAACCAACCACTTTATCCTTGGAGATGGTGTAGGACCGAAGGCAGGATCAGGAATGTGGGGGATGAAGGATAAATGAACATCTGAGTGCCTGTGGAGCTGCTGCTCTGGGCTGATGGGATTTCGTGGGGCACCCGTGGGAGAAGCTCCATGGCAGCACTCAGGGTGCAGGTGTTGTCCCCAGGGACTTTGTGCCTCTGCCAGCCCCTCTGGTACCAGCTGTCAGATTGGTCCCTGTGGCTCCTGTGGATGCACACGTTATCTTTTAAATACCCTGGGGCTGTGCTGGGTGGCTGGGATGCCAGTGGCAGTGTCCCAGCGCCCCTGTTTGGAGATCGGCCAGACGTCTCCAGCAAAATGCCTCCTTGTTCTCCAGCTACCTCCAAATTGCCCTCAACTCCAGCCACGTGAAGGGGGAATGCACGTAGAAGGAGGAATTTACAGTAAGTACAGGGTAAATGTTGAGAAGAATGTTTGTTATAAGCAAAAAAATGTAAAAAAAAAAATAAATTTAAAAGGGTATTAGCAAAAGGGTGTGGGCTGGAGGGTCTCTGCTGATACCCAGTGGCCAAGAGGTGCTTTCCCAGGAGCCAGCACAGAGAAGGGGTTTTCCAGTGCTGGGGGTAACCAGGAAAGCCCTGGACTTGGTAGCCAGGGGCTCCCAAGGGTTTTGTCACAATCCAGTTGTGAGAAAAGCCCAGCTGGGGCTGAGAGGGCAGTCCTGCCCTTAACCCCGGCCTGGGGAGGGTTTATCAGGCAGTTAATCTCCAGGAAAGCTAAAGGCTTTAAAGAGAGAAGTAAGTAATATATAGGCTTTGCTTTGGCTTTTTGCACAAAGGAATTTCATCTTGTGACAAAAAAAATTTGCTTCCAATTATAAGGGAAACATTTCAAGGGCAAAAAATGCCGCTTGGAAAGCGTAATCCCCCCTTGCACGAGGGTGGGTGCCAAGCTGTCCTATACAAAGGCTTTGTTTTTGTAGTGCTGAGACAAAGTCTGGATTTAGAATGGAAAAGTTCTGAAAGGAGACACCCCCCACCCTTTTTACCCCTGATTTCCTACCAGATATGAAAAATGTTCTCTGCAGTAGAATCAGTGGTGTTGCGTACAGTCTGGGGCAGAGGTCTATGGGGACAAGCTGGCAGGACTGTGAGAGGGGTTGCTGAAAGGCTGTGGGGTGGAAATGACCCAGGGAGTCGTTTCCAGTTTTTCCAAGAAGCTGATCCAGCCTTTTGGCTGCCCCCTTCCCGCGGCCTTGCTGTGGTCCCTTGTTAATCATGGGCAGGGGATTGCATGGGCACCTTCAAAAGGAGGGAGCAGAGCTGAACAGGCAGCTTTATGTCTCATTAACACCCCTTCTCTGGCAATCATAACGGTTCAGTGTCTTATCTTTCACATCTTCAAGCAAAACATTAATACCTGAGGCTGATTATTCCTGAATTCTTCAAGTGTGCTGTAGTCCCCTCCTCCCCCCTAATGGCACCTGGGACTCTCAGAGGGTGTGATGCTGTCACACAAAAAGTCTTTAAGAATCTTTCACTCCAGGCTGACATCCCCACAGGATGCATTTTAGCAGTTTCAGAAGCTCTTCTTTCCCAGGGGGGTTATTAAATGTCTGTCGTGAGTATGGACTGGTATTCGCAGCATTCATTTCAGATTTAAATCGGTTTGAAAGTTCTGTGTTAGGTGGTAAAGAAAATGCAATATTATTTAGAGGCTGTGGTCGTGGGAGCAAAATTGGGAGTGATGTGACAGCTAGGAGCCCTCAAAGAATCAGAGGTGAGGAAAGGGAGAGGATTGTCCCAGCAGTGTCATTCTGCTACTGAGGAAAATGATAAAAATGCCATCCTGTGTGCCATTTCCACTTGGGCAGCATGCTGGAGAAGTGTAAGGTCTGGATCTGTTCTGGCCATACAGCTGGGGGAGGAATAGGGCTGCACAGTCAGGGAGGTCAACTCTGTCTTTCATGCCCTACATAAAAATAGAAAATTCTCTGGGTTTTTGGTAGCTAGAGGCTATTTTTTTTTATTGGAACATAAATATAGCCTTATTTTTTTTCTTTGTTTTCTACTCTATGTATGCTTATCATGCTCCTGAGAGTGTTGAATGAGGCTTCCTGTACTTGAAGAGGAAGAGCGACCTTTTAGATGGGCTGGCAGTGATGGGATAAAGGGGAATGGTTTTAATAAGAGATTTAGATTTGATGTTAGGGAGAAACTCATTACTCAGAGCTGGTGAGGCCCTGGCACAGGGTGCCCAGAGCAGCTGTGGCAGCCCCTGGATCCCTGGCAGTGCCCAAGGCCAGGCTGGACACTGGGGCTTGGAGCAGCCTGGGACAGTGGAAGGTGTCCCTGCCCATGGGGGAGATGAGCTTTAAGGTCCCTTCCAACCGAAACTATTCTGGGATTCTATGAAGGAGAGTTGGTTTATTAGCTAGAAAGAAACTGGAGTACAAAAAAAATTGTAGAAGGAGAAGGTGGACAAAAAACTGGGAAATACAGAACGAACCTGCTCCTCAGGAAAAGAGGTATTCATTCAAATTCTCCAGTTTCCTCAGGATATGTCTATATTTCAGTGCCTTGCCATATGTTGGAATGACAGCAAAGTTTACCCTTAATATTTTTCCAGGCACTTCAATGTTAAAATGATAGATAGACTTCACACATGCTCTCAACACGTGGCGTTGGTGCGAATGCAGAGGACAGAGAGGCTGAGCGAGTCTGTGAGGCCTTTTTTCATCGTTGCTCTGTGCTTGAATCCTCATCTTCGCCATCCGCTGCATCCCAGTGTGCGCTAGTGAACACCGGTGCTATGGAATCACAGAATCATGGAATCATTTAGGCTTAGGTTGGTTTGTGTGTTTGCTTCCTGGTTTCCCACTCTGTGCCACAGGGATTAGATGTGAACTCACACCCACGGGGGTACAGAGAGCGGTGCCTTCTGAAACATGACCACTTTTCTTGGCTTCCCTTTGGAGGCTGTCCAGGAGGAGCGTGTTAGGAAGGGTCACCAAGGGAAGAACAAAGCCTGTTAGCTTTCCATGCACGGGGTAATTGGTGTGTTAGGGCTGGTACAGGATTAGCCCAGCTGTAACATGTAAATAGCCTGTCTGCACAGCGCTCGCACTGAAAGGACCTCGGAGGGGAAACATGCCAGGAGGTTTTTCTGCTGTGGCTACAGCTCTGCAGGAAGATCAGAATCAGCCCTCCACAGTGCAGCCTGATACTGCCTTACCCTCCTCTTTATTACTATTGATCCAAAAGAGAAAATGTTTTAGCAATTCTGGACAGCTAATCAGTGTCATTTGATTCCCATCTTGGCGTGCCGGTGAAGGACAGCGTGTGGGAGCGTGTCTGTGCTCTGCCTGCTGGGGGATAAATAGAAGCCTTCGGTCTCCCAGGCTGTCAATCCAGCAGCTTTTCCTAAGAGCCACCTTCCAGCCTCACACACAGCACTGCTGTCGGGAGGCAGAGCGAAACCAGCTCCAGAGCATCCGTTGGATGAGGGTGTTGTCTCTCGGCTCCCTGGAGGCTCCTGGCAGAGCCACTTTTGCACTGGGCAGTGCAACAAACTGCCTGCAAATAAATAAAGTGACTCGCAAACAGCAGTGATGGGGAAAAAAATGGTGTGATAACATTTGCGAGTGAATAATGTCGCTGGGGCGAATGGGATCCGACAGGAATCTTAGCTCAGCAGCAGCTCCTGAACTCTTTACGGCACAGCCAGATGGCCTGGTGCAACAACAGCCTTTCAGAATTAATAACTGCTGCTCTGGAGGGAGAGCTTCATGCAGGAACCGTTTCGCATTTCGGCAGGAGTATTTTTTTTTTTCTTGGTGCTTTCTGGCCACTTTGCTCCGGGTGAGATGTCAGAAGTGCTCAAAAGGGGGTTTAAAAAAAGGAAAGATTCTCCATCTCCTTTTCCACTTTCTTCTGTTCCTCCACTCCCTCTGTGCTGCCTTCCCTCTGCCTTTGGCTTCGAACATTGCAGCTTTTAATCTAGAAATTATGGTAACTTGTATGTGCATTTTGAGAGTATATCATTGCTGCAGTTAATTAACAGTTATTAGCGTTAGCGTACTGTGCTGTATTATATGTCACAAATCATCGAGTCTCCCTGTGCAGTTACAGCAATTAAGAACTCCATCACACCTTCTGTATAGTCATTTGGTTCTCTTCCAGGTCTTTTCAAAACTGGAAATTGCTAATCAAATCATTTCTGCTCTGTGCCTCGGTATCGTTTATTCCATTCCTAATGATGTGCGACTTTTTTTTTTCCTTGGCCGTTAACAGAGGCATCCATGCGTCTAACCCATTTCACACCACCGTCATGCTTTGGAGAGGCGATAATGAACTTGCAGGAGGAAGTGGAGGCTTTGCTGCTTCTCCCCCCGCTTCTGCTGCTGCTTCTTTTTTTTTTTTTTCCCTTTTTTTTTTTTTTTTAAAGCCAATGTCTTTCCTGCTGTTGGGTGATTGAATTTTGAAACTGTAAAATGCATTGACAGACTGACAAACCTAAGTTGCCAGAGCTGGAGCTATCACAGTTTAGCTTCAATTCAGAGCTTAGTGAGATTCCTGCCTGATCAATTTGTCATCCCTCTAAATGGAAACTAATTACTTCCCAGGGAAAGATTGCAGGCAAATATCACCCTTTGCATCAGCAGCCTTCTGCAGTGAGGTGGAAGCAAAGTCCAAAGGGTTTTAACTAACGGAGGAGAGCATGAACCATTTCATCTCTTGCCCCTTTCCGTGGTCTGTCAGGAAGAGTTTATTTTATTCATGCTGTCAGTAAAATTGCCTTCACGTTTGCCTGGGTCGTATGTCAAGGGCATATTTCGCTTTCCAGGTCAGCTGCAAGGGAACGAACGTCATGATCCTGACAAGGATGTTTGATGTCATCTGAACACAAAGTCCTTTCTCTTATCGTGAGATTGATGATTCTGTACATGCTGAAGCCCAGGGCATCCTCCTGTGGCTTTCTGTGTCGGTTCTGCTTTGCTTGGAGCCTTCCAGCAGTGTCCAAGTGCACCACAGTGTTGGGTGGGCTTGGGAAAACTTTGTCATGGAGTCGCAGTTCTGGACATAAATAGCTGTGGGTGTTGTGTATTGGAGAGGAGCCATCCTGTGAGCTGTTAGGAGCTCTGGAAGTCCAAGGGTCATTACTGAGCCCTTGGGGACCTAGTGTCCACTTGGCAATCCCACCTTCACTTGCCAAATAGCCATACCAAGGAAGCCAGACATCAGCTTCTTGAGCCAGCTTGTCCATTCACTCCTCTTTGCCTTGACATATTCTTCTGTAAAATATATCACAGCATAAAGAGACTCTCATGGCAAGATTTTCTGAGGATTAGATTGTCTTAACAAAATACACTGGGAAGGAGTAGGTGCAGAGCAATACCTGGTATGTGCTGCAGGCAGGAGGAGCTCACTCAGAAAGCAAAAACATCTCCTGTGGAGATGTAGGTGCCTCCCCTCTCATCTCCCCTTGCCTTGGCCACCTCCATAAACAGCATTGGCCACCACAGCCTTGGCCTTCTGCTTTCGCCTCTCCTAATATTTTCATGACTTTATCAGACAACACGACTGAATTTAAGACTGAACTTCCCAATTTTGTTCATTTTGTTTTACTTTAGTTGGAGTTATGCAGCCTTAAATATTGTAAAAGTAGAGTTTTGTAAGAAAAACCTGTTATAGAATAAAGTTGAACTGAACGTGGTGGGCCTTCCTGTTGGTGAAGGGACAATTTTTTTAGAGGAAGGAAAACTTCAAGTGCAAAGCTGACATCCTTGGCTTAAGCAATCTCAGTAGCAGAAAGCAGGTTCAGAAGATTATCCCCCATGCTCGTTCTTGTGCCATTCCCTTGAAACACGTGGCTGACTTTTCTCAGAGGCTTCTGCTCTGTTGCAGTAGGACTGTCCTTGTGTTGGAAGGAACAAACCCAGGTCTCCGTGTGATCCAGAGTCCCAGGACACACCATGGACCGGGGAGGGCCAGGAGAGGTTCAGCAGTGGGAGATGGCAGCAGCTCCCAAGGAGCTCTGTGTTGAGGCGTGGTGGAGGATGAATGTGTGCTTGAGGGAGCAGTGGGATGGGGGGTTCCCTGCTCGGTGGCTTCTTCCCGTGCCTGTTTTAGCCACTCAAGCTCTGGTGCCCACGTGCTGTGGCGCTGGGAGCTGTTTGGAACCTCCCTGTGTGTCCCCAGGGCCTGTCGGGGAGCTTCTGCTGACACACAAGTACAACAGAGTCGTGGTCCGTGCCAAAGGTCTTAGCTGCAGATTCCTACAGATCATTCCAGTTGTAAGACATTAATTTGCCACTCTGCAGAAAGGTGTTAGCTCCTTCTGAGCGTTGCTGAAATGGGGGTGGAATTTGAGTCAGCCTTGTCTGACAGTTTCCTCCTCAGGTTAATTCTTCGATATGTGAGATGTGAGAGGTCTGGGACTTGCATCCAGAAAGTGATTTGTGTCATATAAACAGCTGCAAGTGAAGAAAAAGAGGCTCTGCAAAATTACAAACTTCAAATGGATGGAGGTTACAGATGCCAGGGACCCTCTGCTGCTTTGGGGATGGGTTTGCTGGCCCTGAGCTCATCTGTTGTCATTTTTATTTCAGAAATGTAATGATGTGAAGGGCTGAAGCCTGGTCTGGTTTCCACTCTTTTCTCCTAATGAACTATCACAGTTGGACAAAACTTGCTTTTTTTGGCTTTGTTTTGCCCTGGAAAGCTCCTGTGCATCCCTAGTGTGAGACTTGGGGTGGGTGTTGATCTATACCCACGTCTCCAGCACACAGTGCCATGCTCATGTGCAGTGACTTCAGCAGCAACGTGCTGTGACTAAAACAAGTACCAGGATCCACTGGTTTCTGTGAAATCTTGGATGTTTGAATTGTTTATGGGCTCTTGAAAAATTTATGCTTTATCATAAGCTACCAGTAGCTCTTTGCTTGACTGCTCTGCCTGATTCCTGCTGCTCTTCAGGCCATGCCTGAGGTGGGTTTTCTGTCCCAAAGCCGGTGGCAGTCACACCAGTGGGGAGCCCGGGGGCAGGAGATGCTCACTCAAAGGAACCTGTCCCGCGTGGACATGCCTCAAGCTGGCAACTCCGACCTGAAGTCACACATTTTCATGGCGTCTCTATTGGCATTTTGCCCTGAGGGAACGTGTCAGGTGAAAGGCCAGGCCAGGTTTCACCTCTCCCTGCACATGTGCCGTGCCTGGGGCCAGCTCCAGACAAGGGAGACACCAGGGGTAGTTCTCCCAAATCTTCTCCAGGTTGGCCAAGTCATTTTCCAAAATGTATGTCTCATTCCCAAAACCCTTCCTAGTTTTTGCTAGCCCAGTACAACCCATGCTAAGATAATTTTGGAAGGCCAAACTTGTAATTATCATAAATCAATTCCTCAGGAACAGTTGGGCTGGCATCTGCTTTTCCTCTGAAGCATCTCCATTCAGGAGCTAGGCAAGTACCTGAGTGCTCTTCCTGCAGATGGACAATCCCTTGCAAATCTCTATTTTAAAAATCAGGTACTGAGAAAATCAACAACAGAGGCCTCTTAAGGCTTAATTTAGGACTAAGGTATAAATTGAAAACAAGTCATTAAGACAATGCTGCTTTTATGGACATTTGTGTTTCAGTTTGAGTGACTTTGGTCTAGCTCAGGTCAAGTGGGAGCAAACTTCTGCTGAATGGAGATCAGCTGCTCTTTAGAAAAAAGCACTGTGTCCCCACAGCTTTTCCTGACACTTTACATCCCTTGAAGTCAGAGAGGCCCTGCAGAGAGACCTGGATAAATTAGAGAAATGGGCAATCACCAACTGTACGAAGCTTAACAATGGCAAGTGCCAAATTCTGTGCCTGGGATGGGGCACCCCTGGCTGTGCGTATGGACTGGGGAAGGGAAGGCTCGAGAGCAGCTGCAGAAAGGGACCTGGAGGTCCTGGTCAATGGCCAGCTGGATCTGAGCCAGCAGTGCCCTGGAGCCAGGAGGGACATCCCTGTCCTGGGGACACCAGGCCCAGCAGTGCCAGCTGGGGCAGGGAGGGGATTGTCCTGCTCTGCTCTGGGCTGGGGCAGCCTCACCTCGAGAGCTGGGGCAGTCTCACCTCGAGAGCTGGGGCAGTTTGGGCACCACGATATAAAAAGGACATCAAGCCATTAGAGAGTGTCCAGAGGAGGCCACGAGGATGGGGAAGGGTCTGGAAGGGCCTTAAGAGGAGCGGCTGAGGGCACTTGGAATGTTCAGCTGGAGCAGAGGAGAGGGAGGGGAGGCTCATCATGGGTACAACTTCCTCACGAAGGGAAGAGGAGGGGCAGCTCTGATCTCTGCTCTGTGTGACAGGGACAGGGCCCAGGGAACAGCTGGAGCTGGGCCAGGGAGGCTCAGGCTGGGGATCAGGGAAAGGTTCTTCCCCAGAGGGTGCTGGGCACTGCCCAGGCTCCCCAGGGAATGGGCCCGGCCCCGAGGCTGCCAGAGCTCCAGGAGCTCCCAGGGATGCACAGGGTTGGGATTGTTGG
The DNA here is from genome assembly GCA_013397845.1 of Melanocharis versteri. Taxonomy (NCBI): domain Eukaryota; kingdom Metazoa; phylum Chordata; class Aves; order Passeriformes; family Melanocharitidae; genus Melanocharis; species Melanocharis versteri. Next base: position 313,252 of record VZTG01007081.1, on the reverse strand, counting down.
TGTGACTGTGCAGGGCCAGGGGCTGCACTGGAGGATCCCTGGGGGTCCCTTCCAGGTCAGGATATTCTGGGATTCTGTGAAATACAGCAGTTAACTGTAAACTGAGTAATGTCACACACCCACACCTGCTCGATGAGCCTCAGTGGCAGTGAGCTTCCTTTATCCCTGTCATGAGCAGGACAGTCACTCCAGGCTGGCTGGGCTTGCTCTTTGCCAGCCTGAGCCACCTCCAGCAGGTCAGTTGCTGGAATTGAATGGAGCTTCAAAGAGGAGCCTGTTAATGAGCTGAGCAGCTTATGGTGTGTTCCTTGTAGCTCAGATATTTCTGCAGACACACAGGGATTTGGGACACCCAGTGTGACCTGACACAATGCAGGCTTGCTCTGAAAGCCCAGATGTAGCACAGCTGGATTGCTACAGCTGTACCTTTAGAGATGTGCACAATGAGCATTATTGCAACTCGGTGTGGGGTTGGGTTTTTTCCTCCTATTTCATGAAGTCTTTTATAAAAAACAAGTATTGTATCCTCACTCCTAAATCTGCTTGGGTTGGGTTTTAGAATTATAAGATGGTTTGGGTTGGAAGGGACTTTAAAGATCACGCATTTCCACTTGCTGCCATGGGCAGGGACACCTTCCACTGTCCCAGGGGGCTCCAAGCCCCATCCAGCCTGGCCTTGGGCACTGCCAGGGATCCAGGGGCAGCCACAGCTTCTCTGGGCACCTGTGCCAGGGCCTCCCCACCCTCACAGCCAAGAATTAGTCACGTGGTTTGATGTATGAGCTTTAAGGTCCCTTCCAACCCAAGCTATCCTGATTCTATACCTTAACATCCCCAAAGAGTGGAGAGGTTTCTATTTCAGGTTTTATACACAGCCCAAAACAGAAGCTAATTGCAGAAAGGTGAGATGTGACTAAGGTTTGGTGGTCATTGATAAGAGCACTGCACTGCCATTTTTGGTCATTCATGTACAGATAGTCTTCAGGTATCATTACTAAACAAAAAAAAAGGATTGATCCCTGTCCAAAAATGCTTGCCAAGCTATCAGAGAAAATGAGGCAGCAGGACAAAGGGAAGGATGAACTGGTTTCTCCATTTACACATGGGGGCTTGCATGTTGGGCCTATTTAACCCCACAGAAATCCCTCGCTGTATGCTGGTGTTTTAACCTCAGAAGATCATTCTTCTTGACTGTGAGCACTTCAGTGGAGCAATGTCCAGTGTGGGTTGCTCACAGCTCCTGGAGCGCCTGTTCTGGCGGAGGGAGGGCGGCTGTGGGCTCCCAGCCTTTGCCACGCTCCGCTCCCAGGCTGCTCCTGCCACTGGGCTGCAGGCTCAGTGTTCTCATGCACCCGGCTGCCTTCAAGGAAGGTCTCGAGACTTTTTTTTTTTGGCTTTTCCAAAAGATGAGGAAAACATCTGGTAATTTGAGAATTGGTCTTTGTGAGAGAGAGGAGCAGCTCCCATGCTCACTGCAGTGTCACTGTTCTCTGTTTAGATACCATTAACTCGTCCTTTGAAGGTAGTAGATGAGGTTGCCAACAACAATTAAAAAACAATTTTTTGAAAGTGTTGGGTTTCCTGGGCCCTTCTCAGATCAGGAAATGAGATTAAAATCAGTTGCTGAAAAGCTACTGTGTTTATTTGAATACAGCCGAGCATGGCGGCTCGGGCGCCTCATTAAAGGAGGCATTATGAGCAGCCTGGTGTTGTGTTCCCGGTTTGATAAAGAGCATTGTCTGACAGCAAGCTTGGTGCAGCTCCCACTCCATGCTCTGGCACATATTTTCTGCCTCAGTGGCTCCTCTCAGTAGGATAGCCAGCCTCTGCCTTTCTGTTTGACGTTTTTGCTAATAATTACTTGAAAAATCATCCACTTCTATTTAAAAATTGCTACATGAAGTACTAGTCCGTCTTTGCATCATGACAGCAAGAGGCCAGTGAAGTAAGGGGTGTTCAGCCACATGAAGCTAACTTCATAAAGCATTGCCCAGGGTGCACTGCAGGATGACTGGAAATAATTAGCCTCTAGAGGTTAGAAACCTATGCCGTAAATCCCAGGGCTTGGAGTGAGGAGAGTTTTTTATCACTGTCCTTGACAGAAAAATTGTAACATCACGGCTTACTCTTGTCTTTGACATAATAAACTCAGAGTGGTGCTTTGCAGAATCCTGTGCTCACAGCCCCGTTTGCCTCTCCCCTGTCCCAGCCTTTTCCCATGGGTTACTGGCTGGGCCGTAGGAAGTTTCCTTTGGGCCCTAAACCATCACACAGACACGTAATAGCTTCCAGGCGTCTGGCTCCCAGCGAGAATCAGGCCCTCTTGGAATGAGACAAATTTCCACTGATGCAATCGCTGCGACCTCAGAGAACAGCAGGATCTGAAGGTGAATGAGCTGCTCCGAGCCCGTCCCCGCTGGCGCCGTGTGTGCTGAGGGATCCCTGCCCTGGGGCTCGTGCTCATCCACGGACACAGAGCACTCCCAGCACGACTCTGGGGTGCTGTGAGCACCTTGGGGTTGGAGGCGGAAATTCAGGGTGGAAACGTCTGCCCGGATCCTCGGGTAAATTGTTGTGTGTATCAGGAGTGTCTTGTAAATGATAATGAACAGATGCCTTGTACGTACTACACAATAAGCCACTTGAAGTTGTCACCAGTTGTTTATAGATGTTATTAATATTAATAATTTACCACTCATTTCCATATGAAACCACATTAGGCCTGTCTACACTGCATCCAGTTACCTGCAGAAGCTGGGAAGCAGTGGCAGCGTGCCCGAGCTAACACGTCCTGCTGAGAAAATGCTGCCTTTGTTCAGGCCTCGGCAGCGTGGAGCAGGGCTGTGTGGAAGAACAGGGCTGTGTGGAAGGAATAGGGCTGTGTGGAAGGAGATGGAAGGAGCACGGCTGTGTGGAAGGGACAGGGCTGTGTGGAAGGGACACGGCTGTGTGGAAGGAATGGGGCTGTGTGGAAGGGACAGTGCTGTGTGGAAGGAATGGGGCTGTGTGGAAGGAGCAGGGCTGTGTGGAAGGAGCAGGGCTGTGTGGAAGGGAAATGGCTGTGTGGAAGGGACAGGGCTGCGTGGAAGGGACAGGGCTGTGTGGAAGGAATGGGGCTGTGTGGAAGGAGCAGGGCTGTGTGGAAGGAATGGGGCTGTGTGGAAGGGACACGGCTGTGTGGAAGGAGCAGGGCTGCTGCTGCTGGCCTGTGGCCCCACACAGCCCAGGGAGCTGCAGGAATTAGTCAGCCCCCTGCTCCAGGGAGTGTCTTAACTGTTCCGCAGAGCTGAACGTCTGTTCAACAAGGGGAGGTTGTTGGGTGGTGAAGGTGCTCTTTGGATCTGGGAGAGGAAGGTCATAACCCTGGGATCTGTCCTTTGCAGAAGACTTTAGAGGCACCAGGTCTGTCTTCTTAGGGAATGGGGAGAAAAGATGAATCATAACAATTTGCCCAATTTTGGAATTCTGAAGTTTAATCTCCTCTAATTGAGGCAAAGTTGAAATCTTGGTGTTCTGCACACAAGAAAAACAAGAGCTAGATGAAAAGGTGAGATTTTCTACAGCTTTTAGCACTGACCTGCATCTTCCCCTGAGGAATTTAATGGCAATGTTCCGGATAATGTCTATAGAAGGCCAAACGTTTATAAAATGAAGTGAAATGTTCCTTTCACTCTGTGTGCGGTGAGGGGGGATCCCCAATGAGGAGGTGACCCTGCAGGACTGGGAATCACAGCACAGACTTCTGGTTCCAGGTGTCCTGCCAGGGTGTCTGTGTGGCACAGAAGGATCTGGTGTAGCCTCAAGCCTGAAAGGGAGGTTCCCAAACCTTCATGATTTGGGGGTGCTGAAGTCCCATCCTCAACAATCACTGCCTTTGAATCCAATGTTATGTGGTTTAATGTACGATATGCTCTGTTGAGGCTGGGCACGATTATCAGTATTTATTCCCAGAAGCCCGGGGAGATTTTTTTGTCAAAAGACAAAGCAACAGAAGTTCCATGGTATGCAAAACACAGACCTTTGTATTGCAAGTGAAATATTTAGATAGGAATCATTACTGAGTCCTTTTACAGCAACCTTGCCAGAGAAAGAGAGAGAGAGAGGGCTGGGAAAGAAAACACAAAGGAGGTAATAATATCTGATTAGCCAAGCAGCTGAAGAACTGATGGGGATTGTGGAGCCTATCAAGGCATCGTGACTTTCCGTGTGAGTGACATTCCGCAGCAGGAAGCAGCTACCAGCCGAGGAGCTGCTCCTGAATATTACCCTTAGGACTTGTCTTTTATTGGTAACCTTGCAGTATCCTTTCCTGGAGCTGTGTGTTCAGGAATTCGGGTGCTTGGCTGCGGGGCGTCGCTGACAGCCCCCGCTGGGGCCGGGGCCGAGCCCTCGCCGGGGCACGCGGTGGCCGTGCAACGTGGGCAGATATTTTGCAGCTGTCCTCTGTCACTCCGTGTCTTTTCAAGGCTGACGCTGTTGCAGTGACCTGGACAATGTCTGCCATGTATTCTGCAAATTACTGGAGCAGTATTTTTCGGATGCAGTGCCCAGCGGAACATTGTGCCTGTCGTGCCTCTCATTTCCACCAGAACGATGCCAGCATTTGGGGGGAATCACTTATAATTGAAAGCACTGTGCCAGAGAGAAGATTCTATCCCTTTATTTTATAGGATTTTTGAGATATAATCAAAGTACTAAGCAGCCTTAGGTACTCTGGTTCTGTCACTGGAGGAGGCTTGGCCCTATCTTGTCGACTGTAGCTATTGTTTCCTGGTTTAATATCCTTCAGGATTCTGGTATTCACAGGTACCTTTCTTTTTCCCCTCCTTAAGGTTGAATTTGTGTGTGAGGGTTGTTTTGCCTTCCTTAGAGCATCGCCATAGTGGCAGCTGGGACACCAAGCTGCAGTTTGGTCCTTCCTCAAATCTGTGGTGATAGTTCCTTAAGTGGAAGAGGGACAAGGCAACACTGCTTTGTCAAGACTGGGCCAGCAGAGATGTTCTCCACAGTAATTCACACATGCACTTTTTTAGTGGTGTGCTCCTTCTTCAAAAACAGCTCCTCACGTCACTAATAAAGCTATCTCAGATTTGAGCAAAGAGGATTCCAGCTGAATCCTGTAGTAAATCAGCTCTTTCAGGAGAGAAAAGTCAGAGAATTGTCCTTGCCGAGTACTTAGGACCTGGAAATGGGAACATGAACTTGATGTTGATGACAGTGAGATTACATTCTAGCTGCTCTTTACTTGCTTTCATTTCTAATATCAGGGGATATCATAGATTTAAACTCCCAAATTTCACGGTTGCAGGTAGGATCTAGTTTAGAGCACAATATACAATATGTGAGCTGTAAGAAATAGGTCTCCAGCTTCCTGCAGCTGGAGGAATTGGCTATACCAACTTAATCTGAGTCCACCTCCCACAGAGAGGATGTAGGAATGAAATGAAAAGTATATGTAAAGTTTTGTGTATTTATTACTTTTTAAAAACACTTTTCATGGGTAAAATCTGTCTTTAATGATGCATTCAAACTGTGGTGCTGAGAAGTATTGCATAGCTAATGCATTGGTTTGTTTTTGTTTATTCTGCAGAAATGATGGAATTTCATTTTTTAGCAAAATTACCAGGGCTCCTTTATTATTCACCAGGCTTTAAACGCATGACAGGGGAATGCTAAGTCCTCAAGGATTTTAATACCAGCTTCTCTGCGAATCTAAACTGGTTTTCCAGCCCACTACTTGGTGGGCCACGGGGGTTTTTCCTGTAGTGTAATACACATTTAAATCTTCTTATGGACAGCTACATCTGCAAATAAGCTCAGAAAGGAGAAGAGGGCATGCATTGTGTTATCTGGAGCTGAGCAGGGAGAGATTATCATAGGAGAGACCTGAACAAGAGGTGTGACAGCTGAGCAGGCAGAGGTGCTGACTCCCAGACACCACAGACACAGGCAGTGAGGGATCACCGAGGCGGGGATCCAGCCTTCACTCAGCATTAGGGGTGAGGAAACTTCTGGCTCCCTGGCTGGCTGGCTTTTTATGAATTGCCAAGAAGGAAAATACCAAGTAGTAAAGACTGTGTATATTTAATTCCTGAGTAGCATTAGGGTTTATTTTGTTTGCTCTTTCATTTCTCCTCTGAATGCTTTTAGGAAATAAATGCAATGCATTAGGCTGGATTCAGCTGGGCAATGAATGTCTCAGTGTGTGTAATGCACAGCTCTGAGACAGAGATGTGTGTTTTAGACACCCAGGATCCAAGTTCATAGTGAAGGCTCTTAGGCAATGCAATAATATAAAAAAACAACACTGAAATTTCTCAATTATGCATTTTTTAAGGAAACTTACAGACTTCCAGTTTATATGCAAGACTGGCATGAGGGGAGTTTGGTTTTCCACCTCCTTTCCAAGCTCGTACGCCACATAGCTTTCCTGAGCTCACCTGATTCCCACATTTGCTCTAAAATTAAGGAAATCAAAACCTGTCATTACATGATTTGAGTTCCCTTATTAGTCACTAAGACAAGCTGATGGATGACAAGTCTCCAGCACTGCCAGCAGGCTCCACGTCACGGCCATGCACAGCCCCACGTGCTGGAGTGCCCTTGGAATGCTGCCGTGGTTTGTACGTACAATATTTATACTTTATTCAAAACTAGGGCAGTAAAAGTGATTTAGTGAAATCCACAGCTTTTGGAAGATGCTGCCATGCTGGAGTATGTGCTTGAAACTTTCTAAAAATATTTGCACATGCATATATTTAAATAAGGATGGATTTGTGACCTAGTAGAACTAAAGTGGTGTGTGCCATTACCAGGCAGGGCTTCCATGGCTCCCCCAGCTTTCCGGGGCTCTTCCAGCCCCCCTTGACCACAGTGATGGGAAGGGAATACCCCAAAGGTGTGACAGGATGTGAGACAGCAGCCAGCTTGTCCGGGAGTCCCAAACCTCCACTGGCACTCTGTGAAGCCAAATTCCTGACACTTCCATGGGTGTCCATGCTGGACCGTGGCCACAGCTGGCAGTGTGCAGGGGTGGATGGGCACAGGGGGATGTGTGTGTGTGTGACAGGAGCTGATGTGGCATGGGGAAGCTCTTGGACAGGAGCAGCTGTGCTGTCCGGTGTTTAAAACGTGCCTCTAGACCAAGCCACCCTCATCACTGCATAATGTGGCCAGTAAAACAGTAGGCAGTGTGGCACAAATACTTTATATAAATTCACACCTATTTTAAAATTCTTTTCTTTTAAAGAAAACACATTGTCTGGTGTGCTGTGGGGATGCATGACAGAAACAGTTAACTCAATAGGCTTGGGTATTTAAGGCACCTGGGAGGTGGGTGCCAGCCAAGGCAATGTGACACCGATGTATTCCCTGAATTCTGGCTTAGGGAGAGGAACCTGGCTTCCTGGACAAATCCCACACTGGGAGTGTTTCTTTCCAGTCCGTGGCTGACTCTGGTGAGCTGCAAGGCCTCATCAGCACTGCCAACAAGCCCAGGGATAGGGGCATTGGGCTGCTGCAACCTTGGTGCACACAGAGCTGACCTTAGAGTGTCCTGGACATCTGAGACGGGGATCCTGGCACCACCAAAACATTTGTAATTGTCTGACACCAGCAGTGTAGAAGAAATTGGGCGAATGATTACTAATTAGAAAGATTTAATTTCACGTGGGCTTCAGAAGAACATGAGGAGTTCGGCTCTGCTGTCATTAGTGACAGATTGGAAGAGGCTGACTGTGCCTGGTCTGTCCAATACCTGAGTGATTGTGCTTTGAGAGACTTTGGCCTGATCTCCTCAGATCCTTGGACGTGCTGAGCTTTCTTCATTTCCATGACTCCCAGAGCGCAGTGTGGGGCTCGGATACTCTCCAGAGAGGTTCAACCAGCAGTTTAGGGCTGCTGTATCTGTAGCCTGGTCAAAAGCAAGATGTGTTCAAAAGCCCAGGAGTAAAGCCAGTATTGTGGTGCTTTTGCCCTAGGCAGGTGCACAGAGAATGAGAAGTTTCTTGCTGAGTGTTTATTCCTCCAAGTGGGATTTTGCAGATGTGGGTAAACTGAATCCCTTCTTTCATCTGCTTAAAAGACCTATAAAAGAGCTGTCTGGTGTTTTTACAGAATTGCAGTGTAATTCCAAATCTGCTGCAGACATGCTGCATCCTCTCAGAAGAGTTTTTTCTGGTGGTTTAATGTTGCTTTTCACCCAAGTGTGATGTATTTATAGAATCAGAATCACAGAACGGTTTGGGCTGGAAGGATCTGTAAAGCTCATCCCATTCCACCCCTGCCATGGGCAGGGACACCTTCCACTGTCCCAGGCTGCTCCAAGCCCCAGTGTCCAGCCTGGCCTTGGGCACTGCCAGGGATCCAGGGGCAGCCACAGCTGCTCTGGGCACCCTGTGCCAGGGCCTCCCCACCCTCCCAGGGAACAATTCCTTCCAATATCCCATCCATCCCTGCCCTCTGGCAGTGGGAAGCCATTCCCTGTGTCCTGTCCCTCCATCCCTTGTCCCCAGTCCCTCTCCAGCTCTCCTGGAGCCCCTTTAGACCCTGGAAGGGCTCTGAGCTCTCCCTGAACCTTCTCTTCTCCAGGTAAACACCCCCATCTCTCCCAGCCTGGCTCCTGAGCAGAGGAGCTCCAGCCCCCAGAGCATCTCTATGGCTTCCTCTGACACCTATTTGACACATATACGAGTTTATAATGACATGCACATACACACATAGATTAATATCAGCAAGACCTAAAGGCACAGAGCAAATCCAGCCCCATCTCGGCTGTAGCCTGCTGGAAATTTTTGAACTTTTATAGAAAATCAGTCACAGCTCCGCAATTTCATGCTTTATCATTTTTGTTACATGTATGAGGGAAATTATAAACCTTGTAATTTCTCTCTTACTATATAAAAAGCTTTAGATAACATCAAGATATGGAAGTAATACAAAGTAAGATGCCTCGATACATTAATGAACAAGATCTAAAATAGACACTGTTCACCTCAATGGCATGAAAAGGAAAAGAGGAGAATTCAGCTCTGAATGGGAGGATTACAAAACCTGGGTGAGGGGAGAAAAAATAGTATAAGGAAGAGGCTTGGAAAAGAGGATTGGAAATGTAAGGCAAAGCAAAACCTGCTTCAAATACAAAAGACTTGGTTCGTGTCTTATTTTAAAATATATAACAATTGGTCGGTGGTTTGTGGCAGAGGGGTTCCTGCCCTCAGACACCTGCAGAACTGTGTGCCAGGGCTGAGGTCTGACCCCAGCCAGGGCATCTGTGTGTCCCTGTCCCCACTGCCACCACCACCGGGCTCCAGAGCATCCTGCCCACCAGACAGACCTCAGCCCTCTGCTTGTATCCATCTCATCCAAAAAGATGGGTTTGTTTTTCCAGCCCTCCTTTTGGAGATCTAAACCTCATACAGGAATATTTACATGTGTGGAATATATGCCTGGAGCAGTCCTGTGCAGCCGTGTCCTTCTGGAGCCGTGCACGTGGTGATGTTTGTGGTTTGTGGTGCTGCAGGGTGGGATGTGCCTTCCGTGTCTGTGGGTTCTGATTCATCCCCCCTTCTCAAAATGTGAGTCCAGTATTTGAAGAACAGGCTTTTAAAACTGGCATCTAATTCATCAAACTAATTCAGTTTTATCTGCATAAATTAAATCACCAGATCAAAGCCATTGAGCAAATAAGGACATACATTTGGTTCTTTAAAGTATGGTTTATCCTTTATCAATCTGTAAAGTATGGTGGTGTTTTGGTGCCTGTCTTTTCTGTGCAGGATAGAAAACCTCAGTGGAAGACTCAAGGGACGGGGAGGGTTTGGTTTGCTGTGGGGTGATGGCAGTGCCAGGCACCTCAGCCCCCCTCACCCTGCTTGGGTCTGGTGTCGTGTTCCACCAGCAGCCATCCAGGTGCTCAATGCAACCAATGGGCCCTGGCCTGTAGCAGCCACACTGGCAGCAGGAGCAGGGCAGGGCCTGTCCCCTGTGCTGGCACTGCTGAGGTCACACCTCCAGTCCTGGGGTTAGTCCTGGGCCCTCAGGACAATGCAGACCCCGAGGGGCTGGAGCGTGTCCAGGGCAGGGAACGGAGCTGGGAAGGGGCTGGAGCCCCAGGAACAGCTGAGGGAGTTGGGAAAGCGGCTCAGCCTGGAGCAAAGGAGGCTCAGGGGGACCTTGTGGCTCTGCACAACTCCCTGACAGGAGGGGGCAGCCGGGGGGGTCGGGCTCTGCTGCCAGGGAACAGGGACAGGAGGAGAGGGAACGGCCTCAGGCTGGGCCAGGGGAGGTTTGGGTGGATATTGGGGGGAATTTCTTTACAGCAAGGGTGGTCAGGAACTGGTTGTCGAGGGCAGTGGTGAAGTCACCATCCCTGGAAGTGTCCAAAACGCAAGTAGATGCAGCAGTTTGTGATGTGGTTTAGTGGGCATATCAGAGGTTGGACTTCATGATCTCGATGGTCTTTTCCAATGTTAATGATCCTGTGATTCTATGTTTTGCCTGGTTTATGTGCAAGATTTTCTGTGCAAGACTTTCTGTGCTTCAATTCAGTGTGCGAGTTTCTAGCACAAGGCCTGTAGATTAATTTCAACTGCAGTTTTTTCAAAAGTAATGTTTAAACATTACCTGTCTACCTGTGTAAATTTGTTAGCTCAAACTCTACCTTTCATTGGCTGAGTTTCCCTTTTTAAGCCACATTTTAAAGCTGTATCATAATCATAAAACAATTGACCCTGTTTGTATTTTGGTTCTTCCTGACTGCTGTTCCCTCTGATGGGCTAAGCAAAGAGATGCTTCTTCCCAGAACACCAAATTATTGGAGTGGGCAGCACGAACTGTGTGTTAGCACACGTGGGAAGCTAGGATGAGGGAGAAGGAAAAATATTTTCAAATACCTGCAGCCTACAGGAAAGCTGGAGAGGGACTTTTTGCAGTGATAGGACAAAGTGGAATGGCTTCAAACTGAAGAAGGAGAGGTTTGAATTGGATATCAGGAAGAAATTGTTCCCTGTGAGGCGGGGAGCCCCTGGCACAGGGTGCCCAGAGAAGCTGTGGCTGCCCCTGGATCCCTGGCAGTGCCCAAGGCCAGGCTGGACACTGGGGCTTGGAGCAGCCTGGGACAGTGGAAGGTGTCCCTGCCCATGACAGGGGGTGGAATGGGATGGGCTTGAAGGTGCCTTCCAGAATCTTATGGATGGTGGAAATGCAGGGGCAGAGAAAAAGCAAAGAGAGTTTTTAACTGATTAGCTGTAGTCCTGTGGGTCTAAGCTGGTAGCAAAGCTGAGGGTACACCACGGGGATGTACCAAATCCTCAGGTCCCCAGCTTTCCTCCGCTGCAGAGCTGCACCGGCGCGCTGGGAGCTGTACACGCAGCAAAGCCTATTCTGTGAAGGCTCCGCTGCCAAAAATAAACCTCATTGGGATTCCTGAGATGGCTGCTGTCAAGGAAAGTCAAATTTGGAGCTTTAAGCATGCGAACAGTGTCATTTTAAAAAGTCTGTTCACCAAGGAGATAAACAGGGATTAGCCTCACAAGCTGCTCTAACTCCCCTGCATGCGGGGAGGGGCAGCGAGAGCAGCGCT
>VZTG01007081.1:287794-301565 GCA_013397845.1 Melanocharis versteri | reverse complement strand
GGCCAGTTGGCCAAATCCCAGCAGGGCTGCTGTGGGAGCGGGTGAGGACACGGGCCCCTGGCAAGGAAGCCCTGGGAGTGTGTGCAGGGGCTGGAGCTGTCCTGTTGGCCATGGAGATGGAGCCTCCCCTGAGTGGTTCCTGAGCCATGTCCCCGAGCCTGGCTGTGCTGAGGGTTCTGGGGGGCAGAGTGGGAAGGAGAAGCTGTGTTGGGTTGGGATGAGCATCTTCAGCCCAGGGGGTTGTGCCATAGCCATGCTCCTGACTGGAGCACCCTGAGAGCTAGGAACTACCTGGGGTCTGTTACCACACACCAGCTGAACAGGCAAAACCAAACCAGCCAACCCAGAAAATTACCGTATCATTTACCTTTTCCAGACCTTACTCTTTACAATTCTGTCAGCTGAAAAACTCTCTCTCTTCATAGGTACTTCTGTCCTACTGGCCATGCAGTTTCCTCTCTATGGCAATTCCTTCCATCATGTTTTCCTCCAAGTTTGCTTTATGGGTGCAAACCACAAATTTTTGGTGGATAAATTGATGGAGCCTGAAAGAGCTCTCTGAAAATGCATCAACAGAGATACTAAATCAGCAGCAGCCTCTCACCACTGCAAACAATTGCCAGGTACATCCTGAAAGCAGTTCCTTCCTCCTGTATGGTTCCAACAACATCATTAAAAAAAAATCTTGTCCTTTGTACTTCCTCCCCCCTTCATACATGCACATATCTTGTAGTAAATTCATTTTTCAGTCCTGACTTTGTGCAAACACAATGTTGTGCTGCAAGCATTAAAAGGCAATTTAGTACTCAAAGGATTAAAAGCTCATGTTAAATTGAAGACTACACTTGGCATAAACATTAAAAATTGACAGAACACCCTACACATTAACTGCACCAGGGCTCCATAATTAGCATTTAAAAGTAAAACATCATTTCCTTACTGTTTCCTACTTACTCATTTATAATGCATTTATTATAATTTGGATGTGAATATGAGGCTTTCCACTATTGTCAGTTAGTAAATAAATAAAAAAAACCCTACTCCTGTTGGAAAGAGGGGCCTGCACTCAAGAACAGGGGATGAATGGTTTTTTAATCCAAATCTCAAATGCGTGATGAATCAGCAGTGACTAACTAACCTCATTCCAGGTCTAATTCTCTTCCTGAGCATCCACGGAGAAAGCTTGGGCTCAGCAGTGCTGGCTTCCACTGGCATCAGCACAGGGAACATGGGATAAACTCCACTTCTTGGGATTTGGATGTATTGTTGGGTCTAGTGCTGTGCAATGTGGGAAAATAGATATATGGTTCATCCTGTAATGTGGAAAATTCACTGCAGATTGAAATTTGAATGCAAAAGGAAAAGAATGAGGAAGCCAATCTCATTAGAGAGGCGGAAAAGAGGGACTATCAGACATTAAAGAGATAGCACTTTGTTGACATGTGTTATTTTGGGATGAGATGGTGTTTTGTTCATCCATACTAGTACAGACCTTTTCTGGCCTTTTGGGTTCTTTGGAAGGTAAGGTGGCCAAGTGCTGGGTTCTGGAGTACTTCCCTGCTTGATTTACATCCTGCCCCATGGCTGACTGGCAGGGCATTGCCTGTGGAACATCTGGCCTGAGGCTTTCTTCTCATCCCACATCCCCTGAAACCACTTTCCTGTACTTCCAACAAATCTATCTGGCTTCAGCCAAACCTTCTCTTCCATAGCACTAAAGTCACTGGAAGAATTTTAATGAGGCTGCTTAAACCAGCCTGGGTGCCATTTGACCAAGATCCCAATTTGCCAAAGAAAGCCTCAACCTGCAGACCTGGATCAGTGGGCAGAGGCTCTTCCTCTGCAGCACAAAGGAGATCTCCACTCTGATGGTCATGGCAGTCACCTTCAGCTGTGTCTGGCTTTCCACTGGTGCTGCAGATCAGGTCAAACCCTGGCCCAAATCTTGATGGTTTGCAGATGCCCCACATTCAAAGCCGTGAGGAGGGGGCCGGCCCCAGCACTTCTCTGAAAACCCACCACTGCCTGTGCACCTCTAGAAATGTGGCAGCATGCAAATGATCTTGCAGAAGCCTCACCATTGCCCCTGCACGGCTTGCTGACATGATGAATCTCTTTTTGTTCCTGCTCTGAAGCCTCACATCATCTCCACGTCCTCCGGGGTCGCTGCTGTGTGGAAGACAAGACCACGTTTCGTTCAGCCCCTGTGAAATGCAATTAGAAGCCCCTCCACAGCCAGCAGGAGCTGAAGTTAAAAGGAGAGAGAGGGGAAAAAAGGGACCTCCCCGCTGGCCAGCAGTGTGCTGGCTTTGAAGTCCTGGGCCATCTTTTGTGTCCCCGCTCCGAGGGCCTTTAATCAGGACCTTTGCCTTGTCATTCGGGGGGGACAAACCCCACACAGTTGGTGGGGTTGTCCCTGTGTGTGCCAGGAAGAAAAGTCTTTGTCAGAAATTTCCACTGACCCAAGCACTTTGTTTCTTTGTCTCTCCCAGACGACGTTTGAACTAAAAAGAAGCCCAAAACTCTCGTCTGTGCTAACAGTATTTTAATAGGGAGCCCCGGTGACTTCACGGAGCCTCCCTGCCAGGCCCAAGGCGGAGACGAGGCCTTTGGTCTGAAGGCCTCTTAAAATAAAACCAGCTCAGGCAGCTTTTTATAACCTTCTTCTCTGTGTATGTCCTGGGTGATACAAAGAGGCTCACACCATAATATTGCAACACGCTGCTAAGGAAAAATACTTAATTCTCATATTATGTAATCCTGTACAGACAGAACCTGGAATGGTGAACATCTTATTTTTTTGTTGTTTGCACAGCAGCGAGTTACAGATCAGCTAAAACTCCCGAAATGAATGGCCATAACCCCAAGCATGAGGCACATTCTATAAATTTGTCAGAGCTGGAAGCGCTAAGCTGGCCAGCCCCATGTCCCAGCCCAGTGATGGACGGCACAGCCCCGGGGCAGCTGCTGGAGCTGAGATGACACAGGGCTAAGTAGCAATGATCTATGCTCTGTTTTCTGTAGCACTTTACAGACGAACAAAATGCTCTGCTGAAATGCTGAGAATGATATTAAAATTCAGGTTGCCAGTGTTTTACTCATGAAGAATCTACTTGAGCTACTTTTTAAAGAGATTTTTATGTATCTGTTGCAGTCTCACTTTTCTATTGAAATATGTACACCTGGACTCATAACTATGACTTTCATTCCTCAGGAAGAGGCATAAAATAGTACTCAGTGCTTTTTAAATGATATAAAATATTTCTAAAATAACTCTTCCTTCCCAGTTAAACATTATCTCCTTACCCATTTCCCCATTCACTTTTTGATATGCTGCAGCTTTTTTCCTACCTTAAATCAGTTCCTCTTTAGAAAAAGTAAACTCCAGAAAAAGGAGGGGGAAATGAGGAAATCGTATAGGAAAAAACAGATTAATAACTAATGATGATGAGATCTGGCAGCCTTTCTTACAGGTGTGTATGGAATAGAACATCACTGTATTATGAAAACAGGTTAAAGTTTTATCATGGCTCTCGTGTATTTTATTAGATTCTCAAAGAACACTTTCTCCAGTAATGCCTGGAATATCCAGGCTGGATATAGATCAGCTGATTAACTGAACCTCAGCAACAATAGCTCAGCTTTGGTGTCATTTTTACTCTTTCAGCTTCCTCTTCATGACCTGCCCATCACTCATTTGGATTTATTTTGTACTTGTCCCTTCCTTCGTGTCGGGTTGAACACTGGTTTTGAATCAAAGGCCAAGCCTTCATCCTGGCAGATCCTTCAGGTGTTCCACCCCACTGATGGAACATTACATTGGAACAGGAATAACCCTGCCTGCTCCTCTAACACAGTAACAACAACACACTGTTATGTGCCACTGTAATTACACGGCTGACACGTTAATTACTGATAGAGAGACTTTCCCCAGTTTACCTGTGACTCAGCTGTCCTGGCTCTTGCCAGGTTACCTGTGTGCTTCTGACTGATTCTGCTGTCAGTAACTGAGCCTTGCAAAGGCTCTGTCCCTAATCCAGCCAAATTTATACAATGGTGCTGAAGTCTGAATGCCAGAGCAGCCCCATTAGCTTCAAAAGGACTTCTTTTTGTTGAAAGTTAAGCAGATATTTAAGTGCTTTGCTAGCTTAGGGTCAAAGTGTTCAGCACCTTGTTGGACTGTGTCTTACCTACCTCCTCATTAAAGATACATCAGACCAGTTGGCTTGTCTTTATCAAGCAGAGAGGTGCAGCCAATTGACTTTATGTGACAGCTAAAAGTGAAGGAGATCAAGGAAGCTTGAGAGACAAAGAAGTTAGGTTTTGTTAGAATCTTAAATGAAAGAAAAATAGCGTTTGGCGAGCTACTGAAAATTGTTTCTTGTGTCAGAAGGATTTTATTTTCCGAGGACTTTTGACCAGGACTTTTGGGGAGATTTGGATTTGTGGATGGAGGCTGGACTAGAGCAGAATCGATCTGCTTATTTTGTTGTTGCCTTTTTTGTCATGAGTACAGTGGCCTTGCACAGAGCTTTGAGTGCAGACTCCTGCAATCCCAGGTGAGGATGCACAGAACGGGGACCCTCCATGAAAGTGTTAGTGAGGCTCTTTTGCTCATTCTGACAAGGGGGTTGGAAACAGCAAAGTGCCTGGTGGGCTTAATACTGTGTGCAACTAGGCAGCCAATTTACCAGAGATCAACTCTATGGCCTGAGTCATCTCCAGTGATGACCAGGGAGGAATCTTCTCCTTTGGCTGCAACATTAGCTTGATAGTTCTCACGATACAAATTATAAGGTCATTTGCATTTATATTCCTGCTAATGACTGCATGAGGAAATAATTTGTTTTCAGCACAGCACTGTGCCTGTGCTTTCCCTCGCGCTGTAAGGCCAGCACCTGTGTGTGATGGACCCTTTGGTTCCACAGCAGGAAGCTGTGAGGCCCTGGATGGGGTTCTGCCCCCACCAGAGGATCAAACAGTGGAGGAAACTGGGCAGCCTTCAGTTTTTGGCACTACCTGCACTGGTCTTGTTTGATGTTCCTCCTCTGGGGAGTGGGAAGCAGCCATATCCTCTGTCTGCTGTTGACTGTCCTGCCTCTTGGGCTGCAGGGAGCCTCTTCTCCCCTCTGCCTGTGCTGTTCCTCGTGCCATGGGACCCCTATCAAAAGCTTTTCCAGGCAGTCGAGTGAGTCGGTGCGGGGGAGATGTGCCAACACCAGTGGCCCTCGGATCCCCAGGCTGATGTCCAAGGTGTGTTTCCTGAGAAGTGACATCGAGATATCCCTCAGGTGATAATGGCCCCAGCTGCAGGGGCAGAGCTGGGGTCCCCTGAGGACAGCTGTGTTTTGGGCTGATTTTAGGCGATTTTCTCTTACTTGATGCCCAAATCAGCAGCCCTTGTTGTGCAACAAGGTCTCTCTTTCCCCAGGCCAGAGGTTCACACAGGGAACTGCCCATGTTCCTCCCACCACTTTTCCCCAGAGGAGGTGACTTTTTCTGCCTACGCCTTCTTTTCTACATCCTGAAGCTTAGATGCAACCAGAAAATCCTTTTTTTAATAAAAACCCATCAGAAATCTAAACTGTGCAGGGTCAGGTTTACATTTACCCTTCTAAGGCCCATCAGCAGTAGAGGGGTGTTTCTGCCAGACCCAGCTATCAAAGTGTTCTGCAAGGAAATATCCCTGGTGTTATTTTCAGGCTCACTGAACTCCAGCATATATTTGTGAATTTTCCCGTTATGATGACATCAGGGTGGAAACACGAGGCCGGGGACTCAGTGACAGCAGGCAGCTTTCCTGCCACTGCTCATTTACTGCCTTGCTGAGAGCCAGATCCTAAACACTCGACTATTAACATGATTTCAGCTCTTAAGTAAAACTAAAGAAGTCTTTTCATCTTCCCATTGAGTGACGAGCTCCTTAAGTAGATCACAAGCTTTCTGCTGCTTTGTCTGAGTGAGGAGGAAAACTTTAATTGTTCCCATCTTCGAGTGCAGGTATTGATTAATTAAATGTATTAGCAAAGATCTTGGCCTACTTTTTTGCACCATCAAACAAGTACTTAATGACTATATTACTATGAAAATGGCATTGCTTTAAAGCATTGCATTGGAGCCCCTTTGTACTTTGCTTTCATTTGATTTTTTTTTCTTATCCCATTATGAACAATAAAGTTTCTCCTGTACTTTAATGTAACACAGAGGAAGGGAAGGGAAGGGAGGCGGAGAGGAGCTCTCAGCTGAGGGATCCCATCTGGGCCAGGCTGGAGCTGTGGCATTGGGATGTCCCCAGGCAGGAGGATGTGCTGCCAGCTGGGGAGGCTCTCTGCAAGTGCAGGCAGGTCAGGGAGCAAATGTTAGATGGTAAATCTGTATAATTGACTCTAATTTAGCATTTGGTGGGTAGAAATATTAATATGACTCACATGCTAAGAGGGAGAAGGCGTGTTTGTGAGGAACAGAACTAATCGGTCTGTGTGAGATGAAGAACACTGCCTCCCACCTCACTTAATCGCTTTCTTCCTTTGGGTCCCATTTGTAGAATCTCCATTATTTTACAGCCCTTTGCACTTTTGTACCGACCTGCCAGTCTACCTCCTCCCACCCTACAGCCCAGTGCTCACCAATCTGTGTCAGAGAATCCCAGGATGATTTGGGTTGGAAGGGACCTGAAGGATTATCCAGTGCCACCTCTGCCATGGGCAGGGACACCTTCCACTGTCCCAGGCTGCTCCAAGCCCCAGTGTCCAGCCTGGCCTGGGACACTGCCAGGGATCCAGGGGCAGCCACAGCTGCTCTGGGCCATCCATTCCAGCCC
Organism: Melanocharis versteri; assembly: GCA_013397845.1. Classification (NCBI taxonomy): domain Eukaryota; kingdom Metazoa; phylum Chordata; class Aves; order Passeriformes; family Melanocharitidae; genus Melanocharis; species Melanocharis versteri. The sequence goes on along the minus strand of VZTG01007081.1, from coordinate 294,745 downwards.
CTCACCACCCTCACAGGGAAGAATTTCTTCTTAATTTCCAGTCTAAATCGACCCTCTTCCAGTAAAGCCATTCCCTCATATCATATCATATCATATCATATCATATCATATCATACCATATCATAGCATACATCCTGCACAAAGGCTTTGTATTTTGCACATATTTTACACTTGCCGAGTGGCAAATCCACGTGAATCTGTCCCAATTCACACTCACTGTCAGGGCCCCACAATGCCTTCAGGTTTTAAATGCATCTTCTCATATTCTAGCCAGGAGTTCTTGGAAATCCTACCTTTTCCTGGCCTCCAAGTGCACCTGGAGTTGGTGCTGCTCAGCCTCTCCAGCTTGCACCTTGCCAGGCCGGGAGGTTGTGCTAAATGCTTTTGTTTTACAGCACTTTGAGCGTTCATGCAAAGTTGTTAAGATCTGACACCAATTTGATGCTTCCAATCTTGATGCTTTTATCCCACCTGTCTTTGCCTGTACCTGCCAACGTGTGCCAGCCAGGCCAGCGTCCAAAGCCAAGCAGGGCTTCACTGCCTGCAATGACAAAGCATTTCTTGCTGCAAAAGAGGTGTTATTGCAGAACACTTCATAAGCTGTAAATTTGGAATTAAGGCTTAACATTTTATAGATCCAGCACTGGGAAGTCCCATGTCTGTAACTAAAATATGTGCCTTGGCGACAATAACACTTGGGTTTCACGCAATGCTGAAAGTTGAGGCGCAGAGAAATGAGGTGAGAGCCCAGCTGCCTTCGACACCAGGGAAAACCTGAAAATGCACCCACAGCTGGCTGCTAGTCCACAGCTGCTGGGCCACACTCGTACCTGAAATAAAATGCATGTTAGCACCTCTGCAGACAGGTAGGCTGAGGGCTCTGCTGCACAGGAGTGACTCGGGTCCCATGTTGGGGTGGGAGGAGTTGAGAAACACAGCTGAGTTGCTTAAAATAGCCAGAAAAGGACCCTTAGTCCTTTCTTGCCTTGTTCCCTTCACATTCACAAATGTTCATCTCTGTCTCTCCTTTTTTTCCATCCTTCCTAGGGGCGATGACTGACAGATTAATATATGTCTAGCTACGTGTCTTAGAAATCAAAAGGAAGGTGCTGTCAGAATCGCTTGTCAGAAAATGAGATTAGGCACACTTGTCATTTGCTGAGGATTGCAGTCTTTCAGAGATAAGGTTGCATTTAATGAGTGTAAAAAGCCTCCTTGTGAAAAAGGGGGTGGTGCAGGAGAGAGAGAATGATTATTTTTCTGGTGTCAGCTGAGTGCTTTATCATATAACTTGATAGCGTGGCACCCTGGCAGGCACTGATAATGGCTGCTGGGGCTATTGCACCTCTTCAGCTGCTCTGCAGCTTCAAAAGTGATGACTTGTTACCTGCTTTTAAACTCCTCTTGGATGTCGAAACCCACTATCCTGGGGGAAAGAAGCAAAAGCATGTACAGTGTGTTTTAAAGAAAGACCTGTGAAAACACACAGCATAAAGGGAACGTGCTAAATGTATAGCCACTTTCCCCAGCAAACTAGAAAGAATACTCAGCGGGTTTCGGTGAAATATGGAACTTGTCTGACAAGTGAAGGATAACTAATGAGAAACAGAGCTGTATCCCACTGAAACCAATTGTGTTTTGTTATGGAAAATATTTATCAAGCCTTTTTTTTTCATTTGTTGGTTCTCCTAACAGTGCCATAATAACTCCTCTTATGTATGTGATTCGGTTTCTCTCATATGCATCTCAGTTATTTAAATCTGCAGTGGGGTGGGTGTTTTTTGGTTATCAATTGGATATTATCATCTTGTACATGAATATTTTAGGTGAATGTTTCATTCATCAAAGTAATGGTCATTCTTTTGCCAAGTTAATGTCTTTGCATGGTTTAGAAGCTGGCTAAAGGTACAGATTTATTGTTCATAATCTGCTTTCTAAATATGAGCTGACAGTCAAAAATGGAATTTATCTGTTCAGCAGAAGAGCCCCTGCATTAGCTACATGTTTTTGCAACAGTATTTCTTGTCTTGGCATACCTCTTTGAAAATTATCCTTGGAAGAGGAGATTTCTGTCGTATATTCTTCTCATCAAATGAGATGTGATTTTCATTATTTTGCTTGAATGTTAGAAAATGAAAGAAATTACTTGATTGGTTTATGGTGCTGATTCAGCATTTTCTGGACTAAAAATGACCTGGACGACAGAATGGGATTACAGCACGCAATAATGGATGCTTTATTTGGTGATAAGAAAGTCTCTTCTTCTGACTGAGAAGAAGAGAATGAAAAATATTTCTCTTATTAGGTGATTCAGTACCCAGATATTGACAGACAAATTAATTTGAAATACTTCTTCAGTTGCAGAACTTGCTAGCAGGCAGAAATTAGGGGAGGATAATGGCCACAGCTTGAAAGTGATGCATTTATGAAGTGCACAACAGAAGTGCTGGTGGATGGGGAAGAATTTATATTTTATCCTCTTACCCAGTGATAGGATCTTATGTTCCTGGTTAGACTGCAGGGTGGATAGCAGCTCAGAGCCCAGCGAGGTCTCCAGGAGCTACATCCAGCCAACCCATGCTCCATGGTGTATTTAGTAACTCGGAATTCAAACCCCAGGAAGGGTTGTAGAGGAAGAGATAAAATGCAGGCACGTTCTGATGGAAAAGTTACAGCCAGGATTCTCACTCTTCTTGGTGGCTGAAGGGAAGGAAGGATGACTGCGGTGTTCACCTCAAGGATTTCACACTGTTTGGAGAAGCCTGGGGGAGAAATGGCTTCACACATGTAGGACAGTTAGGATTTGTCTTTGGTACAGTGAAGGGGTTCAGAAAATTACCCTCCCCAGGCGTGCAAATCTGGGCTGAATTCTGTCCTCGGAAGCAGTGGAGACCACTTAGTATTTTATAGGGCCAAGCTGTAAGGATAGGGAAGAGAGAGCAGCCCTATTGTTCCCTGAGCCCCAGTTTTTATCTTTGTTTCCATTTGAAACCCTAATCATAAAACTGCCTGCAGAGCGGTTGCCTTGCTGTTCCTCTAAATGAGAATTCCAGCTTTTATGCTAATTCAGTTTCAGGTTTCTTTGAACCTGCAGTTTATGGGCCTCTGCTTAAAACTGCAATCTGTTCTGCATAAAAGAAGGGATTACAAAGGGGTTTAGTTTTGCAAATGCTGCAGAAAAATAAAAATAATAAAAAAGTTGCACTGTCATTAATATGTTCCCGCAGAAGTTTTCTGCTTTGTCAAATGAAAAGCGTTACTTACACGGAGATTTACCCGGGGATGTTCTGCATGGAGAGCTCTGTTGCCCTCGGAAGGGGCATTTGCTGTTTGTGTCCCTTTCCCAGGGCCCTGTCCGTGCTGCAGGGGACGCTGAGGGAGCATCGCTGTCGTGCAGTGCCAGGAGCACCCCGGGGCCGGGCTGCTCCCAGACATTCCCCCACATCCAGCAGAACCCGCCCTCGCCACCAGTTCCTTTTCCTGGCATCTCTTGTGGCCTTCTCACGGCCACACCAGCGGTGATTTTGCCGTTGTTGAGGTCGCTCTGGAGAACAGGTCCTTTTCCTGCCCCTCTCAAAGAGCTGGAGTTTAAGTACCTTCTGGTTGGGACATTATGCTGTGGCTTGCTGTTCACAGCCATAAAACTCCGCTGATAGCTCCATAAATTCTTTTCTTGGGGAAGAGATCCTGCATCTCTTATCCAGTAATAGGCAAAATCTTGTATATTTTCAAAGCATTATGGAGGGCTTTACAAGGCACCGTAATCACGCTGCAAAGTCAGATACCATGGTGTCTTCTGGGAAGGTTAGCAACTTAATGGAAACATAAATGTTTCCAGGCTTTGACAGAATACCAAAGAATTGGAATATCCGCTTTTCACGCTGCCAGGAAAAAAGCTGCAGAACCTTCCAGGTGAGGTGAGGTTTGCCATAAATAATTTAATCCAATATAATCTGCTGTAATTTCAATATTCGTTTGCTCCTTGTGCCAGAGATGGATAATTCTTCTTTGGAATTACTCTACGACTTGGAAACAAATGTCTGCTTCCCTGCCTGCCGTCTGGGCAGCTTTAGGTCATTTTTATAAAATACTTGGATCTGAAAACCTCTTCCAGAGAGTGAAAGATCTTGAAATTACTTTTGATCCAAGTTCAATGCACTTCATTTGGCTGTTGTTGTGGCAGAAACAAATGTCGACGCTGACAGAGACCACAGACAGATGAAAAAAATTCTGGCAAGGTCCCACATAGATAAGAGACAGAAGGTTTCAAAAACCTATCCAGGCATAACCTAAAGCACAGGAAAGTATTGCTGTCAGGAGAGGGGGAAGCTTGATCCAAAGGCCATTCAAATCACTGCGGGGAGGAGGGGTCCCTTTGATTTAATTTGGCTTTGAGTGAATTTCTGAACTCCAAATTTCTCATTCAGAATTGCACAACGCATTTTGTGCATGTGTAATTTTGTAGCAGGAAAACAGAGGTCCTCAATTTACCTCTAAGGCACGAATAATGAACATAATGAGGCCCAGAGCCCTGCCAATAAACCCTCACAGCCCCAGGGAGATGAGCAGGTAAATGCATTTCTGATTCTGTGTATGCAGAGATTTCAGGTGTGGCATGTGGTTAGCATTGGAAAAATCCAGTACAGACAAGCCTGTCATTTAATCCAGGCTAAATTTATCAAATTAAAGTCTTGTGAGGAACCTAGGCTTTAATTAGACCCGTTCTTACCATGTCAGGATGTGGAAAGTCTTGACCAAGGTGCTCATAGAATACACGAGCTGCCACTCCTTGGTACTGTGCATTTAATTCCTCGTGCAGGTACAGCCTCACCATCGGTCCATGGAGTCCCCAAGAGCTATGATTGTACAGAGAACACTCTGCCAGCTTAATGCCTTTGTAAATTTATTTTTGGTGGGGACTGGAATCTGCACTCAAGCAACATCCATGGCCAGTGGTCCGATGGCTTTTGGCTCCTACTCACTCTTGATTCCAGAGACCAGACTTGAAGCCATTTCTGTTGGGTTTCTAGAGGAGGAGATGGAAACCACCTCTCTGATGGCACAGGATTATCTTTGCAATACATATTTATTAGATGCAAATATATATTTATTAGATATAAAAACCTGTGAAAGTTCAGCAGCCAAAATCCATGCTCAGTTATGGTATGGAAATGTGGGAATAACCTACTCGGCTGGACAATCCTGGAGAACTCATTTCCATTGCCATACCAGGGTCTGAGGTTGGCCACAATTCTTTAATTTTCCAGTGGAGACCACTTGTCCCAGTTTCACCGAAGCATTCCCACCCCGGATCAGCCACAACACGAAAGCGCCGTGGTGTCGGTGGCCGTGCTCTGACCCTGGAGCTCTGCTGGGTGTGTTCATCTCCTGGGTATCATTATTGCTCTTTGTACATCCTCCCACCCCGCTGCTCCAGCAGAAACAGTCAGTGGGACTGCACCTCAGATAAGAATCTTGGAGAAGCTACCGAAGGGGAAAACTTAAATGGATTCTTAAATGGATCGTATGGTGATGGAATGAGGAACGAAGGGGAAATATTTGCATAAAATCGCGTAGTTCTACATGGGTAATTGGTAGGAGTTCTTTCCTAATTATGGCACTTGTGCTTGTGTGGACAGTCAGACCGTGATTGCCCCTTCCCTGACATGCTGTGGGATTTGCTCTGGGCAGGGCCACCAGAGCCCCTGCAGCCACTGCACCCCGTCACTGCTGGGGGAGAGCTCGGAGCCACCGCGGTGCCCTGGGGCCAGGAGAAGGGCAGTCCCTCCTCATCCCACGTCCCGAGGTGAGCTCGGAGCTGGGCCAGCACGTAAGTCCATCTTTCCAAGCTCCCACTGGATTTTGGGCACAAAACTATAATCCTGGCGCAGGTGAGGCTGACCAGGCACACACAGCTCTTGCTCTGCTCTTGTTTTCTGGCTGGTGTAAGTAGTTCCCACCTTTTCCTTAGGAGAGTCACCTCCTCCAGACTGAGTTCTGCCACAGGAGTTGGGGTGAATAGGACTTGTCAACCCTGTTTCTGAGGACTTAGCTCAAATTCAAGTGGAACCCACGGGAGTTTAATTCCATTAGCACTCCCAGCCCAGTATGGGTTTGAAACCCATTTCCAGGTTTGAAATCTTGAAAACACTCCCTGGGCACGGTCTTGCAAGCCCATAAATCCTCTCTTAGCACCTATCCCTTTCCCAGGAAACCTCTCACCGTGTGGGGCTACTGTGCCAATGTGCATAACTGCCTCTCATCTTCCCAGGAAACATCATTTGGCTCTGAGTGCTGTGCTTCAGTGAATAATCATTTATATCATCACGTATCTGTGCGTTTATTTTCCGCGGTGGCCATTACTAATGGTGTGCTGTGCTTAAGGAAAACCTACAGCGAGTGGGAAATCCAGTGCCCGTTGACAATAATGTTCAGTGCTGGAAGTAGCCAGGCGAGTCTCTGCACGGGGGGTCAGAGAGGCTCCACAGCTCAGCGAGCAGCCGGGGTCCCCGGCAGGCCACCCTGCCTGCAGCTGGGGACATTGCTTTTTCCCACTTAAAAGAAAAAAAAAAAAAAAAGGAAAGAAAAGAAAATTAAATTCCCGTTAAAACCAAAAAATTGCTAAATGCAATACGGTGTTTTCGATCGTGTTTTCCTCCCGCGGAGCTCGAGAGAGTGATGTTCGTGGAGCTTTCGCGACTGATGCTCGTGTGCGTGTGCCGCCATCCCGGGGCAGGGGGGGANTCTCCCCCATGGAATTCACCTGAGCGCGGCCGCGACGGGAGGGACGGCGCCCGGCGGGAGCCCGCTTTGGCTCGGGAGAGGACGGGCATGACTTTTTAACCAAAACAAAACCAGTCACCCCCCCAAACACCCCGGCAAGCAGCGGAAGAGAACCCAAAAAGCCGCCCGAAGGAAGGGAAGCGCAGCCGCCGCGGGTGCTGGAGCCGC
>VZTG01007081.1:241617-287367 GCA_013397845.1 Melanocharis versteri | reverse complement strand
CCGGCTCCGCGGGCAGGTGCGGGGCCGGTGCAAGTGCCGCGGCGGGGCCGGGCCGGGCCGTGCCAGCAGTGAGTCAGGCTGCGCTGTCTGGACAGGAAATATTTTAGTCATACATCCCCTCGAACGGCAGCACATTCCTTGGTGAGGGAAAAATACTCTTTAGGTCATTTTTTCTCTGTGTGGTTTGTTGGTTTTTTTTTTTCTTTAAGCCCAGGGATTGCTGACTTGTTTCATTTTGCGGTGAAAAGGATTAAGCTGCGCTTGGTAACAAGGGGATTTGTAAGGGAAAACGGCCAAAGTGCCAGGAAGGGAACTGTGTGTCACCAGCTCGGGCTCTGTGCAGGAGAAACCGAGGGGGCTCCTAGGGCAGAGCACCCCGGATAACCCGGTGCTGTCCCCAGATATCACGGTGCCAGCAGACTGTGCTCGTCAGCTGCTCGAGTGAGACCTGGCAAGATCGGGATGAGGGGATAGAAGAGAGAGTTGCGCTTGGCTGGTGTAAGGGAAGGGAGAGCCGGGCTCCTCTCCGCCGCTGGAGCCTCCAGGTTCGGCCACATCGCACCCACCGTGCGCATAAAGGCACTTTGTTGTCTGCGCGGATTCCTGTCAGTACGGAGCAGGGCTTAAGTCAGCACTGCACAGGCACTGAATTTCATCCTTCTGGGGTAGTGCTGGGTTGTTGCGGGTATTTGAATCCACTGGGTTTTTTGTTCCTTTCGTGTTGTTGCGTGATGTGACTGCCTAGCTGTGGAAAAATAATAGTAGCATGGAAATTGATACACTGTGTGTCTTCTGGCAGAGATTGTGCTCGCCTCTGTACCACCGGTCCATCACCCTAATTGCTATTTTGTATTTAAAACCCAATTTTTAAGCAACGAAACAGGCAGGCCAAGTTCATCTCACCGTTCCAGCCAGCGTTTGGGTTATTTTTATGGTAACGCAGGCGGTGGTGTTGTTTCAAGTTGCTCTTCCATTCGGTTGTGTGTGGTCAGTAATGAAAAATGAGCTTGGCTCTTGGACGAGCTTTGTCTTTGTAAAATAATTCCTTTTTTAGGTGTATGTTACACGGACAATCATCTGCCGGGTTGCTCCGAAGCGATCCTCGGGCAGGCTGTGTTCTGTTCGAGATGTGCCACTTCCAGGTGTCACAGCACTGTTTGTGATGCGATAGCACGGGAGAAGATTGCACCTGAAAAACCATGGCTTAAAAACAGTCTCTTGGTTTATGCTTGGCATTAGAGCAAACTTCTTAAAAAGATGTTTTCCTCTTTGTAGTGCTTGGAAAAATCGAGCGAGTGGGAAACATGGAGCTTCCCTGTGCTGCTTTGTTTTGAAACAGTAAAATAAAGTAATAGCTGAAACTGTAAGAAGTTTGCTTGGTTTTTAATATTGGATTTTCTTTTTAAAAAGAAGGACTGGTTCAGGGAGTTTTGACTTCAGAGAAAAGCTGCATTTGAGAAGACAACAACAGCTGAAATTCACTGGGAAAGATTATTTTTAAGCAGGCTGATTGGCAGGGGTAGGAAAGCATTGAGCTTCTTGCTGGACTAATACTGGACTGCTCTTTAAAGCACATGGCCTTCTTGATCTCTTCAATTTGTGCATTATTCACATATTTCCATTAATTTAGAGAAAGTCGTCACTGAATAATAAATCCATCATTGGGTAATAAATCCAGTGTTTACAAGGTATTTAATTGAGATGAAATGCACCAGCTCGGCTTTCAAATAAGCCAGCAGTAATCTAGTAAAATCTGTCTAGAAGTCTGAAAAAGAATAAAGCTATTTTTAATAATTAATCATAGAAATCTTGTCTGTCACTAACTTGAGGGGAAACAAATTATTTCAGTGTATTCCTACACTGTGATGCGCAGTGTGAGCCGTGTCTACTCATTTATCGGGAGTTTCACATCCAAGTTTTTAGTGCAGTCGAGATAGCGAACGTATATGTTGATTGTCTGGTGATTTTTATCTGGTTTTGAATTGAGAAATTCCTTCCCTTTAACAAAAAAAAAAAAAAAAACAAAAAAAACAAAAACAAAACAAACCACAGCCCGCTTTCCGAACAGTCTTTTTGATTATTTTTCCTGAATCCAGCAAGAAAACAGTTTCTAGGGAAAAATTAAAATCTTTCTCAAGTGTTGCATTTTAGCCCTGTTTGCAGTGTTTTGTCATGGAGCACGTTTTCCCTGTATTTTCCCAGAGCAGCAGGGCTGGATCCAGGCTCCAGTTCGGAATTGAGCAGCTCTGTGCTTTTCCTGGGTGCAGAGGTGGGAGAAGTTGGAGCTGTAGCTGCCCGTGTGTGTTTTGTGTGTGTGTGCCCAAACACAGCAGCACACAGCTGGCAGAAACTGAGTGTTTGGTGCTTTTGGGCTCAGGGTGTTTAGAAAATGAACATTTTCAGTGTTCCCTTCCCCGGCTGGTTTTGTGCCGTTGGAATTTCTGAAAGGGGGAGATCAATGGTTGTGCGTGAAACTGAAATAAAGCTTTTTATATGGGTGAGAGCTGAGCTGGCACTGTGGCATAGAAACAGCAGGAATAGACAAGCTACTAACACAATATTAAGCGGGAAAACCTCCATGGATAAAGGTGGCTTGAGGAAAAATAAAAGGTTTATTAGTGTACACAGCAAGGTGTCAAGAATCAGTTACTCTGAGGAAGGCAAAGCTGATGTGGAAATACGCACTGATCCTAAATACTGACACACTCTTTATATTTCAAAGAGTGTGCAACAGCAGTTTATGAAATTACTAACCTAAGTTATCAACGCTGCTTTGAAGGTGGTAAAAATCGAATGTTCACACAGCAGGGATCCCAAAAATACTTTAAAAATTAATTAAGAAATCTGCAGTTCTGGAAATTCCTGAGACTGGGCTGTCTGGTTCGAAATCGTGGCTCTTCTCCGTCGCAGAAATCCATGTCGGAATGTATTGGATAATGGCAGTACAAAGATACAGTGTCTGTGCAGCTAATGTTGGAGAAAAACCCCATTTCTTTATGAAATAGAATCTTTGCAAAGAAATATCTGCACTGCAGGGCGGCGAAGCACAGCCAAACAGCACCACCTCATGGACACGGCCTCGGGAGCCGCTGCTCCAGCGCTCCTGGTTTTGTCTCCTGATTTGTTTCCCTAAAATATACACACCTCTGCCTGTGCATAAATACACCGCCGTGCCTTCCGAGATCTATCGCTGCTAGAAAATGTAACTTCTTTTTTTTCTTTTTTTATTGGTCTTTCAGGCATCTGATGCCAGCTCTGAGAAACTGTTCAACGCTGTCACAAATAAAGGTAAGGCTGCAATTCACATCCCAAACAGATTTATTTTCCTTTTTTCCCCACACGTTTCTTTTCAAGGCATTTTCAATGGGAGATGAAATGTAACTTGTCTTGCAGAAATGTCGCAATCAGCTTGTTAGTGCTTTTTATGTTTCTCTGGGTTTCAGACGTGTTCTGTATGCTTGGTAATTGCTTTGCTTAATATAAAATACAAGCTTTAAATAATGCATTGCCTACCAGGTCAGAATTAATTTAAATAACAATATTAGGGAATAGTTTATTTTACAAATGGCTTTAATTTAAGCTCATTTAAATAACTGTAAGAGTTTTCAAAATGTTTTAACTTGATTGTTACTCATCAGCTCCATGATAGACGTGGAATTATGAATAGCCAATTTGCACTGCTGACAGTAATAACCAGCCAACGTTTAGTATTCACAGGATAATAGTCATAAACCATGGCTTACTGTGCTGTGTGCTTTCTGTAGAGTTAATAAATGATAGAGAGGGCCACATTTAAATATTCAGTATCCCATTAATTTCTTCCAAACAGCAATCCAAAGACAGAGTGGCTAATGATATAACAGTACATTAAGGGAAAGCTTGCCCTAAATCAGCGCCCGCGAGCTGCCGTGCGGAGCTGGGCCTGGAGCACCCTTGTTAGGAAGGCTTTGGGGATCCTTTGGGTTTAATTCTCATTTTTGGTCTCGTTGGTGTTTTTGCAAGGAGGGTGGAGGGAGCAGCTCCAGGCATGAGTTGCACAAACAAGTATGATTCAAAGCCTTGAAAACGCCTCTGGTTTTTACCCCAGTGTCCTGCTTTTCTCTGGCAGCTCCTGGGAACTGCCTGGAAAAGGGTGAGCTTCCGGCTGTAAACCCGGGGTTTTGTCTGCTGGGGTTTGGAGCACTCGAGTCAGTTTGCGTTAGAAGGGCAGATTTGACTCGTTTGAAATTCAGGCGTGTTTTGTTGGCCGGGTGTGGATTTACTCAGTATTTGCCCTGTGTGCTTCTCCCCGGGCTTGGTTTTTACACTCCCGTGAGTCATTCCAGTGTTTCTCTGTGCCTTTTAATTCCACGAAGCTGTGGTGGTTTAACTGGGGACAGAATGTGACCCTGTTACCTTTGGGATTCCCATGCTGATCTGCTGCTGCCTCTGAAGGCTTCTGCTGCATATTGAATTATACCTGGATTTAATTGCATTATGGATCCATAGTCCTGTTTTTCATGTATTAGCATCCTTTGGAAGTACAGTCTGGATTATTTCTGTGGTCTAACCAGGTTATCTCACTTGGCAAGCTGATTTATCCTTTGTGATTAATGGCATTTACAGGTTCCCCAGGCCCCTCCGGAGGCTGAGAATAGGTGGCACAGCCATTAGAAGCGAAGAGCTGCGTGTCTGGAGTGACCCCAGGCCCCCAAACTACATGTGACTGCATCTTTATTTTGCTAATTTGCTGTAAAAAGCTTTGGCATTTGAGCAGCCCTTTCTTGGGGCTGGGCCAGGGCAGGAGAAGCTGCGGTGAATCCGCATTCCTGGCGCAGGCCTGTAACCAGGGTGAGGGGCTCCTCTCCTCCCCGGGAGGTGGCTGATGAAGAGTAGGCCCCTCTTCCTCTTCCTTTGGTTTTCTTTTTCGACTCAAACACATTTCCCACATTCTTATTGCTGTTTACTTACGGAGCTTGATTCGTGGCATCCCTTTGGATGTGAATACCCATGCTTGACAGGGAGCCTTTTCTTCCGAGGTACTTTTCTTTGGTGATTTAGTTCCCTTGAAAGGATTAGGGTTTCTTTGTGTAGCCTAAAATCAACATGGGCTTTTCCAAGCTTTGCTTGGGAAACCGTACACAAATAAGCTTTTTAGTTGATGGTAGATTATTCCTTTGCCCCTTATTTCCATCAAAATGGCATCTTTCTTTTCTCCTCCTGAGTTTCCCCTTAAAGCCATATGCTAATTCCTGTTGGTAACATGAATGACAAGGGAGGAATCAATGCAAATCCAGGTGCGGCCAAACTAGGCTGGCTGGTATTTTCTTTTTTTTTTTTTTTTTTACCCTCTTTTTTTCTTTTTTCCACTGGGAGAAAGAGATTAAGGGGAAAGAGAACGGAAAAAGCATAGGGGACAGTTTTGTCAAAGGGATTAGCATTCAGACTACTAAATATCAGGAAAAGAAGCTCAGAAAAGCTCCCCTGTTTGGAGATAATGTCAGTAATTGCTGGCAGGCAGGTGCTGGGCTCTGTGCCGGGGCTGGGGGCTGTTCCTGCTCCGAGTGCCGGCCCTGGGGAGCTCGGAGTGCCCGGGGGCTGTCAGTTTGATCTATTCCGAGTTCAAGTTCTCTCTCCGCCGCTCAGGCTGTTTGCTTCCAAGCCAGCTCTTCCCCACTGTGTTGTCCACGGCTGCTTTTGCCAAAAGCAATAAAAGTCACTCGTAAGAAAGGTCAGATTTGCATTGGGTAAATCTCGGTGAAACCTTCCAAGCTGCCAGGCTGGGAGGGCTGGGCAGGCTGACAGGGTCCAGCCCTCCGTGTCCATGGCCACTCCTCTCGGATGTCCCACAGCCACCCGTGTCTCACACACTGCTTGGGTTTTTCTGGCCTTTTTTTTTTGTTATTTTTCAGTACTATTCATAGCTGAAGTAGCAGAAATTACAGAAGTAATGTATTTATGGAGCAGGTAGAAATGCTGAAGCATTTTAGATCTCGTATATTCATTTTGTCCCCTTTCTGTCATTTCGTTGTGGACTTCAAGGCTTAAGATGTGCTCAGGCTCGAGGAGTGATGGATTAGTGTGGATATCTAATGTGGAACAGTCCCTCCCTCAGAAATACTAAGAATTAAAAAAATCTTGAGCCAAGTGAAATCCCCCCAAGCCTCCCTAGAAGAGCTGGTAAAACCCCTTGAGGAGGAGTCTCTCAGCTCCCTTCAGGACTCGGCTGCCCTTGCAGCTGAACGGGAAGGTGCATCCCTGAATCTAGAAGGGTGCTGTGAGCTTTGGGGGGCAGCCAGTGGGTGTCAGGGTCCCTCAAGGCTGGGACTCATGTCAGAGCCGGGTGATGGGAAGGGCTGTGGGCTTCCCCCATCACCTCTGTGCTGCTGCCACTCCCAGAGGCCCCCAGCCCTCAGTGTGTCTGCAGCAGGGGTGGGAATTTGGGGGGGATGGAGCTTGGTCCCCAGAGCAGGAATTGCAGTGACTGCTGCTGAATGAGTGGTCCCTGGCCGTGAATCAGAGCGCTGCACTCCCTGGCTCTGGCAGGAACACCTGGGAATGCCTAAATTATCCAGGGAGATGGTTCCCATGGGAATCCAGGTGGCTGTGCTGGGAGGTGAGCACCCGGGGGTCTGGGCCCTTGGTGATGCTTGACAAAGGAGCTGTCAGTGTCTGAATAAATGAGCTGGAGAAGAGCTGGCAGAGGAGGCATCCCCTGCCTGCAGCTCCCGCTCTCCCTCCCTCGCTCCCGGCGGGATGGCCCCTCCAGTTTGGGATTGCTGCTTGTGGTCTGTGTGTCATTGAAGGAACAGAACTGCCCCTCAGCACCATTAATCCCAGCCAAAGTACAGGGTTTGTTCATGAATTCCTGTAACATGACTTCTCAGTGTAATTAAATTCCATTATCTCTCAATAATTTAAGTACACACATCTGAAGCTGCAGAGCAGGCAGCTCCTACTACGACTGTGTGGTTCATTTATGTTAACTCCCTCCTACGTACCCTTGGAAAACAGCTTCTCCTGAAGGGAGAAATGAGTCCCAAAGTGGTGAAGTTTTCATTTGTGCTGTATATTGAAGTTTGCCTTTGATCAGAAGCACAATTGGGCTGTTAGAGCTTTTTATGTTCAAATTGTTTACAGGATGTTCATGTAAACTTTATGAATCCTTCTGCTGCGTGGCACCACCAGCTGTCAGGGAAATATTTATACTCTCAGCTGGAGGTAGATCAAGGCATCTGGGTTAGGAGGCTTCACTGGTGGCTGAAATACCAGTCAGATCAAGCCCTGGCTTTTTAGGTGGTTCTACAGCAATATCCTGCCCTAGAAAAAACAGGTGTGTTGCTGTTTCTCCCCTTGGCTGTCTGTGGTGAAGCATTTCTTGAGGATCCTCTACAGCATCTGTTTCTGTAAACAAGCAGGGAGCTAAAGCTGGCAATTCCTTCCCTGCTGATCCATTCACAGGAGATCCTTGGCTGTGGAGAGGTGCTCTCACTCTTCAGTAAACCATCCCCACGGCATCTCAAGGTGGATGTGAGTGGATCCGGTACTACGCAGGCAGCACGTGTGCAGTGTTAACGTGGTCAGTGTGCCAGAGGGCTGCCTGGGGCTGCCTCCCTCCTCTCCAGGGTCTGGAGGAACCCACAGAACACCCTGACTCCCTTGGGGTGAGCTCTCAGCCACAGAACACCCTCACTCCCTTGGGGTGAGCTCTCAGCCACAGAACACCCTCACTCCCTTGGGGTGAGCTCTCAGCCACAGAACACCCTCACTCCCTTGGGGTGAGCTCTCAGCCACAGAACACCCTCACTCCCTTGGGGTGAGCTCTCAGCCACAGAACACCCTCACTCCCTTGGGGTGAGCTCTCAGCCACAGAACACCCTCACTCCCTTGGGGTGAGCTCTCAGCCACAGAACACCCTCACTCCCTTGGGGTGAGCTCTCAGCCACAGAACACCCTCACTCCCTTGGGGTGAGCTCTCAGCCACAGAACACCCTCACTCCCTTGGGGTGAGCTCTCAGCCACAGAACACCCTCACTCCCTTGGGGTGAGCTCTCAGCCACAGAACACCCTCACTCCCTTGGGGTGAGCTCTCAGCCACAGAACACCCTCACTCCCTTGGGGTGAGCTCTCAGCCACAGAACACCCTCACTCCCTTGGGGTGAGCTCTCAGCCACAGAACACCCTCACTCCCTTGGGGTGAGCTCTCAGCCACAGAACACCCTCACTCCCTTGTTGGTGTTCTCAGCCTTGCTTGCAATTTTTGGGGTGGCTGCTGTGTGTGTATCTTGGCCCTCCCTGCTGCTTCTTCTCGCTGAAACGCCTCTTCCTCCCTTGCTCTCGGGGCTCTGGAGCAGCCCCAGCATGGCAGGGAACCAGCCCCAGGCCAGCAAACCTGAGAGACTGCCGAATCATCCCAGATGCCTGGTTTGGTGGCAGTTCTGATGGCTCACCCCCACAAGTGACAGCCTGGCAGTGGTGTCTCCTCGCCTTTCTGGCAGAGGCTTCCCTGGTGGCTGTGCATCACTGGTCTGCTGGTGTGTCGTGGGTTTCAAATGGCTGTTCAGTGTTTTCCATGTGGAAGTTCAGTGTCTCATTAGGGAGAGGCTGAGCACTGGAGAAAGCTGTGGGTTTGCAGAGCCTGGGTTTCTGGTACCCCTGAGTTAGATTAGAAGAGCTGCTGGGTCACTTCACTCTGAGTTCCAAGCAAAGCAGACAAAAAGGTCGATAAATGTCTTGAGATGGTGCTTTGTTCTGCTGCAGGGAAGAGCGAGGCAGCTCCTCCTGTGCCAGGGAGGCTTTATCTGAGCGAGGAGTTTGTTCATAGCATCCTTTGTGGCTGCACCTCCTGAGCACAAAGCACCCCTCTCCAGTCCTATGCCTTCCATGCCCTCTGCTTTGCGTGCTGGTGGTTTTTTGGCTGGACTGTGGCTGCCAGCTGAGCTGTGGGGTGCCAGGGCTGTGGGATCCCAGTGCTGGGAGGTGCCAGAGCTGTGGGATCCCCACGCTGGGAAGTGCCAGAGCTGTGGAATCTCCAAGCTGGGAGGTGCCAGAGCTGTGGGGTCCCAGTGCTGGGAAGTGCCAGAGCTGTGGGATCCCAGTGCTGGGAGGTGATGGAGCTGTGGGATCCCAGTGCTGGGAGGTGATGGAGCTGTGGGATCCCAGTGCTGGGAGGTGATGGAGCTGTGGGATCCCAGTGCTGGGAGGTGCCAGGGCTGTGGGGTCCCAGTGCTGGGAGGTGCCAGAGCTGTGGGGTCCCAGTGCTGGGAGGTGCCAGAGCTGTGGGATCCCCAAGCTGGGAGGTGCCAGAGCTGTGGGATCCCAGTGCTGGGAGGTGATGGAGCTGTGGGATCCCAGTGCTGGCAGGTGCCAGGGCTGTGGGGTCCCAGTGCTGGGAGGTGCCAGGGCTGTGGGATCCCAGTGCTGTTCTGTAACTGCAGGAAAAGGTCACTGGATGATGTGATGTGCCCAGAGGAGCAGGTAAAAGTCCAAGGTAGCCTCTTCCAAAAATTTCAGATTCTTAAGTCGTTAAACTTACAAAACAGGAGCCTTTCAAGGCTTCAGTGGTAACTTTTAAGTTAGTAATTCGAAACAAAAGCAGAAAGCAGCCAGCATGGTAAAAGCACCTGAAGGCATTGGCTTTTCCTGACCGAAACAGCGGAGGGAGAAGTTGGAAGTGTTGTTCGGGGCACTCCTGCTCCTTTGGGCTGGTATCAAGTACCCTTTGTGGTCAGTTGGTGATCACATGCCCCCAGGAGTTCATTTAAGGCTGTGGATTTTTGCAAAGTCAAGCTATTCCAGGCTAGGGAGCAAAAAGGCAATATTTGCTAACACAACTGTATCTAATACAGAGGGAATATTTGTTTTGTAGATTAGCCTATATTTGATTTTCTCAGAAAGGGCATCAGTGTTGGGCTGTAAAATTGTGCTAATTGGTTCCAAATAAGGTGGATATAATCTTGGGATGGGAGTGTTTTGGTGACAAAGATCCTGCCTTGTCATACCTGTGGTTGGGGGAGTCCAGGCTGGAGGCTGCTGTGAGATTTGGTGAACGGAGCATCCTGCAGACCTCCCCTGTCTGGCCTGCTGTTAGTCTCTCCCTTGTAATAAAATGTTATTTTCTCTGAAAATGTATGTTTATTTAACTAGGTCTCTTTTTGCTTCACAATCTGGATTCCATTCAGTCAGTTACCACTCCAATTAACTAACAATTATTTAACATTAACAGTAATTACAGACGCCAGTTAAGCGCCTACAGATGTCAACTGTTAGCTTTGTACCTAATCACTCAATGAAATGGAGAAAGTTCAACAAACATCAATTAGCCAAGCAATTAGTATGAGGTAGGAAAGAGCATGTTATCGTGTGTGAGCTGATTCAATTTATTTTATTTTGTCAGTAAAACACACACAGGCAGACAAGCAGCAATAAGTTGCCGAGATTAGATAAAGCTGTATTGTTTTGCTGCTTATACAAGATTTTCCCCCCCCTCCTGTTCTCTCCCTTACATAGCTTCAGTGTGCTTTGCCAGGCGTTTGTTATCTTATCAAATGCATTTCATTTCCACTG
Organism: Melanocharis versteri; assembly: GCA_013397845.1. Taxonomy (NCBI): domain Eukaryota; kingdom Metazoa; phylum Chordata; class Aves; order Passeriformes; family Melanocharitidae; genus Melanocharis; species Melanocharis versteri. The sequence goes on along the minus strand of VZTG01007081.1, from coordinate 276,822 downwards.
GAAAAGCACAGCAATGTCACAGCACAGAGGCCACGTTTCCATCAGGTGTCACCTCTCCTGCCAGGAGCCTCAGCCTGAACTGTATTTAACCCAGGTTTAACCTGGGTTTAACCCAGGGGTTAAGCCAAGGACACCACACAATGGATCTGTGCTTGTAGGTAACGCTGGACAACGTGAGTTCCTTCACTGGATTTGTCACTGATACTGGATGGATTCTGGCTCTTCAACCCCTTGCTTGGGCTGCGAGGGGACCACAGGGAGCACCCAGGCCCAGCTGGAGGGAGGGAGCAGCCAGCACGGGGCGTTCCCAGAATGTGCCACTGTCACCCCCAGGCCTGGTGGGGAGCAGCGGGGCCTCCAGCAGCACCCTGGGATATTGGGGGGGATGGTGTGCCCTGCGTGGCTCCAGAATAAAATTAAGAAAAGAGAAGGAATGGGCCATAAATTAACTTTACCTTCAGAGAGAAGTGGCTGATTCCCAGCCACCATCTGAGTTGCACCACCAGCCTCTCTCTGAAGATGGTTTGGAGTCAGGAGAGCTTGCAGAACATGCTCAGGGTTGGGGGTATGGGATGCTCGGGGTGAGGGTATGGGGTACATGGACTGCCCAGGCTTCCCAAACACCCAGCGGTGCCGCCAACCCTCCAGGTCACCTCCTGAGCCCTTCTCCCGTAGGATCTCGTGCCTCCTCCCTTGGCATCACTACACAACCTGAGCAAGGGCTGTTAGACAGCTACTGTTAATTTAAAAAAAAAAAGGCACCCCAAAATATCCCACATCCTGCAGTCTTGACACTCTGGATGTCAGTAGGAGTTATGCAGGGATGTCTACAAGAATTCTGGGGTTTTTTTTCCTTTTTGTTTTTGTTGATTTTTTAATAAAGTCTTAAAAGGTGCTTAAAGCCAAAGCAAAGAGGCTTTTTTTCTTTCCAGTTCTCAACTGTCCCCCAAACTAGAATGCCTTTTGCCTTCAGAAAGGTTGGACAGGGTTTGGAGCACCCAGGTCTGCTGGAAGTGTCCCTGTCCGCAGCAGGGGCTGGAATGAGATGAGTTTTACGGTCCCTTCCAACCCAAACCATTCCATGATTAATCACCACCCTGACATATTTTAAAAGTTTCCCCACATAAAATGATCCCACAAAGTCAGATGTTATTTTATCATGCAGACTGCCCACAAAAGCCCATGAAGTTCTATGAATTAGTCGTTGTTTTCCAAAGTGTGGGAATAGGAGCAGAGAACCACAGGCAGATCTCACTGTTGCTTTCCAAAATCTCAGGGTTTTTTTTTTTCCTAGAAAAACACAGAGTCTGAACATGTGAAGAAACTCCTCAGTGTATGACCTGAGTGCAATAATATTTGTCTGAGTAGGCAGAAAGACTGAAATCAAGCTTCCCAGTGAGAGCTGCCACGTTCCTTCTGGTGGAAAAGAAGACTTTGTGAAGGATGAGACTTTAATCTGGTGAATTTTTAGCTCTCTCGTGGCTCAGCGCAGACTATCCAAAGGAAAAGGCAGGGCCTGGTCATGAAGGGATGTTGTGGGTCTCAAGAGAGGGAAGGGGTTGTGAGAGGGCACTTCTGAGCTCAGGGGGCAGAATAAACAGACCCTGCTTTGTCCCTGTTTAGACTTCAGCTCAGTGTTGTGCTTCCTTTCTCCAGTGACTTCAAACACTTGTTAACACCCAGCATTTACTTTAGTGCTCTGCTGGATGAGAGCCACAGGAATAAATCCTGGGACACCCTGGGGACTCCCAGCCACCCAGGATCACTGAGATTTCCTTTTTTCCTGTCCCTGCTGGACCTTGGTGAATGAGGGGGACTCAAGCCCCTTTTGCTGTCCCTGTCCCCAGCAGGCCCCATTCTCTTTCCCCAGCACAGGGTGCTGCCCTGGCTTTGGGCACCAAAGCTGGGTGGTGTGAGTTGAGTGATTTCTCACCAGAAGCCCAAACACAGCAAAAAAAAAATTAAAACAAAGTAGGTTAATTTTGCAGCTCAGTTGCTCAGGTGAAAGATGGGTTGGGAGGAGGCAGAGCCTGGGCAGGGGCAGAGGGGCTGCCCCCACCAAGGTCCTGGAGGACCAGCCCAGGACCAGGACATGGCTTCAGCTGCCATCACCACTTGTCCTGGTGTTGTCCAAGGCATCCAGTTACTCAGTGTAACAGGTTCTGTTTTCCAAGCTGGATGTGACTGGCTGAGAGAGGCCTCAAGTGTGTCTGAGAGGGCCTTGCACAGTGTTCAAGTGGTTTAAAAAAGCCAATATCAATGTATGCTTAGAAAGTGGCAAACAGAGGAGCAGATAAATGGAGTGAAGTGCCCTTTAGAGCCTTGCCTTACACGTGCTGGGGGAGTGAGGTGGGGGCTGGGAGGGGGCTCCTTCTGTGATTATCACAGAACTGTAGAATCCCAGAATGGGTTGGGTTGGAAGGGGCCTTAAAACTCATCCCATTCCACCCCCTGCCTTGGGCAGGGACACCTTCCACTGTCCCAAGCTGCTCCCAGCCCCAGTGTCCAGCCTGGCCTTGGGCACTGCCAGGGATCCAGGGGCAGCCACAGCTGCTCTGGGCACCCTGTGCCAGGGCCTCCCCACCCCCCCAGTCAAGAGTTTCTAAGCCAAAAATGTCGTTCCCAAGAAACCTTTTTCTTTTCTTTTTTTTGGAGCTGGAGACCTCGACTTGCTAAAGGCTGTTCAGAGTGGGGCCGGGAGAGAGTTTGAGTCCAGCAGCACAAGACCCCGGCCCCACCAGAGCTGGAGTCTGTGTTAATGCAGCAGGATTTCCCCTGGCACTTGAAATCCTGGCTCAAGGCACACTCACAGCTTGCCCTGACCTCTCCAGAGCACCTGAGTTATTCCAACCTCCTGTCCACAGTCAGAGGAGCTCCCCAAACCTCCTGTTCCCCCCTCACCTGTAGTGATTCAAAAGTCATGCACAGCATGGGCCAAACCACCTTCTCCCCCAGCCCCCGTGGGAACCTTTCCTGGGTCACTTTGTCCTCTGAGGGTCCTTCGTGGGGTTTCACAAACATTGTGGGGTCTGGAGGCTTGGGGGACCTGGGGAACTGGGGCCACCTGGGCCAGCTCACGCCTTGGTGAGGGAGATGGGGAAGAGCCTGGGGAGAGGGATGAGGTGAAAGTGCTGCTGAGCTCCCACAGCCGTTTGCTGTAGTTTCCAAATATTTCGAGTTAGTGGGCACTTTTGGAAATTAGAGGCAAAGGAATCTGAGTGGCTTGTAATAGAGAACAGCTGTGCAGAGCAAGCTGGGTCCTGAGGAAAAACGACTCCATGGAAAGGGGTCTGCCGAGTAATAAAGCCACAAATAAATACTTAGTTCATTTACTAGGTTGTTGGTCCCATAAGCACTGAAACTTCATTTGTTAAGAGGAGCAGCGTTCAAAAATCAAAAGCAGATGAGCAAGGCCCTGGTTTTGCTGCTGCTGGCTGGGTTTATTGCTGGGGTTGTATGCCTGGGGCCTGTGCAGCTTTCAGCAGGTGTGGGAGCTGCCTGGGGACCTCAGCACCAGTTTGTTCTGTCCTGTGATAACAACTGTTGGGTTTTTTCTTTTCTCCTTGCTCATGTTGCTGAGATAAATGATTATTAAAATCTGGCTTTGGCAGTTTTTCAGTGCCAGGCAGGACCTGCTGCCCCTGGGGAGGGGTGGGAAGCTGTGCCAGGAGCATGGTGCCTGCCGTGGATCTCAGCCTCAGGGATGGGTCAGCTCCAGAACTTCAAATACCAGCCCTCCTGGCACCCTGGGGTAGCATAAAGAGACTTTTGTCATTAAGGGAATTGCTCTCCCAAGGCAGTTTATCCTCAGGTGTTTTGGTTAGGGAAGCAGGAGACACTTCAGACTGTGATACATGGAAAGTCTGATGCTGAGTTTCCGATGCTTCCTGAGAGAGAACAGCTGGAATCTTTCCTCTTCCATCTGATTGCATCTAGGAGAAGTTCTTTAGGTCCTGTTCTTCAAGTTCTCCTGATGGCCTTCCTGAGGTCTGACCAGGTCTGACGTAGTTTTCATATGGCAGAAATGGGGTGAACTCCTGGGCTCTCAGCTCTTCGTCAGGAAAGGCAGAGGAATGATCTTGGTCTTCATTCTGGTCTTCATTCATTGCCAGAAGTTCAGCCTTGTGTTTCCAGCTCCCAGTCAAGTGGGTGTTGATTCGAAGGTGAGGATTGTTGCTGTATGAATACACAGCCTCCAGAGCCTTTGGGATCTGGGAAAGATTCACCATGTGGGTGGAAAGATGGAAAGCAGTCAGTTTTGGAAGAAGCAGCATGGAAGGGTCGTGCCAGGTTCTCTGAACACAATCAGGGATGAGAGCATGCTCAGGAGCAGTCCCAGCAGCCCTGGAACGCCAGGTTCAGCCTCTTTTACCACCCCAGGAGAAATCCCATGGCTGTAAAGCAGACCACTCCAGCCAGAGTCATCTTGAAGATGTGGTTCTCGAGCAGCCAGCTCATTGTAACCCGGTTCGTACTCCAACAGTTGTGTCTGGCTGCAGGCGGGCTGAGCAGCCCTTGGAACACACCAGCAGTTGCCTGTAGTGCTCAGAGGGATGAGCTCGCTGGCACTGGGGATGTCCCTGGGCCTGTGGTGCTGCTCCCTGTGCACCAGGAGAGGTGTCCTGTCATCTGCAGCCAGCCCTCAGCCACGGCCGTGAGCAGACAGCTCCCTGTGACCTGCTCAGTCCAGGCTCCAGGAGAAATCATAACCCTTGGGTGCAGAACCTCATCCTTGACCACTTAAAGGGTGAAGCAAAACCAACTGGCTCTATGGACTGAATTAGAAAAATCTTGTTTCTGTGTTGCAAAGGTCATTTTTCTTGTCTAACAGCTTTTTTCCATGCTGTGGTCAGTGTTCCTTCCTAAAACTTGGCCGTTGTACCTGCTCTTGTATTTTCCCAGTGGTTTCTCTAGATATGTTATGCCCAAATTAGTGACCTGTGAATTTGCACTTGGAAGGTGCTTGTCTTATAGAGTGTTTTCCTGTAGGTGTATCTGCATAAATATTTTACAAAACTAAATATCTTCTTAAAGTGACCCTCTGGAAGTGTCCAAGGCCGGGTTGGATGGGGCTTGAAGCAAGCTGGTCTAGAGGAAGGTGTCCCATGGCAGGGGATTGGAATGAGATGGTCTTTGAGATCTTTTCCAACCCAAAACATTCCGTGATTCTGTGATTCTTTGAAAGATCATGGCCCAGTGCTGCCAGGCCCTCAGACGCTGTATGCAGCTCCTGTGGTGCAGTCAGGACGTGATGTAGAGTTTGAGTAGAAAAAGCCCAGCTGGATCAGTCAGACGAGTCAGAGCCACTTCCCACAGTGTGACCAGCACGGTGGTGTCCCAGGCTGTCCCCTGCAGAGCCCGGAGCCGTGCGGTGCCAGGTGTGCCTGGGGCACCGTGGGTGTGACACCGCTCACTGGCCGGTCCCACGGGCACCAGGTGACACCCACAGAGCAGCAGAGAGGGCTCGTGCCCTACCCTCCTTCTCCTCGGGTCACTCCCTGCCTTCAGCATCCTCTGAGCTGCCTCCTGGGCTGATGGGTCTCGGCTGAGCTCTCTCCATCTGCTTCTGTATCTGCTCTGTGTGTCTGATGCTGACTCTGGCTCTGAAGCTGTCGCTCCCCAGACCCCTGTTTGCACAGCCCCTCACTCTGCACACCAGGCCCACGGCCAGGACTGGTGGGAATCGCTGTAATACAATTAAATGGTGATAACAATCATCTGGCAAGCTGCTCCACTTGTCTGGAAAGGGCTGGGCAATATGTGCATGTGGGACAAGTCTGTGCATCTTTTGAATTAATAAAAAAATTAAGTTTGTCGACAATCCAGCCTGCAGTAAATTAACACCTTGCTTAAATAGTTGACAACTTGAAGGAGGGGGGTGGTGTTTTAATGCTTAAGCTGGTTTTCTCTGTCTTCACATGCCCTGTCCAGCATCTCCTCTTACTCAAATAACCTAATTGCTCTCCAGCCTTTCAGCAGCACATCAGCTTAGTGCCTTGCTGCCAAGGTGCTTGTTCACCTCAAGACCTCATTATGTTTTGCCACTATATCAGGGGCCAAAAATAACTTGACAATACCTGCTCGATACGCAGGTCTCTCAGTGACAAACAAATAATTGGGTGAAGCAAACCCTAAGCACAGTGAGCTGCCACAGCCTGCTGTGTGCACGGCCCCTGGTGACAGCAGCCACCACGCTTCAGAGAGTGCTGGGACACAGGGGATAGCTCGGGGATGGTGTGCAGGGGGATCCTCAGCAGCCCAGGACAAGTCACTGTCATTTTCCTGCACGTAGAGGGCTGGCAACTTGGAACAAAGGCTTAACAGAGGCATTCGAAGAAATAATAATTAAAAAACAATGGCACTCACACACTGTCATCTGCGGGTGTCTGTGGGTGTGCCAGGAAGTGATCCATCTTCGCCTTTTAGTCTGATGCTATAATTAATTTAAAGTTGATTGCTGTGCATACTTAAAAATTAGATTAGCCAGTAACTTGTCTCTAATGATGCTTTTGATTGCTCTGGCAGTTTACACAAAAGCAATGAAACCTCTTGTCTTTGGAGCCTGTTAATGTGTCCTGAGAAGGCAGCGCTGGCTGCGCCAGGGTCCCCAAAAGCGAGGTGTCCCCAGCAGGATGGTGCCTGTGGGGCCATCACTGTCCTGCAGCCCTTCGGGTCAGCTGGGCTGTGCCAGCACCTGGCACGGGGCACAGTGCCACATCCTCAGGGAGCGTTGGGTGCTGCCCTTTGGCAGCACAGCCCTGGCACTGCTCTGCTCGTCCTCCTGGCAAATCCCAAATCCCCCAGGGCTCCGGGGTGTCCAGGGAGCTGCAGGAAAACACCCTGGAGTTCTCAGCTGGGTCTGACAGGACAAGGGGGAATTGCTTTAAGCTGAAGGAGGGCAGGGTTAGAGGTGATACTGGGAAGAAGTTCTCCCCTGGGAGGGTGGGCAGGCCCTGGCACAGGGTGCCCAGAGCAGCTGTGGCTGCCCCTGGATCCCTGGCAGTGCCCAAGGCCAGGCTGGATGGGGTTTGGAGCAGCCTGGGACAGTGGAAGGTGTCCCTGCCCATGGCAGGGAGTGGAACGGGGGGATCTTTGAGGTTCCTTCCAGCCCAAACCTTTTGGGGTTCTCTGAGTAGCTGATACTGCTAATCCTGTGTGACTTAGTGGATAAAATAAAATGGATGCAATCACAAGTGTGTGAGAGACTCTGTAACCTGACATTTCCTGGAATTGCTCCCTTTTTAACAGTTTTTAACTCCTTTTTTGTGCTTGTGAGTGAGTAGCAAGTCGGGATTTTCAGCCAGGTCAGTGCCAGTGTGTGCCCAGGTGGTGCCAGCAGCCAAGCAGGGGAATGAGGATGTTCCTGTTCCTGTTCCAGGGCCTGTGTTTGTTTGCTGTGCTCAGGAAGGCAGTGTTGGTAAGCAGAGCATGGAGAAGAGAGGCAGAAGCAGCATTGTGATGTTACTGGAAATGAGTCAGAAAGATGCTATGGGGGGACGTTACTTGTTTTGGCAAAGAATCTGTGGCATTTTTCTGCAATGTTTTATGATTCTTCTGCTGCTAGCAGTCAGAACAAGGAGTGGCCAAAGAAAACAGGGCAGCTATGGAAACTTCAAAGCCCAGGGATCAGCCTAGTTTGTGGGTAAAAGTCTGCTTTCAGAATTTATGTGTTCATGTTGCTTATTTTAGTAAACATATTATGGATAAAGTAATTTCCAAATGCAAACAGGAGGCAGGGAATAGGATTCTGTCTTTGAGCTGATTCTTCAGGAAATGATAAACAGACTTTAGCAGTCTCCATTTGAATATTTAGGGTTTATTTGCTTTCCTCTGGCTAACCATGAAGCTTAAGCAGTGCTTAAAACCTGGAGTTTATCACTGGGCTTTCATTTTCTCTCTGCAACTTAAACTTTGCCCTTTGTAGATGGAGTGAATCCATTCTGTTGGGCTGTGGTTTTAATATGGAAAAAGCGTGCAGAGAACTTGCTCTGGCAGGCAGAAGGTAAATGATTTCCCTATGTCTCAGGCAGGTTAGACTTTTTTCCTTTTAAAAAAAGAAAGAAATTGCTTATACTCTATTTACCTTTTCCCCTGAGGAGTGAACGGGAGGTGGAGGCAGCACATACTTTCTGACATGGTGTGTTTGAGATTTCTCTTCTTGCAACAACAACACATCAGCCAGGAGCGAGTTTCCTGAGGGTGGTTTGGTGATGGACGTGCTGAACCTTGCCTTGTCAACAGGCACATTCCTGGGATTTCATGCACCAGCAGCCGTGGTGTGAAATGGGAGCCGCACGGAGCAATAATTCACGTTTATTGTGCAGATTAGGGACAAACAGCGGCAGGACCGGAGCTCCTGGTGTTTAAGTACAGGACTTGAAAGGTTGGAATGAGTCCAGAGGAGACCCTGAAGATGTTCCAAGGGCTGGAGCTGCTCTGCTGCGAGGAAAGCCTGAGAGAGTTGGGGTTCTTGGCAAAGAGAAGGCTCTGGAATGACCTAAAGGGGCTCCAGGAGAGCTGGAGGGGGACTGGGGACAGGGGATGGAGGGACAGGACACAGGGAATGGCTTCCCACTGCCAGAGGGCAGGGATGGATGAGATATTGGGAAGGAATTGTTCCCTGGGAGGTTGGGGAGGCCCTGGCACAGGGTGCCCAGAGCAGCTGTGGCTGCCCCTGGATCCCTGGCAGTGCCCAAGGCCAGGCTGGACATTGGGGCTTGGAGCAGCCTGGGACAGTGGAAGGTGTCCCTGCCCATGGCAGGGGTGGCACTGGATGGGCTCTGAGGCCCCTTGCAACCCAAGCCACTGCATGATTCCATGGTAAACTTTCAAATCCCATTTTCTCAAATATAGAAATAATTGCAGATTCAAGCATCCCTTGGAGAGCTGCAATTAGTTCTGAGAACAAAAGGCTTTACAGTTACACGCCGTTACAATCATGTTCTTTAAAAGGTAAACCAAAATTACACAGCCTCCTTTTCTCCCTGAGCATCTGCAGGAATGCACTTTCAGGTACAGATATCTATGTATGTTTTTAATAATGCTCCCTCGTTTGACATGGTGTCTTGCCAAAAATGAAATCATTAATGAACTCCACAGGGGATTTATGCAGATCCAAAGCTGCTCATTACATCTATTTTTAAGTCTGTTGCTGCACTGAGGGCAAGGGGAATTTGTTGGAACCTGTAGCGTTAAAACTTGTAATTTTGTTTGCTAACACTTGCAGAAGATTACAGCTGTGATCCCAGGCCCTTTGAAGTCACGGGGAGCAGGGGGATCATTAGCTTAGGGATTATCCCTGTTTTTCTAATGCAGTACTCCCAAAGAAAAGCTCCCTGTGTCCATCTCCTCCCAGCTGGGGAATGCACGTGGCAGGAATGGCTTGTGGGGAGCTCTTTCCAAACTGTGGCTTTTCCAGAGGATGGGAGTGTGGCCTCTGATGTGTCTGTGAAATCTGAATATCTGTAAACTCTGGAAGTCCATGGAATCCATGAGATCTGTCAATGTATAATTAAAAAATAAAAGGTCTGAAATCTTGTTCTTGGAGCCAGGGTTCTGGATGACTCCTGTGCCTTTTGAGAAGTGTCCATCTCAGACACTGAGTATTCCCCAAAAAAGGTGTTCTCAGAGGCCTCTGGTGTTGGAATTTGTCTGGGAGCCTCTCTGCTCTGGGATTGTGGATGCACAAACAACTTCTGCAAGCAGCTGGAACAAAGGTGCATCAGGGCCAAATGCAAGGGCAGGTTTTTGTAGGAAAGAGCCTCTGGTGGCAGCAGGGTACAGACGTAGAAAAATAACATTATATTTGTCTGCAGGAGCCAAGGGGAGTGTGAGGTTGCTGCTGGTGTTGGGTTCCCTGCAGGTATTTAATGGGGTTTGCTGCGACATGCTCCTGATTGGAGAGTGGTTCTGGAGCTGACAGACTGTGCTCAAGGCAAATTCTTTTCATTAAAAAAGGATTTAATTAATTAGAGCTGACTGTTGGCTGACAGGTTAATTGATAAGGGAAGTGGGCCCCAGAACCTGGAGGTGAGATTATACTGCGACTTTAAATCTTTACAGTCTCTGATAGAACTTAGGCTTGCACTGGAATGTCAGAGAAATCTCAGTGGCTGTTTTACAGGGCACGGTGCCTGAAAAGATTTGCAAGAAAAGCTGCAGTTTCCTAAATTTCAGTTTTCAAGTAAAGATCTGATCTGGCAAATTTATTCTAGGCTAAGGCTCATTGAACTGCTTCAGTGGCAGCTTTGCTCATTGCTGTGCTCACATGGAATTGGTTGGGGCTGATGGGGAGTTCACGTGGAACTTCTTTAATTGGCTAAAATAAAGCTTACTGCATCTTGTTTTTAACTGCTGGAATAAGTAATCACTTGCTCCAATAAATAGGAGTTCTGGAACCACTCTTTTCTGATAATTTGCTTTTTAAAATGGAAATGAGCTTGGGAGTGGGTTTAGTGATTGATAGGAAGGTAACTGAGAGTAGAGTGGGATTGAAAACTGGGAAGGAATTGTTCCCTGGGAGGGTGGGGAGGCCCTGGCACAGGGTGCCCAGAGCAGCTGTGGCTGCCCCTGGATCCCTGGCAGTGCCCAGGGCCAGGCTGGACACTGGGGCTTGGAGCAGCCTGGGACAGTGGGAGGGGTCCCTGCCCATGGCAGGGGTGGAATGGGATGGGCTTTAAAGTTCCTTCCAGTCCAAACCATTCTGGGATTCTGTGAAATGGGGACACAGGGCTGAGTCCACCCTAGGACCTGCTGACAAATCTGGGCTCAGTGAAACATCTGTTGAGTACAAATGAGAAAAGGGAAGGCTTCTGGTAGTTATTCTTTGAGCCATGTGGAAACCATATTTTATAGGGTAGAAAGATAGTAATGAAAATACAAATAATTATAGCAGGGCCTGGAAAAATCCAGCTGGAAAACTGTCTTAACCTCCACTAGAGTCCACTAAAACTGTACGAGGAGGCTGTGGTGGGGGAAAGCCACTCATCCATATTTAATCCTTTCTGTTTTGCCCAGGTTATTCCTTAGATCTGGGCATTAACCCTTTAATTTGAGGTGTCCAGAGAACAGATAGGCGCAGGCGAGGCTGGGTGATGGTGTGAGCACCAGGGGTGTGTTGGGCAGGAGAGGTCAGAGCAGGGTCAGCTCATGGGCAGGAGTGAGGGGGAGGTCTGGGCAGGAAGGTCCCTGTCACTTATGCTGCTGTGAAAATCTGGGTATAATTGAAATGTGGTTTTTGGCTGTGTTTCTAAGGAAAATCACTGCTATAAGCAAGGCGTTTCCTGGTAAGCTGAGAGCAGCACATCACTCATCGGATTCAAAGGAAGAAATTTCATCTGTTACAAATGAGGTGATTTACACTGGCTAATAATAACTGTGACTGTTCTGTGGGGGTGAGTCCTAAGGATTTGCCATAGTGGTTGTTTTCGTTGGCACACAAATACCTGGCTGCAAGAGCTGAGACGCTCCTGTTACAGCCCTTTCCTCTTGGGTAGAATTAGATGCATGGATTGCATATATCAGTATAATCAACCCTGCTAAGATGTCAAAACATCGAGTGTCAATCCTATCATAAAATCTAAACCCATCTTGTTTTCCTTTCCCTTTTTTCCCCCCTTGTGCTGCATCTAAAATAAATAACTGAGAAATAACTGAATGAATATAATCCATTTCTCCACAGAAAGAAAAATAATTGCCTCCAGACTTCTAACTTACCTGCCAAATTGCATCCTGATGTGAATTGCAATGGACAAATTATAATCTTTTGAGACAAGGAAGGAGATGATGGAGTCTGTGAGTGACCCTTCCCTGGTAGGCACAGTCAAAATGAAGCTAAACTTGGCGAGTGATTTGCACTGACATCAGGGGAGAGTCGGTGCCCAGGTCACCCTCCAGAGGCATTAACTGGAGAGCATGAGGAGAGGAGCTGCCAGGGCTGGGCTGGGGCAGGAGCGGCTCCAGGGCTGCCAGGGTTACACACTGCACGAGCTCTGAGCTCCACCACTGCAGGGAAAAGCCCAAACCAAGCAGCCAGAACAAAACAAGGACAGTGAAGAGCGCAGGGGAGGAGGGAATTCCAGCCAGGGAGCCTCCTGTTTGTGGGATTCATCTTGCAAAGGCCTTTTACAGGCGATGGAGCTGGCAGGGGCTGTCAGCGAGATTGGGGCGTCTGTCCCCAGGGAGTTTGGTATTTGGTGGAGGAGTTGGAGGTGGATGAAGTTCAGTATGTGGCAGAGGGGTAGAATGAGATGATATTTAGGGCCCCTTCCAGCCCAAACCATTAAAGGATTCCGTGATTCCTGGTTCTGTGTCCCCTGGGTTCAGCCCTGCTCGGATGCTGTCACTGCTGGAGGCTCCTCGCGGTTCTTTGTGAGTGCAGTGATGCCTTTTGCTGCCCCAGCCACTCCTGGGCAGTGCCTGGCTTTAAATCCATCACCTCGTGTAGGCGTGGAGCAATCCAGGACGTGCTTGTGTCCTGTCACACAGGTGGCTGCCTGTCTTTAGGAATGGCTGTGAGGATGCAGAGGGTTCTTGGGCAGGGCCAGAGAGGTTTCCAGGATGTGCTTAAGACCTGCTGCAGCTTTTATCCCATTTTCAGTGTTGGAGTGACTTCTCTGGGCTTCAGGGCGCAGCTGAGGGTTTAACTCGCAGGAGGTCCTTACAAAGGGGTGAGGGTGAGGGCAGTAATGCTGAATGGTGCAGAGTGCAAAGGGTTATTTTGAACTCTAGAAAATACCAGTGAAGAAACAAAACTTAGTTTTCAGATGGGAGAGTGTTTTGTGAAAATCTTCCACACACCCCACTCAAATCTCCATTTTGTCTGCATACATGGAACCTGAACTTGTCTAAAAAACCCTTCTGCTGTAAAATCTAAGAACAGATACAAACTCAGTAGAAACAACAGTATACACTGTAGCATTGGCTGTGTTAAAAAAACCCCGACAACTGGGAATGTTGTAATTCCCCTCTAGAAAGGATCCTGCTGTGAATCCAACCTGAGCGATGGACACAGTAACTTCAATGAATTTAGTGACTTCAGTGAGCACTGGAACTTCAGCACCTGCAGTGCCTGCTGTGGTTGAATCCTTCAAGACACATGTAAAAACTAAAATTAAAAATTGTCTTGCTTAATTTGAGCCATATAGACTGTTACTTCACCTATTTAGATGCATCTGGATGTGCACACGGTTTTCTGTCCCTTTCAATGCTGTGATTAGATCTGGATATTTTTTTAGTGACTTCCTAACCTGTTGTAGAGAAGTCAAACTATCCTACAGCCTTTGGTGAAACTCAAAAACCCTCTGGTATTTTACCACTCACTTAATGCTGTTACTGCCTGTGCACATTGAGGTCCATTTAGGTGCATCCTCAAAATATAGAGCCAAAATATTTGCTGTCAAAAGGCTTTAGCTTGCTTTGGGTGGGGTCAGTAGGTTGACAGATCCCTCAGTAGTTGAAATTGGAAGTCAGAAGCCGAGTGGAGAGGTTTGTACCCAGCTCGAGTCACCTAAAAGCTGATCCTGACCTCTGTAACATGGTTGGCTCTGTGAATGGTGCTGCCGTTGGAGCTTGTGCTGCAAACAGGGATTAAGACTGGAGAAATAAACAGGGAGTAAATCGTTCTGGCCTTGGCTATGGGGAGCAGGAGCTACTACAAAAAGGAGGTCGTGTCCCACTGTAGAACGGTTGGGTAAAAACAGCACCGCCCTGTTCATGACAGGTTCTAGGACAGTTGTGATTGGTTTTTTTTAACCTTAGGAATGTTAAATGTCATTTGGTAACTTGCTCTGGAAGGTGATAGCAGGACTGTAAGCATTTTCCGAGGGAGGCATGAGCTGTAGAGATTTATTAATAGGATGTAAAACAATTATTTGTTTGTGTGCTTTCCCCCCTCAGGAATTTTTTTCTTTTTTGTTTTCTAAATAACACAAGACATCCTTGGCAGCAGAATCCCCACAGTTGTTAATGTCAGATTGTTATCAGATCTGGCAGTGATTGTTTTCTAATAATAAGTATGTTTTTCCCTTGCTGCCCGTGTAAGAGTGACAGCTTGCTGCAACGCAAGGCAAGATGAAAAAGAAATTCAGCATTTGCCACTTACATTCCTGAAAACAAATGATCTACTTAGTGCTGATCCTTTTTTATTATTTATCTGCCTTTTAGTTATCTAAAAAATGGATTTCCAAGAAGCAGATGAGAGGCAGGGTTGGAATTCCTCTGCTTTTTAGCTCCTGTTTAGGTCGTGTTCATGTTAGGGCTTGACTGATAACTCCCTTCCACTCCCAAGAGAAGAGCTGCTGAAACTCATTTCAGTTCTGGTCATATTGGTAAGGTTCATCGAGATGTTTTAATTTAATGAGCTTGACAGCAGCCTAGGTCAGTGGCCAGTATCTGCTCTGGGGTGGGAGGCCCACTGTGGAAATCTCCTGGTGAGCCAGGCGTGGCTGTGGTTCAGTCCTGGCTGGGATTCACCCTGGCGCTGCCCGGCAGCTGCCGTGGCCCTGGCGGAGGAGCAGGGCAGAGGAGCTCAATCTTCCTCCAGGAAAGGGCTGCAGAGGCCCGGGACAGCTCCACGTTCCTGACCTTTCTCATTTCCCTCTGCGGCTGCAGGGGTGAGTCCTCTGCTCGGTCCCTGGGGCTGAGCTCGAGGAGCTGCAGAAGGGATTCTCCTGGAGCCTGCAGCCCTGTGGCAGGGACCGTGCAGCGGCTGTGCGGATCCCAGACCAGCCCGTGGCCCCTGCCCTGCTCCAGCCCGCTCCCCAGCAGAGCTCTCCGATGGCTCTGCAGAGCCCCGGCTGCTGCCTCCCCAGAGCGGGGTCAGGGATGGAGCCAGCCCATCCCGCCCTGGGGTCAGGGATGGAGCCTGCCGATCCCGCCCTGGGGTCAGGGATGGAGCCAGCCCATCCCGCCCTGGGGTCAGGGATGGAGCCAGCCCATCCCGCCCTGGGGTCAGGGATGGAGCCAGCCCATCCCGCCCTGGGGTCAGGGATGGAGCCAGCCCATCCTGCCCTGGGGTCAGGGATGGAGCCAGCCCATCCTGCCCTGGGGTCAGGGATGGAGCCTGCCGATCCTGCCCTGGGGTCAGGGATGGAGCCAGCCGATCCCGGGCAGGAGGCACAGCCCGGCTGTCCGGGCAGGGCAGCGCTCGGAGCTCTTCTCCTCTGCTGTGCAACAGCTCGGCAGAAACAGGGGCTGATGCCCAAACACGAGACCACCTCCTTCAGAAAGGGATTAAGTAGCTGAAAGCACTTTTTTAGCCTGAAAGTGATACCATGTTAAATATAACCCTTCTGGACTGTTTCTTCCTGGGGATTGTTTTGGAAAAGTGCCGTGGCCTTGGATCAGTGAGCACCCCTTGATGCTGGGTGTATTAACCACCAACGAGAACATTAACTGAGCACAAGCTGGTGTGAGTTATTTTTTGCCTTATCAGTCTTCATTTTAAGATTACTGGCAAGATCCTCTCATCTTCTCTACGTGATATTCTTAGCTGGAAGATTAACTGATGTTCAGTTTCTCGAGTGATTTTAGTCTTATTAACGAGAACATTTGGCAGTGTGTACTTTGTTTTAATTTAGTTGGCTGTATGGAAATTTAAAGTCTAGAAGACAGCGTGTTCTTCTTTTTTTAAAAAAAGTGAAATTCATTTAGTAAGAGTAATTTTATTTTTTTGGTGTGGGACAGGAGTTGTTTAGCAAAGAGGAGGCTGTACATGGTAGCCCAGCCCCAAGTCCCAGACTTAATGATGCCTGACTGCAGACTGGTGTGGGAAAAGGCTGGCATCAAGAATCCCTTGAAAATTAAATTGCAAGAAAGTAGCACAGGTGGAGAAAATCTATTTTTCTTACTCTGTTTTTCTTTGCTGTGTTTCTTGTGTATCAGATATTGCAACCAATAATCATTGCACTTATTTAGGTGAAATACTCCTCTCTGAATAGCTGTTATTCAATGAGCTGCTCTGTTGTCATTCCTGATATCCAGAACTGGAGAACTGGAATGGATACCGAGGATTATTGTGGGAATAGGAAGATTAAAAACTTTCTTCACACTTTCCCCCAAGCCCTTGGACTGTGGGAGTGCTGAGGTCTCACCCTTGTGTTGCTGCTGCAAACAGTGGTGCTTTTCCTTTACTGTTCAATCCACACTCACTCACGCGTAGGGTTGGGGGATCCTTTGGAGCTGTGCATTGGGTGGATACTCAAACACTTGGAAAGGTAAAGGATCAGGATGGGAGGTGGACCCTGTCCTCACACTGTGGCGTGTGAGGGGATGTTTTGAAAGTTTTTTTGTTTTTTAGTGATTGGGCTCAATGATCTTAGAGGTAATTTCCAACTTAGTGATTCTGTGGTTCTGTGACTCAAAGGTGGCGTGCCAGGAGCTTGGATAAACATGGAGCTGAGCATTTATTATCCTAAAGTATTTACTGGTATTTTTTGAAGCTGATGTCTCCTGGCTGTAGCAGCTGGTTCAAATCCAGGTGTGGGTGTGGTGCCAGCCTCACTCCCCCTGCAGTTTCAAACAGGTGAGTGGAAAAGCCCTGCAGAGATTGAGCCACTGGTGGTGGCACTGACACTCTTTACCCCATCTATTCACCGTGGCACAGCTACTTCATTTCTTCCTTTTGTGCCTTGATGGTTACTTAAGCAGCTTAAATTTAGTTCATAATATTATTGCATATGGTTTTGAAGAGCAACTTTTTACTGTGAAAACCTGTAAAATGCAGAGATAATGGTACCTGCCAAGTGTGTGGCCCTGGAAGGAGCTGGTGCTTTGGCTGCCTCGTGGTTCCATCTCCTGCATCATTAGCAGAGCTCAACATCAGCTCTCATCTGCTGTTAGAGAGGCCCTTACCACTACTAAGAGAAGCTGAATTACCGTGGAGTGGTAATAAGATGCAGCATTACTGCCTTTCATGATTTTATCAGAAGCCTCATCATCTTTTTTCTGTTGTTATCTTAGATCCTGAAGTAATACCATTATGTGAAAGGCATTCCCTTTCATGAGGCTAAAAGCTGCAATGCAAATAAAGAAAGCCCTGAATATACATCCTCTGGTTTCTAAAGCAGGTTCCTAAGAGGGGGCATTAACTTGTGGTGGGTTTTATACTTGAGACTGGAAACACTACAAAGTTTTGTTGAGCTGTTAAGAGCAGTGAAGGATCTCCTGATTGTGGCTTTCCAGTGCCTGAAGGGAGCCTACAAGAAAGATGGAGAGAGTTTATTTACAAGGGCCTGGGGAGATAGGACAAAGGGGAATGGCTTCAAACAGGCAGAGAGTGGGTTTAGGTTAGATGTAGGAATAAATTCTTCCCTGTGAGGGTGGGGAGGCCCTGGCACAGGGTACTCAGCAAAGCTGTGGTTGCCCCATCCCCAGCGGTGCCCAAGGCCAGGTTGGATGGGGCTCGGAGCACCCTGGCATAGTGGAAGGTGTTCCTGCCCCTGGCAGGTTGGGATAAGATGGTCTTTGAGGTCCCTTCCAACTTAAAGCACCTGGGATTCTGTGGTCTCACCTAGGCAGGGATTTACACCTTGTGCATGTTTGCCGTTGGTTAAGTGGAATCCTCGTGTCATCCTCTATGTCCTGTCCATTTGTCCCATGTCTGGGACTGTGCCTGTGTTGCTGCTGTGGCCACAACTGGCTTGTTCCTTCTCCCAAGACCTGGTCACTCCCTGGGATCCCTCACCAATGTCACCATGGGGGTGACAGCTGGCAGACACTCCGTGTCCCTGGCATGAAATCATTTCCAGGCATCTCAGTGTGCTGCACGTGCTCTGACAGGCTTTAGGAGTCTTTTCCTGGGCTGTGTGTCAGTGCTGGTTCTGGAGAGCGAGGGAGGTGGATCTCCCCTGGATCCTGGGCAGGACAGCAGGATTGCAGTGCTCCCTCCCAGGGCTGGGCAGCCCTCCCTCCCTGCTCCCAGCCTGGAGAGAGACAGCCCAAAGTGCAGTGAGGGGCAGGGATTGCCCTTTCCTCCTCTTTGTCCTCCACGGGTGAATATGGATTATCCGTTGCAGCAGCTGCTTTGGGGAGAAAGAATGTCGGGATGAAGTAATCAAATCCTGTCAGGGATTGCACCACGTTGGGAGTAAATCCACTGAATAAACATAGTGGAAGATTTTAATACGACTGTTGCGCAGAACCCCCTGCACTTTCCCCCTCCACACCCGTAGTGATGCTGCCAGAAACAGCTGCAGCTGCTCCCACTGATGTTCAGTGTGAGCTGTATCTCCTGGTGAATCTGGAGTAACCACACAAATCATTCCCTTGAAGGTTTCGGTTGCTTTGGCAGCTGAGTTGGCAGTGTTGAGATAAAAGGGCTGCCTGGAGCACCCCGTGTTATCGGAGCATCCCTGTGAGATGCTTCCACTTGTTCCAGGGAATCTTAGCAGCTCCTTGCCTTTGAACAAGAGCAATTCTTTTTTTCTTTGTGGTTTCTTTAGATAATTTCAAGCTCCAGTGTAACTGCTGCTATCCAATGTCTTCTGGGCAAAGGTGGTTATAAAATCGTGGTGGAGCACATTGGCTTGCAACTGTTGGAAAGATTTGGCTGTATGGATCTGATCTGGGAGGCAGCACGATCCCAGAGAATGCTGCTGTTCTTCATCAAGAGTCTGTGGGCAGGGAGATGACAAACTCAATTACAAAAGCACAATTATTTGGGTTATTCAAGATGAGAAAAAACAGCCCTGAGCATCAGAGTGAGATCCCCAGGCCACTGACAGCCCCAGCAGCAGCAGAGGAGGTTCTGTGTTAGCACCAGTGAGATGGAGCTACTGGAAGAGTGAGCTATCCACAGACAGCCCCAGCCTCGAAATGCACTGGGATGATTCAGGGGAATGACCTGTGGACAGCTCAATAGATATTTTAGTTCAGTGCACTGAAACTGTTCAAATAGATGTAAATAATTAAAGGCTGAATAACATCTTGGAGCCTGGCATAGAAACCAGAGCTGTTCAGCTGAGCTGCTCAAGGCAAGCTCTGAGGAACAGGCTGTGCTCCCTGGGCTCCATCCCCAAAAGCAGCTGAAGTCAGGGTCTGTAGGTGGCCAGGGGGCTGCTCACACCTGGGCGAGGGCACGGTGTGAGAACAGGGCTGGGACTGCCTTGGAGGAAATAGTGAGGACATCAGGTGACCAAGATCAGTGCTAGAAATAACTGCTGAAGTAATCATAGAATGGCTTGCCCAGAGCAGCTGTGGCTGCCCCTGGATCCCTGGCAGTGCCCAAGGCCAGGCTGGACACTGGGGCTTGGAGCAGCCTGGGACAGTGGAAGGTGTCCCTGCCCATGGCAGGGGGGGCTCTGGATGGGCTTTAAGGTCCCTTCCCACCCAACCCACTCTGGGATTCTGTGATCTTGTCCCCACCAAGAGCTCTGTGGCCCAGTCTTGATATTGCTGTGCTCTGTTTCTGTGGAACACCATAATAACCCTATTTCCAAGCACTTTATTTTTTTTTCCTGAGGTTTTTTTTTGTTCAGCAAAGATAGACTTTTGCTCGGTACTTTGCCGAACCATTTAATGTTGTTTGTTTTTAATCTGTTTTGTGATTAAAATAGATTAATGTCGTAGTAACATAAAAACCCTCAGGGGGTTTTGTTCTCTTTGTAAATATTCTCTAGGATCTCTTCTGTCTTCTAAACTGTGTGTAGGGAGAGTGTTTAATGGGACCTGGGGAGAAAAGAGACACATCTTAAACTTAATATAAGAATTTAATTTTTAATAGGTTTCATTTGGGGTTAGAGTGTTCATATTGGAGTGGAAATTAAAGTGTCTAAATGTTTTGTGTGTAAGCTGTTCAAAAATCTTTAAAGAGACATTCAGGGAAAAATCTTCCTTTCCTTTTTTATCTGATCTTAAAAATACAGAATTGGAGAAGCCAGTGCTTGATGTCATGCACTGATATTTAACCTGGTTTTGCAAATGTTGCTGTGAGCTGTCTCTAGGTGCTACAGAGAGGGTTTGTGTGCAGGGAGCAACGTGACCTGCGCTCCTCCAGCAGATCCTGCTGGTCCCCGTGATCCATGGATGGATCTCTGCAGGGCTGTGCTGTCCACGGGGAGCTGGACAGGAGTCAAGTCCCTTGCAGTGTTTTGGCTGTGTGGAGCAGAGGAGAGGTGAACCAAGCTGGATGTGCCGCTGTGGGTTTTACCAGGGCCAGGCAAAGTGCCTGTGGTCTCACCAGGCTTGTGGATGAGAAGGGTGAAAAAAGGATCAGTTGCTTCGTAAATGTGCTCAGGTCTTCGGCTGGGAGCAAAGGCTTTGCTGTTTTATTCAAGCTCAGGGAGATTTTTACTCGCTGTGGAGTCAGAGCAGCTTTAATCCTGGCAGCCTGGAGAGGAGGTGGATGCTGGGCTGTGGGCAGCTCCCGGTGTGCTTTGGGCACTGCCAGGCCAGAGTCACAGCTGAGAGGGACACGTCACCTCTCCAGCCAGCACTGGGGAGCACCTGCACTTCTGGCTGCCACTTCACCCAGGGAAAAGGTCATGGTTTGGGATGCTCCATCTCTCCCCGTGCAGCCTCCCCTCTGCTGAGCTGGCCCCAGTGGCCACGGGCTGCCTCAGAGGGCCCCAGCATGGCCAGCGTGGGCTGGATCCATTACCCCCGGGCTCCTGTGGCTAAATCACGAGCTGACTTGGTTTCTGTGCAGCTGATAACTTGCACAAGTGTGTCACGAGTCCCTCTAGAGCGGGGGATGCCACTCACCAAATTCCAGCTGCAGCCACAGGGATGAGCAGCCACCGGCCCTGCTGCAGGCACGTCCCCAGGTCCGGGGATTAGTTTAATACCTCAGCTTTATCTTGGCATTGAGGGCTGCTTTCTGTCTTCATGGGGAGGCATCAAAATGTCCTCAGGCTCTTTTGTTAGAGCTTCCCATGGCATCGTGACAAGGAGGAAATTTAAGGAACAAGAGTGTTTAACTTAGAGCTAATCTGGTCTTTGTGCAAGAGGGAAGATTAGACTGGCAAGTTCTCCTGTCGGGTGGGTTTGTGCCACGATGGCACCAAGGAGGAAACTCTGGAGAAGGAGCTCCAGCCTGATGGTGTGTGGAGCTGGGAGGAGGAAGGAGAGAGATTTCGAGTCCAGGAACGAGTTGTGAATTGGCCATTGATCTGTTCTGTCATTGAGGAAGAAGGGAGGGAGTGGATGGAGTCCTGTGGGAGAGGAAGGGGCACAGACTGGGCTTTGTTGGAGTCACCTGTGAGTCCCCAACACTGAGCAGTGCCAGCGGAGTCCTCCCTCACAGGGAGCCCACAGGAAAGCTGGAGAGAGACTTGGCAAGGGATGGAGGGACAGGACACAGGGAATGGCTTCCCACTGCCAGAGGGCAGGGATGGATGGGATATTGGGGAGGAATTGTTCCCTGTGAGGGTGGGCAGGCCCTGGCACAGGGTGCCCAGAGGAGCTGTGGCTGCCCCTGGATCCCTGGCAGTGTCCAAGGCCAGGCTGGACAGGGCTTGGAGCAGCCTGGGACAGTGGGAGGTGTCCCTGCCCATGGCAGGGGTGGCACTGGATGGGCTTCGAGGCCCCTTTCAACCCAAACCAGTCTGGGATTCTGTGATCTCCTCCTGCACTAATTTCCTGGGCCACAGAGTTTTGTGTCTCCTAAAACCTTCTGTTTATCTCTAAACTCATTTCATATCTAGAATTCATTTTTCAGCCTTGCTTGAAGAAGAGTAACTTAGAGAAAACACTTCATGTATTCATCGTGGCACCACCTCACCCCTCCCGAGGACAAGCTGTTAAACGTTTTCAACAGTTTCCAGTAAAACTGGTGGTAGCTGGTAAATGTTAAACAGAGTTTTTTTTTCCCTTCTAGTCAGAAACAAACTTTAGGAAGCCCAAAGTGAGTGCTGGAGAGCTTCCAGCACAAATGTCAGGCTTGGCATCTCCCAGGAGCAGGAGGGGTTGGATCCCTCCAGACGTGGAGGGTGAGCAGCAAGCGTGGGTCCTGACCTGCAGCCAGAACCATTTGCATGTGCTGCCCTCCCTCCTTCCCCCAGAATCAATTTGACAGCCTTGCCTTGATGATAATTAAAATGAATCCTCCCCACAGGGCCAATGGCCACAGCTGTGTATGTGTGTACCTGTGCACAGGTGTGCAAGCATGTGCACACACGTGTGGGGTAAATGTGTGTCTCACACTGGGCTGATCTGTTGAATGGAGCTCAGCATAGTTTCTTTCTAAGTGTTCATGGGCCCACGTGATTTGCTGTGTATTTAAATTGATTTTCTGTGTATTTATATTGATTTTCTGTGTATTTGCTTTGTTGCACTGGACATCAGTACAGTTTCAGCCTTCTGCATGTTATGTGAGGATTATATATGATTTTATGTATCAGTGCTTGTCAGGGCCCCATGGAAAACCAGGTACATGAGCTCAGGACGTGATTATTGAATGCTCATGGCTGTCAGCTTCACGGGAAAGGGAAAAAACCCAGCGAGGTACTTCTCAAACATCTCAAACACAACAGGGAGTAGTGCAAGGAAATAAATTATTATATCTTACATTTACTTACTCAAATGCTTTCTTTGAACCACAGTGAGGAGTGCTGGCATTCTGCCAAGCTTGAATTTGACCTTTTTTTTAATCCTTATTATTATTCTCATGAAACGAATACAGAGAGGCCTTAAGCAAGAGCTGATTCATGTTTTACATCAGCCCCTGCCCTGGAAAGCTCATCATCTAAATCCTTGGAAAAGGAAACAGGGCCAAGCACTGACCTAACTGCGTCTTGAGGGAGCTGGAGCAGAACTTTAATCTTCTAGTCTAGTGCACTGTCCCTGAATCACGGTGATTTTCCATAGTTCACATCATTTTCTCTATATATTTGAAGATGTTGCAAGATGAGTTTGCCCAATACATCCTCGAGGGTTATTGCTAAAAGCTCCTCGTAGCCTTGCGAGAAGGATGTGCTTGGGCATATCTATTACCTATTAAACCTGGCAAAATAATGGAGCTTTCCCATGTCATAACAAATCACACCCGTGCCAAAAGAGCTGCAAACATTCTCTGGGACTTAATGAGCTCTTGCTGGTTCACAGTGGTCCAAACAAGTTGTTATTGTGGCTGTTAGAGAGTGCAGAATTATATTACCGAAACAGTCTCATAAAAAGACGAGATGGGGTGTCAGGGAAGCCAATCCCACGCTGCAGGGAGGTCTGCGGGGCACACAAAGGCACTTTTTTTCCATGGTAATGCAGTTTATAGATGTGTAATCTTCTGTAATTCTGGTATGATTAAACAGAAGGTGTCTTTCTTCCTGAAGTTCCTTCAAGCTGTAAGAGAGGACAAAATAGAGAGAAGGAAATATTTCATATTTCCATTATGCATAAGGCAGCCCTGGATCCCAAAATGAAGCAAACGAGGGAATTTGGGGAGCTAAAGTCCACTTTGACTTTCAAGAGCTTCTCTCAAACAAGCTTCCACACACCATCATAAAAAATGTCAGTGTGAAATATCTGAGTGAGAACAAATTGAACAATCTGGTGATTCTAGTGCCTTCATCTGGAGTCTCATGCCTGCAAGGGTGTGCAAAAGTCAATAACGGGAATTGGAGGTTATTGATTATTTCACTGGGCTGCTGTTGAAACATCATATGTGCTTGATTTGGTCTTCAAGCACCCGGTAAATGCTTGGGTTTAGTTTTACCTCCCTTTGTGAAAAGAATTGAAAATACTATAAAACTGAAAGTGTCTGCAGTTCCTTTTCCCAGTTTTAAAGTACTTTTCTTAAACTTAAATAAATGTTATTTGTCAAGGTTCCCCTCACTCCAAGATGGATATTTCATGCCACAGGTGGGGGCTATTCATAATTTATAAGGAATTGACCCTTCTGGTAGACACTGCCACCTGCAGCCCCATGGATTTCAGGATGTTTGGATCAGACCTGTCTCCTCCTGCCTCTGCTCCTTGGAAACCAAAACAGTTATGGAAATGGCTTTTTTCCTGCTTTTAAGCTGAAAGAGAGTAGGTCTAGGTGGGATATTGGGAAGGAATTGTTCCCTGGGAGGGTGGGGAGGCCCTGGCACAGGGTGCCCAGAGAAGCTGTGGCTGCCCCTGGATCCCTGNCCATGGCAAGGGTGGGACTGGAGGGGCTTTAAGGTCCCTCCAACCCAACCCATTCCATGATCCTGTGCCGCAGAGTGCTGTAGCCCTGAGCTGAGCACTGAGAGGGGAGTCAGGCTGCCTGTGGGAGTGTGGGAGGACACAAACCAACTCCCTTTGTCCCCGCTCTGGCCCTGATGAGCCCTGGGAGCTCAGCACATGCTCCCTTGGAGGGATGCGTTCCCTCATAAAAGGTCTTGGAGAGGAGCAGAGAGGGGAAAAATGAAATGAAATGTGAGTTGTTCAGCTGCTGAGGTAAAAATGCAAGTTGGGCAATAAAACCTTTCTCAACAGGTCACCTGTGCTGGGTGGGAGAGGTTGGGATATTGCATTCCAGGCGGGCTCTGCAGAGCACCGAGCCAGAGGAGGGGCTGTGGAATGGCTGTGGAATTTTCTTCTTCTCCCTCCACACCAGTCATCCAGACCAAGTGGGAATTCCCGGTGTGCAGTTTTGCGGCATTCAGGCAGCTCATTCCTTGTCGGAAAGGTTTGGAGCACAGGTTCTGCTGGCACTTGGCAGAGCTTTGGGAAACTGAGCTTCTCCGTGCCCAGGAAAGGCAGAGGGAGCTGGGGCTGCTCAGCCTCGAGAGGAGCCCCAGCTGAGAGGGGCCCTCAGCCCTGGGTGTCCCTGTGTGCAGAGAGGGCTCCGAGCAGGGCCCAGGCTCTGCTCCGGGGCCCAGCAGTGGCACCAGAGCCACGGGCAGGGACTGAGCCCAGGAACTGCCCCTGCACAGGAGGCACAGCTTCTGCCCTGGGCACTGCCCAGCCCTGCACAGGCTGCCCAGGGAGGGGCTGCAGTCTCCCTCAGCGGGGATATTGCAGAGCCCTCTGGACACAATCCTGTGCCCTGTGCTCTGGGATGGCCCTGCCTGAGCAGGGAGGTGGCACCAGGGACCCTCTGGGGTCCCTTCCAGCCTGGCCCAGCCTGGGATTCTGGGGTACAGCTGGCACCACGTGCAGTCCTGGCCTGGGGAGGGTGGTCCCAGCTGCAGGACAGGCAGTGACCCAGTCTGGCTGCCCGGGGCTGTAGCTCCAGCCAGCAGGGCGGTGTGATGGCACCTTTGATGGCCTGACAGGAGGATCCCAAGCAGGTCCATCCCCGAGCGCCGCGCCCCCGGCAGCGCCACTGCACCAGCTGGTGCCTCTGAGCCCAGGTGTCTGTGGCACATTAATCCCCAGATCAAATAATCAGCTGCTGCCTAATCAGGAGGTGACTCTTCACATCCAGTTAATACGTGCATAACTTGAGCGAGGCTCTGACACTGAGCCTTGGTGCTGGTTTAGGACCTGCAGCAGGTGCTGCTGTGAGGGTGAGGCACAGGGGCAGCTTTCCAGGCATTCCTTCCAGCAGCAGGACTGTTGGAAGCTTTGCCAGGTCAGGCAAAGGGTGCTTTTAGAAAAAGGGAAACGAAGAGGGAAGAGGTTACTTTGAATTCCAGCTGTTTCCCCAGACCAGCTTATGAAACAGCCCCACATCAGAGAAGGGCAGAGCCAAGGGTGAGGGCCTCAAGTACTGGTCCACAGCACCACTGTTCAACAGGGTTTTTTTAATTTTTGATGTAAAAGAAATTATATGAAGGTAACTTGAAATATTCTGGCGAATTTGTAGTGTGGGAATAAGGAGATGGGTTCTCATCTCTCTGCCTAACACATTCCAATGAAAGTTCAGGTTGGATATTAGGAAAAAATCTCTTCACTAAAAGAGTGGTTTAACACTGGCACAGGCTGCCCAGGGCAGTGGTGGAGTCCTCATCCCTGGAAGGGCTCAGAAAACAAGAGGAGGTAGCACTTTGTGGTGTGGTTTAGTGTGCATGGGGGTCAAAGGTTGCACTTGATCTCTGGAGGCCTTTTCCAACTTTAATGGTTCAGTGATTCTATAAAAGGAAGAAAAGAAAATTGTAAGTTGAGTTGTAGAGCTCCCTGGTGGAAGGTAATGTTAGGGTAAAGAGCTTAAGAGGGTTCAGAGGATTATTAGATGTTTACAGAAATAATAAAAAAGCTATCACAGTTCTGCCAGGTGAGATACCAGTTTGCCAGAGGAAGAAACCCTCAAGGTTCCTTATATGAACCAGCCTCTTGCTGGGAGGGCTTGGAGAGGTGTCCTTGTGTGGGGGTTGTGGCTGAGTGAGAGGCTCCCGTTGTCCACTGCATCTGCAGCTGGGGGGAGTGAGGACCAAATCCCAGATGGAATGGACCACGGATGTTCTGCACCACTTGTGAGCCCTGATTTCTGATTTCTGCTAAAATGTGGTGGGTTTTGCTGTACTGACACTCCCACGGTGCCGTGTTTGTTTATTGAAACACTGGTGGTCAATGGTACAAATTGTTTATCTGTGTGAAGAGCCTTTGCTCTCAGTGCTGGGAAACAGCTGCTGCCAGCGTGGGGCTGGCCAGGGTGAGCACCCCAGTTCCCTCCCAGTGCCCAGGGTGCAGTGGGGCCCTGGGGCCAGGCAGGGATGAGCCACACACCCCGAATATCCCGACTGACAGCTGAGCAAACTCCAGAGCTCACAACTGAGGATGATGATATTGGCTCTGAGGATTAGCACAGCAGGTAGCCGAGCTGGCACAGGGGGGTTTGGGCTGAGGGATAAGTACACATTCTTTTATTATTGCAGCTAATGGGAATCTGCCAGGCTTTGAGGCACAGAAAGGCTCACTGGCCACCTGTGAGCTAATCACAAAGATTTGCCTCATTCTGTATTTCAGCTCACTTGGAGCCCGTAATCTAATTTCCAAACAGAGATGAGAAGAGTGAACAATTCATTTTCTACTTTACATGGCTGTGCTGGTAAACTTTTAATCCTTTTAGAATTACAGTTCCCTGTCACATGGAGGCAACACCACACAGTCCTGAGCGTGAGGCTGGAGGCTCTGAATGCACCGTTGCTGGATAATAATTAGCCTCAGCAGCAAGGCACAACATGAATCAAAATTAAAGTGAGGAGCACAGGACATTTTTCAAATGCTGTTATGAATCATTCACAGGCTAATGATTCCAGTTTGGATAGAAAATCCCCGTGTTTGGGGCCATCCTCAGCCTCAGCCCTGCTGTTGGTGTCCTCTCTGCGTGCGGGACACTGCTGTGCCAGTCCTGTGTCCTGCCAGCTCATTAACCACATCCCGGGGACAGCGTGTGGCACATCTGACTTTAATCTGCTCTTCATTGCTTGCCATTTATTGTAGATGTTCAGATTATGAGTGAGGCTCCGGGCTGAACTGAGCTGGAGGTGCCGTGTCTGCTGTGAGCCTGGTGTTCATTCCTGCTGGTGTGTTTAGGATGTGCTCAGCCTCTCAGACAGCTCCTCCTTCATAACAAAATGTCCCTGACCTGCTGCTCTGCAGTTCTCACTATGGACAGGTTAGTTGGTGTGTCCTGAAGGTGAGCACTGCTCGTGGTGATGTGCAAAGGCACTTTCTCAGGGTCTTTTTAGTGATCTGTGTGGGCAGGGCACAGATGATCCTCAACTCTGGGATAAAACACTTCAGTTGGAGCTTCCCCGAAGACAACATCTGCCTCAGGGGTGAAGAGTGGCTCACAAGGGCCTTCACACTGACTTTGTACCTTTGCTTGAATTTTGCTTTCAGGTGCCAAGAAATTCAGACAATTTGCAAAGAGCTGGGTGTTGCTGGACACGTATAATTAACACATTTAATGTGACACTTTGTTGACCAGAAACAATGAAATGTCATTTCTGCATTTATTGCTACAACCCAGACCAGAAGAATCCTTCCTGGGCAGTTGGAGCAGGTGGTTGGATAACCCTGGTACAGCTGCCCAGGGCAGTGGTGAAGTCACCACCCCTGGAGGGAGTTAAAAGATGTGCAGATCTGGCATGTGGGGCATGGGTGAGTGGTGGCCTTGGCAGTGCTGGACTCAATGGTCTTAGAGAGCTTTTCCAACCCTAATGACTCTGTGATTCTCTAATATCCATCTTTTTCTCTGCAGCATTGGAAACACAAGGAAAATAGTGGCAAGCACGAGAACAGTGTAAAGTGGCCCTGGTGGTGGGGCTGGGATGTGGAAGCTCAGCAAAGTTTCCTTGTAGACACCATTGAGCTGAAATAGTTGTAATTAAAAATCGGAATTCTCATGGTCATGCTGAGGTTCATCTTAGTGTTAGCCAGTGTTTTTAAGCTCTCTGCTTATATTGGCATCGCGCCTTTAAAATCAGAAATTCTTTGGCTCTGGAGAACAAATTCACAAAGGAGCCAGGGCTGTGTGGCTGGTGAGCTGGGGGTGTGACACCTCTCAGGGGGATAGATGTGTTATTTTGCTGTGTAAACGTATCACACACATCTCTTTGGTCCTCGGTGTATTAAACTGAGCTGTCAGGTTGCATTCAATCAGTGTTCATAGGTTATACCTATGGATATAGGTATTCAAGCTGCTTTTGAAAGCTGGTTTTGTTCAAGCTCATTCAAGTAATCCTGTCACACACAAGTGGGATGAGCAGATGTCATGGGCATTTGGGGGAATATTGTGGATCTGTAGCCAAGGCAAATCAATAATTAGGAAGGGGGGACGATGGATAAACTCAAGATATTTTCATCCCCGTATCCTGTAATGGGGTTAACTCTGTGCTGAAGTGATGTTCCTGTTGGTAATTGGAGAAAATTACCCAGCCTTGCTGTGTTTTCTGGTTTTAATTGATTGTTGTCTTGTGCTGTCACCTCATTTACTCTGGGCAGGTTTGAAACGCTCTCCCACCCTCCTGCCGTGCCCATTTAGGGGTCACAGGGTGTTCCTGTGACTGCCAAAAGAGGAGAGGAGAAGGCAGAGAGGGGCTTTGGACAAGGGATGGAGGGACAGGACACGGGGAATGGCTTCCCACTGCCAGAGGGCAGGGTTGGATGGGATATTGGGCAGGAATTGTTCCCTGGGAGGGTGGGGAGGCCCTGGCACAGGGTGCCCAGAGCAGCTGTGGCTGCCCCTGGATCCCTGGCAGTGCCCAAGGCCAGGCTGGACATTGGGGCTTGGAGCAGCCTGGGACGGTGGAAGGGGTCCCTGCCCATGGCAGTGAGTGGGAGTGGATGAGCTTTAAGGTCCCTTCCAACCCAACCCCTTCTGGGATTCCATAACTCTTGAGATTTAGGAACATGACAAGCCTCTGGTCGTTACCACAGTTCCAGAGAATCCTGGCAGAAACTCTCAGGTGTTTGGGTCTAAGGCAGTCTTTGAGCAGAGGTCAGGAGCAGAGCTCGTGGTTGTGCAGGTGGGATTTGTACCCTGGCTCCAAGGTTTGTGCACCAATTTGGGAAGAGCCTTGTGCTGCAGGAGGGGTGGGAAGCACAGCCTGGCCTCACGAGGGCTTTCTGCGTTTCTGTGCATCTGGATGTGTTTTAGAGGGATTGTCATGACAAGACCTAGATGTCTTTGATTAAAATGCAGAATGGGAACAGGAAGGTGAAACTCTTTGTTCACAAACCCATTATTAGTAAAGAATATTCCCCAGTGACTTTGTCAGCATCGCTTCCCACCTGGGAAGTTTTCCAGCCCATTTGGGAGCCCCTTCAGTCATCCCCCAGGAATTGGCTGTGGAATACTTTGGGGCTGTGTAGTTAATGATGTCATTTATTGATTCCCAGGTGGATGGGTTAGGAAGTCAAAAGATTTTATTGGAAATAAACCTTTGGCTGTGCGTATTGGAGCAGGATTGAGTTCTTGCAGGGTCTGTGGGGGTGTTACACCTGTCTGCAGCTCCTTCCTACTTACAAAAGTGCCAGGGTTCCTGCCAGACAGGGGTGTTTGGATATTCCCTTCTTCACTTCTCTCTAGGTAGCTTTACCCCATTCCTTTGTACTAAATCAAGAGGGGCTTTTTAAAAAAAAATGAAGTAAGTGCTGTCAAATGCTCCCGGTGTACAGCTATAGGAGTTTACTCCATTTATGGAGTATGTTCTGTTTAACAGCTGGATGAAATAAATTGTTTCATGTGCAGTATTGGAGAACTCTTCACTCTCAAATCAGGGCCACGAGCAGCTCAGTGACTGAAGAATTGTCAACATCTTGTGCAATCCCACTAAGTGCTTCTTTTCATTGATCTGCAACTTCATTGTTGACAATTAAATCCCTTTCAGCGCAGAGGATAAACATTTTTAACAGGAGGTAGCAAAATCTTTTGTCCTGAATGATTTTCTTCTCTGTTTTATAATTAAATACAAAGTGTGTCACCAGCCTTGCTGTTCACTTGTGCTAAATACCTGCTCACTGTGGAGTAATTGCTATCAGCAGATGACAGAGCTGCGAGGAACTGTGCTTTCGAAGGCATGTTCTTCATTTGCATAATCAAATGTTTTGTTAGTGTCCTTGGAAATTAGGATGAAAGATGACTGTGTGCTAAAAATGAGAAATTGTTTTTAGCAAATTATGTGTATCCAGTACAACAGCTGAGCTGCTCTGGGGCCTGTTTGATGCGTGTTGGCTGCTGCACCCACAGCCTCCTCCCTCCTGGCAGTAACAGCTCCTGGCACCTGCCTCTCCCTATCCAGATACTGCACTGGCCAACGTCTAATCAATATGAAATGGACAGTCAGGGTTCCAATCTGATTAATTACTTCAAGCCTTGTAAAGTGCTTGTAAAGAGCTGGTGGTCTGTGGGGTAGATCTGTCCTGCATTCCCGGACTCCAGAGATGTCCTGGGGGTTTGTATTGGTTGTGACAGTTTGTACCAACTCCCCACTTACCCATGGTAAAGCTGGAGAAAATGGGTTTGAAAGATCTGGGGTTTTGTCTTGCATTAAGAAGTTTGGAGAAAATTTGAGTTGGGCAGATATGGTGTTGTCAAGAGTTCAACTTACCAAAGTAGTGAAAGAAAATTAATACTATTTTTAAATTAAATTATGCTATAAAATACTTCTTTGGTAGGCTAAACGCTCAGTCCCAAAGATAATGCTGCAGAACACTGAAATGACACTCTTATAATTTTTTCACTTGTGCAATAAGGACTTTGAGCTTCATCCTAAACTTTCCTCTCGGGAAAGTGGAAAATTACGTGCTGGTTCTGAGTTGATCTCTGAGTTGTCTGAGGCCAGGTGTGGAGAGGCTGAGTCTGAATGCAGGCAGGAGGAGTGACAGGATGTGGCACAGCCTCGTTTCTGGATGACACTCCAGACCTGGCTGTGTCATACCTGGACGTGGAAAAGTTGGATGATTCTATGTTTAGAGAAGAAGTTTGGCTGCTGTAGGATTGGCATGGTCCTGCAGGGTGTCCCTGAGGGGATTTCACCCCCCAGGTGCCTCAGGTCAGGGGTGCCCAGGACGCTCGGGCTGGCCGGGCTGGGGGTGGCCGTGGCACACCCTGTGCTGGCTCTTGGCTCCTGCTGTGCTCTTCGGTGCTCCCAGACGTGCTGAACCCATCTGCAGACATCTTGGCCAGGCACAATGAGGGCGTTCTGCATTAATGATTCTCTGGGAATGTCACATCTGGCAAATTCCAACAGGGCCTTTTTGTCAGTGGAGAACAGCTGGGCTCTTCCTGTGGCTGTGATGTTCCCAGCTGGCCACCCCTGGCCATCCTTTATCTCTTTGGGACCACCCAGATGGGACAAAGGAGCCACAGCACAGAGTTTAGGTCAAATTTTAGTGGTTTGCACATTAGGGAGAGAGACAGTGATGGAAAGCTGCGTGTTACCTGTGGTGATGATACAAATCCATGTCTCCAGAGGGAGGTGTTTGCTGGCTCGCCCAGCTGCAGAGTCTGTGGGTCACCTGAGTCACCTGGGTTACCTGCAGGTGTCCCCAGGGTGGCCTTGGCTGCTCCCTGGTGAGATGGAGCCCAGCCAGTGATAGTCACGTACACAGCAGGGTCACAGGGAAGGGACTGGAGTTCTGTGTCTTGAGTTTGTGTGTTTGAGTGAAAAACAGAGGAATTTGAGATTTAAGGCACATCAAAGGGCACAGGAATGGAAGATAATGGAACCTGCTTTTCCTATCTGGGAAATGCCAATGTTCCTCAGTCCTCGGCATCAAATTCTGGCTTTATTCCTTTTTTCAGTGAAAGACTGGCTGTTGCTGGATGCAGCATCAACCCATGGAAAAAGGGGAGCCTGTGTCAGCATGGAGGTTACATCACAGTCACTGCTCTCCTGAATCCCAGTGCAGTAATTCCACTTTATCCAAAACAGAGTGTGGAGACAGCCAGCAAATAAAGTTAGCTTGGTGCTTGCTTAGCTTTTGGGTGGAGATGAATTCCTCTGATGATAAACAATCTCGGAAAGCTTGGTTGTCTGTGTCATAGTGACATTAAGGGGTTTTCCCCCAGCATTCTTGCACTGAGCCAGTCAATCAGGGTAGGAAAAGAGCAATCTCGTCTGTGTGACCTTGAAGTGCTGATGATGGAGACTGGAGCCCTCCTCATGAAACCCGTGATTGGTGGCGTTTATCACTGAGGGGGGATTTCAACTCCCCACGTTGATACAGTGGGATGGAGGACTGGTTGTGATTTATACATCACCATCATCAGCCAGGCAGGGCTGTGTGTGCTGGCACTCCTGCACAGCTGGGCTGGGGCACGGTGTGGGTGCACTGGTGTCACCCTGGAGAGGGAGAACCCTCGGGCATGGGTGGTGGGAGACTTGGGAATAACATTTATTTTACTGCAGGCAGCATCTTGGAAGTGCAGACTCACAGGGATGGCACTCGGGGGCTGTGAGCAGCAGCAGGGAATACCCAGGAGACAGTGGCACTCCCAGCCCTTTTCTCCCGGGGAGGAGGAGCAGATCCCAGCACTGAGCTGTGCTGAATAAATGGGACACACGAGAGAGGCTAAAAATACCAAAGGATTTAATGAATGCACTGAGTGCAAGGTGTTCCCTGTAGATTTGGAAGAATCACCTCTGCAGGATTTCCAGACCACCTGCTAGAGCCATGTAGTAGGGGATTTGTAGTGACAAGCCTGAGTCCTCAAAGCCATTGTGTAAAAAAAAACCCCAACAAACCCCAAAACTTGTTACTCCTACACCCATAAGGACTGGGAACACTGATCCACCCATTCCTGAACAAACTGTTGCTCATTTCTCTCCACCCTGAGGACCTGCCTTAACACATGTGTGGATCACGCTGTGTCTAACTTCTAATAACGTTTGATCAAAGAGGATAGATCCAAAGAGTTAATGCAAGCAAAGTTTACTTAGAACCTGCAGTTTATTGCAGTGAGATAGACCTTGGGCATATGGCAGAGTAATTGTTTCTATCCCTCTGGAGTCCCTCTCTTGCCCCCATAATCGTCCAATCCAGGCTGGTGGAGGAGCCTCTGTGCCTGTTACAGGTACTCCAGAAGTGATTAAAGTAGGTCCTCATCAAATAAGCCTGTTTATTTTTTCCTCCTCTTTCTACCTTCCTTCTCCTCTTTACCTCCCTTTTGCCTCCCTTTGTCCCCTTTTTCCCCATCTCCTGTCTACAGCCTGTGAAAATCTTCTGCTTTACCCTTGCACAGGGCCTGTAAAACACTTAGAGAGAGGGTACCTGGTGTGGTTTATTTTTGGTCTGTTAATGAAATGAAACCCAAGTGATGCCATGTTTGTGACACATGCCTGCCAGGCTGTCTCCAGAGATGAGATGGTTGGCAAACATGTGTGCCCAGGCCATGGGCTAGCAGAGTTCACTCCCCATCCTCTGAATTCCACTCCTTTACTTCAGGGTTTGCACAAAGGAGCTGTCAACAATTTTCTCTGAATGTATATTATTTTATTATGCATTTAGTCATTTTACCCCTTAAAGCTGGCAGAAGGAGGAGTAGAGTTTTCCTGTCTTAAGGTTATTTAGAACACTGGACACTTTTTAAATTCTAAGCTTGTCCCAAGCTCCTTCAAACCTTGCATGTTTCCCTGGGGCTGCATTTCTGTAGTTGCTGAAGGTGTAAGTCCAGCTGTTCCAAGCTGTTGTGCAATATGGCCCTAAAAGGTGCTTCTGATCCCCCACTTGCAAGGCAGCACCTTTCCCTGTCTTGGGTCAGCTGCATTCGCCTGAATTTGTTCCAAGGGGCTTCATGGATCAGATCCACACTGGCAGAAGGTTTAGGGAGCAGCGGTTCCAGTGGGAAATTGCTGTGGAGCCCCGGTGAGCAAAACTCCAGTGTACAAGTGTTAAAATTACAATTATGTTCATTATTATTAAAGAGTTGGGAAACAGAAGTAAGTCATTCCATGACCTGAAAAACCAACAAAGCCAGGGTTGCTGCTAGTGTGTGTTCTGATATTTAGATCTTGTGTCGTGGGGAAGTCTGGAGCCCCAGGAGCAGCTGAGGGAGCTGGAAAGGGGCTCAGCCTGGAGCAAAGGAGGCTCAGGGGGGACCTTGTGGCTCTGCACAACTCCCTGACAGGAGGGGGCAGCCGGGGGCGTCGGGCTCTGCTCCCAGGGAACAGGGACAGGAGGAGAGGGAACGGCCTCAGGCTGGGCCAGGGCAGGCTCAGGGTGGACATCAGAAAGAATTTCCCCATGGAAAGGGTGGTCAGTCCCTGGTACAGCTGCCCAGGGCGGTGGTGCAGTCAACAGCCCTGGAAGTGTTCAAAAAACGTGTAGATTTGGCACTTGAGGACATGATTCAGTGGTGAACATGGTGAGGGATTGAACTTGGTGGTATTAAAGATCTTTTCCAACGTTAGCCATTCTGTGAGAAGGCACAGAGCTCACATGGTATTGGCTCCCTCAGTGGGTCAGTGAGGGAGTGAAGATGAGTAACAGCAATGGAGAACTGGTCTTATTTTTAACTAGGAGCCCTAAACAGGGTCTGTCTTCTCTGCCAGGTGGTTTATTTTGAGGAAAGTTACTGGGGCAGATGGATTTGATTTGGTTTCACATTGGCCTGGATGGTTCTTGATGGAAACAAAATGGAGCTGCCCAGAGTGTGAGTGGCCCAGCTGTGGCTTTGGGTTTGCCTGTTCATCTCACGTTTAACCATTTTCTCTCTGTTATTGTTATTGCAGATAAAGAGTTGGGAGTTGGCGCACTTGCTGACAATGACGACCCTGGTGCTAGGGGCCCAGCTGTCCCCAAAATATCAGGACTAGAAAGGAGCCAAGAGAAGAGCCAGGACAGCAGCAAAGACCCAATACTTGAGCCTGTGGTGCCTAAAGACCCCCGTCCTCAGGTGACGCCGCCGCC